>JAGSMP010000253.1:667500-1267500 GCA_029286625.1 Parnassius orleans
TGGTGCGCGCAATTTGGTAGATTGCGCGGCGTCCGACGCTCGTTTTCTGTGAATTTTTTAATTAAATTACGAGTCGGATGCTGCGAGCCTGATGGGCTAGCGTTTATCGGGGACCTTAAGTGACCTTCAAGGAACTCCTAAATCGAATTAATTTTATCGAGCTAGTTTTTTTACGATTCATTAACGATGACATAAGCTTTGGAAGGTTTTGTCCGCAGTAATTGGGATTCAACATTGCTGGCCGAAATAGTTATAAAAAGAATAAACTAGCTAATATATTTGCCGCCTTTTTATTTGGAACTATATTTTAACTTTTTATTTGGAAATATTAAACTATATTTTCGTACACAAGCATGAGCAAAAGTATTTTTTTGTACGATGGTGACAAGTGAGTCCACGCTATGGTAAGTGGTTGCTGTAGCCCATAGATATCTACATCTATCCTCGTTTGCGAATCAAAATGCAGATGCGTTATCAGCCGTGAGGACTAAGATGGAATGCCTCGTTTCCAGTAAAAGGGTCTTCGGCTCTCTACACTCACCATACACAACACAGGAGCATTAAGCTGCTATTTTACGCTGGTATTCTGTGAGAGCGTGGTCCTTCCCCGGTCGAGCCGACCCATTCGTGCTACAACTATACTATTAATGTAGCTGCGTCATGGCTCTACCACGTATTAAAAAGTATAGTTACAGTATACGCTTTTATAGTTTTACACGTCCCAATGTTAAGCACATACCTCCTTTAATTTCTCAGTAGGCTATGGAGCAATTACTTCGCCGCGTTGATTGAGTGCGTGTTGGCAGACTTCGCATATTCTCGAAATATTTTATTTTTTAGGCACGCATACTTCTTTATCATATTTTCCTTAACCGGCGAGCTTCTGATAAATCAGCACTTAAAATTGCAATTATAAATATAACTGTGAAATTTACAACGAATGCTCAGCCTTTGAGCTACCACGGCTCAGGGTACATATAGGTTTGTAGTCTTATAATAACATTGTCAACAGTTTCCAGATAAATTATTCACGTCCCTCATATCTGTCTCTAAAAACAATGCACTAACGGGCTAAGAGAACGCAAAGTACCCATAAATCCGTCAGCTAGTCCCGAGGTATGATAACCCATGCCGCGATGAAGTCCCGTGGGTGTATATCAAGCGGAGTGCGTAATCAGTTACTAACGTTACGTATCTGAGTTCATAATTCGCTGTCTCTGATTCTCTTCGTGCCTTGTCTTACTAATTTGTAAAATTTTATGCGAAAATTAGTCTCTGACTCGTAATAAATGTCAGTGTTACATTAATTAAAATGACTGAGTCCGTGAGAAGACAGATTTTTTTTGTTTCTGTAATGGAATTCGTTGGTGTCACTGGCTCAATCAAACGGATATAAACATTTTCTTTCGCTCTTAATACTTATAAATATATGAGTCCTTGAAAACCAAAACAGGTTGTGATTATTATTATTATTATGGCAAATAAAGGCTACGTTCATGTGCCTTCTTGTGGCTAAAGTAGCCTGTCTTAGCTTTAAATGTCCGGGAACAAATAGTAATCTATAAGTATCCAAATTATTATGTTGTCAATGGTATCTTGACAACATTATAGACGGTGTTTAATGTTGTTGTTTGCATAATACTTATAAATATTGTAATGATAAGAGATTGTTACATCATTTCGTCCAGTATGTAGTAACACGTGTCTATGGAAAGTCAGGAATGTCGTATGACCTTCGATATAACCATCTCGTTTATAGCAGATGTAAAATAAAACCAAATTACCATTAAATTAACCCAGACTGATTTCTGGAAGCATCAAAGATGCGAGATGTCTCGTACTGCAATCGCAAAACCTCTGCTAATTGTGATAATAGAGGCAAATTCTTCTAATCTATACAAATAAATAAAACTAAAGTATCTGTTTGTAATGTCATAATAACAGCTTTTTATTAAATGCATATGAAAGTATATAAGGTCTGTCTGTTTCTTCCAGCTAATCTCCGAAACGGCTGGATCGAATTTGACGTAACTTTCACTGCCAATTACTGATGTTATAAGGAGTAACTTAGGCTACTTTTATTTTAGAAAAAGAATTAGGGTTCCGCGCAATAAAATTCAAACCCATGAAATCCAATCGTAATAAGTACCACGCGGACGTAGTCGCGGGGAACAGCTAGTCCTACTATGAAAGCGGCCCGTGTTCAAGAAGACTATAGTGGACTAATTGATAATGTATAAGAATAATAAAAAAAAAATGAAATTATAAATTCATCTCGTGGAGTGTTCCTGCTTGTTTCTTATTATAAGTAAAGTACAATTAATAAGAACATGTGTCGTAAGCAGCGCAAATGCAATATCGGCGTGTTGCAGTAACAACCGATTAAATCAATTACGTTTAATTTCTCTCTTTAGTTGTCAGGTGCTTATCGTAAATGATCTTGTCCCCGCAACTGAGGTCAGCAGGCGCTAATTTTAATCAACTTTAATTATAGTCTTTTTGTTTTTTTATCAAAATACACGGAGAAGGAAACGCAATTAAGATGGCTTTAAAATTATACTTTAAGGCATCTCGGACGTTTCGGTCTGATGTTGCTTCGCGATTCCTGTAATTTATATGTTAAAATCAGTTAAAAATAACCATAACGATTACAATACTCTGTCGAAAGGTTCAAGACTGATGCATAAATTGGACCGTTTTATTAGTTGATACTTAATTCGGTAGAAGATACAACAGTTTATATTTTCAAATAATATGTACTAACATTAATGTTGTTATCTAGTAATTATATAGAGTATGACGCTATTGTAGGTACACAGAACATATTATATAACCCTAAAGGGGCTATTTTATTTGTATAAAAAGTCTTATGTCGGGTAGTGGATTGATCGCGGTCTATTGATGATTTTATAAGAAAGTATCCTATGAACGTGTTATATGATAGATGTTTTAAACCTCTGGATAAGCACTCTCCTTCAAATTTCAGAGTTGGCGAGCAAATCGAATTCGAAGACATCGTTAATTAATTTGAATGTGTATATTTAAAAATATTTTGAGTACGCAATTTTTAATAGTTATTTTTTGTAGTATTTTTAGGAGCTTGTTCTGTATATTCGTAGTGAATCGATCAATCGAGTCGTGATGAAGCTTCCATTGGGTAATTATTTTTTACTGAAATGATAAGTTCAACTTACAGTCCACATAATGATAAGTGGTTACTGAAGTTCATAGACACCAGAAGCCTACTTCAAACAAATAAGGCAATAGATGCGTTGTCACTTCTGAGGACTACGATGTAATGCCACATAGGCTGTAATTCACTCTGCATATAGAGCTGTATTAGACCGGAACACAGGAGGGCAAGTAGGTGCTATTTGGCGGCAAGAATAGGTAAGGGAAAGGTACCTACCCAAACGGACACTTAGTAGATTTATACTCCGGTCCGTTTTACGCTTATAGCGCGACAGCAGTGCCTCAATTTTTTTTTATAGAATAAGGGCGACAAACTAGCACACAGTCCACCTGGTAATAAGTGGATACTGTGGCCCATAGACACTTACATTTACCCTCGATTAAGGTTGAAAATGCAGTTGCCTTGTCACTTGTTGAGATGGAATGCCTCGTATCCAGTAAAAAGGGTCTCTGATTCTCTACACTCATCACATGAAACAGCAGCATTAAGCTGCTACTTTACGCTGGTATTCTGTAAGAGCGTGCCACTTATTATCCAACCATAATATAGTTGCATAACAAGTGGCTGCTGCAGCATGGCTCTACCACTTACAATGTATTTTTTTTATAATTGTTAGAATATTACAATCAATTCAGTCAACTGTTTGTTTCAATTTGTGTACCTATTAATCTATTTAAGTCGTAGTATTCAATACGACAACCGAGTGACCGATATAATCCAACGGATCAGTAAGCTGAAGTGCAATGGGCCGGCACGACACCCAAGGGGAAGAAGGGTTCCCGAGTGGCAGCCTCGTACCGGTAAGCTAAGTGTAGAGCGGCCTTTAATGCAGTGATGACCTGGTAAGAGATGCAGGAATTCGATGAATGATGAAATGGCTCAGGATCGTGCTTTGTGGCATTTCTTACGTATCTAATATTTTATATTTATGTACATCGTATATCAATTACATATTTATGTACTCCATTTTGAAGGGCAAAGGGCACTGACCTCTATTATACAAGTACACTGGACTGGTTATACACCGTGACATATTGAGGCGATTTGATTTTCGCCATTTTAGCGCAGATAGCAGAAGTGAGCGTCCACGGAACTAATAATAGAGATAGGAGAGTATGACAAAATATATCGATAAAAATTCTATTCTTAGGCCTACCATTCAATTTATGTATTATAATTTAATATAATGCCACACAGTAAGTAAAGAAGAATGCGAATGAAAAAAGAATGAAAGAAGTATGCGCACACTGACAACCCTATACTGCATTCTGATGTCTCCTACTCCCGCCTCTTACTTTACTTCTCATTTTAAGTACCTTTGTTCCAGCCATGACAGAAACCTGCGTTTGAATAACCTTTTACTAAAGTGTCCCTTTCATAAATCTGGCTTCCTGTATTCTTCCTTCACTGTACAGTCTGTTCTCCTCTGGAACGCACTCCCTCTTGAAATTAGAACGGCTAATAACCGTTATGCATTCAAGGAGAAAGTTCACGAACATTATTTAAATAAACTGGCAGAATAATCTCATTAGTAGTATTTATTTATGTATTTATATAAATATATAATTATATAACGTATGTAATTTATTTATTTTTATGTACATAATTTATATATAATATAAAGTTTATGTATGGGTATATGTATTTTTTATATATTTATATACTTTAATTTCCATTCCCGTCTTTTAGCGTTTCACACACCTACTTCATATTTTTATCTCTGCATCACCTAAAGGTTGACTGGTAGAAAATGACTCAGGCATTAAGTCCGCCTATACATCATATTGTATGAAGTTTAAATAAATAAATAAATGTATCAATTAATACTTATGTCTGATACACAAGCTTTATACCTCATATAAAACAAAAACCGACGCTGCGTTAGTCTATCTACGTTTTTCTTCGTAACTATAGAACGGGTTTTGTTCTGGGTTTCACCATTTAAAAAGGTCCAATAAGTAGGAAAAACTGGAGTAAGTAACTACAAAATAAAAATAAAAACATTGTAAATAATTTATTGTTAACCATTCATTTAGTCCTCATAACAGAAAAATCAATAAGGTACAATTAGAATTTTACAAACTACTTACATGTCATAATCAATTTTCTTCGGATGCCAATTCACAAGTTTTATGCTTTTTAGTCACAGTTTTAGTATAGTCAGTTAAAAATCTGTAAATTAATAAATATTTGATAATTATCTGTTGTCAGCGATTTTCATTGCTGTAAACAGATATAGGTAGGAAAAACATTGATAAGTTTTATCGACAAGGAACTCGTCAACACTATTGAATGTTCTTGTTTGTCAAAAATAGGTAATTTAAAGCCAAACATGTCAGTAATTACATTTAACAAGATAAGTGACAGATTTTTGAGAGCCTATATTATCAAATAGTCTTAATTTTTTAATATAAATTGTAAATTCCCTTACTTGTGGAACGTTACCACACTTTCCTTCTTGTAACGAGCTTCACATTATCATTGTTACTAAAATACTTTGTATTATATTACTAACATGAAACATAACCGTACTGCACAACACACACTCTTTTCAACCGACTTCAAAAAGGAGGAGGTTTACAATTCGTCGGAATCTTTTTTATTTTTTTTATGTATGTACATCGATTACTCGAAGACGCCTGAACCGATTTGGAGAATTCTTTTTTTTGTTTCAAAGGGTATACTTCTCAAGTGGTCCCATTTAAATTTTATCGAAATCGGTCGAGCTGTTTTTAACAAATCAACAATAAATTATATTTATATTGAAGTCTGTTGTACAACATTTTTAATTTTACCTCTTGTACTTTAAAATACTCTAGACATTTTGAGCAAACAACGGCCATTTGCAAATTATGTCAAATTTACTTCCCGGTACACGGTACACCACATTTACGAGAAAGGGTTGCAGTTGAAGTGGTAATAACGTTTCTTTTCCTTTTTCTTCTTTGGCTTTAATTCTCCTCCTAAAATGAGAAAAGGTCGTTGCCCTAAAGTAAGACGTGCGATAACTATTAATTTTATTTGGAACTACATAACATTAGAAATTTGGCGGTTCATTCAGTTCTTTACCATAAACAAAACCTACATGATCTTTAGCGGTGTAAAGTTGTTAAAACTTTAGCTAGTTTTTTTTAAATAATAAAATAAGGGTGACAAACGAGCGCACAGTCCACCTGATGGTAAGTGGATGCTGTGGCCCATAGACATTTACATTTCCGATTAAGAATCAAAATGCAGATGCGTTGTCACCCTTGAGGACCAAGATGGAATGCCTCGTTTTCAGTAAAAAGGTTCTCTACACTCACCATACGAAACACAGCAGCATTAAGCTGCTATTTTACGCTGGTATTCTGTGAGAGCGTGGTCCTACCCCGGTCGAGCCGATCCATTCGTGCCACAACCATAATATAGCTGCAGCTTGGCTCTACCACGTAAATATGTATTCACACCACTGTTTACCTTGAGGATGACTACCTCGTTGGTTTAATGGCCGTAAACGCGATTGCTGATCATATCCCAGATCAAATGTATCAAATCCCAGATCGGACCAAAATCAGTAACTGGGTTTAACTCTCAAGAAATTCTCAGTGGCGGCCCGGAGTCAGGAAGTTGGCAGTGTTTCAACAGCATGCCTCAGAAAGTACGTAAAGCCGTTGGTTCCATGCCTGATCTCATTCCGGTCGTGTCGGATTGTCGTCCCATCGAACTGTAGAAGTGAGGGAATAGAGAGTCCTCCGAACATAATCCTGCCCTACGCAGATGGCTAGTCTTAGTTGTGACTGACCGCCGCGACGTATTTAGTCTGGAGGACATTATTCACTTTTGACTCGAAAGGTCCTAAATGTGGGACAAATGCGGATTTAAAGAATGCATATCCCTTACTGCGGGCATTGGAAACGATGCGGCTAAACGTTTTAAATCTGTCTTAAAAATCTAATGATACTTACCTCCAACATTTCATGGAGCAAATTTGTTTTTAAAATCTCTACATATATGTATATAAGGCGGAGGGAACAGAGTCCTCAGTTGCGAAGGGCCCGTCTGTTTTGTGATCGTCATTTCATGCTGGACGAAGCGATCTCAGTAACCCGACTTGTGTGATTCCTATTTCCATTGGCCAGAGTAAACACTAATTAATTTATTACTTTTATTACTACATTATGTCTCACCTCTCGTTGTTTTTGCTATATTATTGCTAAAAGCACTTTGTAATATAAAAACAACCTTGTTAATTATTCCAGTATAAAATTAATATCCTTTAATGTCCTTCCTGTAGTGGCGGTGTAAGTATATCCACTACCCCATATCGTCCCGTGGGTGTCGTAAGAGGCGACAGAGGGAAGTAAGCCGGGAGCCAAACCACCTGCCAAGCGTGGCAACTATGGCAAATATCTTCCTCCATGAAGCAATCTATGGGGGAGACCTATGTTCACCAGTGGACTTTGATAGGCTGTGACGGTAATGGTAACGGTTAGGGTTTGGGAATTCCCGACGATTTCAAAGTCCCGGGACACAAGACAGCCTACAATCAATCCCGGGAATTCCCGGGACTTCGAGACTTTTAAGAAAAAACTTTTTTTTGTGAACTTTGTTTTTAAGAGGGGTAAGCCTTTTTAAAAATTTTTATTGAGTTAATTTCTGGTGAAACGTATTAAAAAAGGCAATTTTTTGTAAAAATCAACATTTATTAAACAGAAAATTAAATCTTAATAACTTTAACGTTAATTTCAGTCCTAATAATTGCTATGTTTATTTCTTTTAATCACACACAGTTTCACTTTTAAGCAGTTAAATCTTATAGTTATAAAACGAACTTGGTTAAAAATCATACTAATTCTTAATAACTTTACTATTATCTAGTAATTCTAGTATCTAATCATTGGTCATAATCACAGATTTGTTTCATAATTAAATAATCTGAATATAAATAATAAAACAGACTTATAAATCAGTCTTTTAAATAATCAACTAACACATTAATTAGACTTCTTTACTGATTTAATAAAATAGGCTTTTAAAAAAATCAGAGCGTCAACGGCTTTGTCCGACAATCTGTTTCTGATTTTTGTAATAATTAAGAATTTCGACAATCTTGTCTCGTCTCGAGTCTCGACCCGAAAGTCCCGGGACTCGAGACAACTGAAATTAGGAAAAGACTTCGAGACACGAGACGTCCCGGGACCCAAACCCTAGTAACGGTAATTATTATTTTAATCAATTCATTCAGTTTAAAAATACGCATTCGAATTGAAAAAATCATTTGTACGGGTAGTTATTCTATATAGGTACGTTATTTATAAACTAATTTATCTGCTTGCTATACGTGAGGAAATTGATTTTGATAAATCGATAGGCTCTTTATTTAACCCACACGATGAGAAAATTAAGTTAACTATAGACGCGGCAGCTACCTCTGATGCTTCCAATTATGTACTTACATTATGTACCCTTACTTTAAGTGGTAATAAAACCCGGCACGCGGTAGCTGATAACTCACACCACTCTTTATAAGGATATCCAAGTCATGAAGGATAATGGATGCGGGTATCGTAAGTCGTTATGGTCAAGGAGGGCAATTTACTTACTATGTTGGTTGAAAGAGATTTTTATGTGATTTTATTTGAGAGAAAGGAAAAATATATAAAATAAAATTTTCAATTAAAAAATCTCCAAGGTTTTCGTCTGAAATATAGCGTAAAATAAAATTTTCAATTTAAAAAAAATCTCGCAAGGTTTTCGGCTAAACTTGGAGATGAAGATATATGCAGTAAAACCAGAGTAACCGATATATCCCAACGTATTAGTAAGTTGAAGTGGCAATGGGTCCGCCATATTGCTCGAAAAACCGACAACCGATGGAGAAGAAAGGTTCTCGAGTGGCAGCCTCATACCGGTAGGCGAAGTGTAGGGCATTCTCCCACTAGATGGAGTGACGACCTGGTAAGACATGCAAGAAGACGATGGATGCAAGTGGCTCAGGACCGTTCTTTGTGGCGTTCCTTGGGGAAGGCTTACGTTCAGCAGTGGACTTGTGAAGGGCTGTAATGATGGTGATTATGATGTTTAGGAGTAGACTTGTAATAAGCTGCAATGTTGAGGACAATGAATATCCTATAGAATAATCTTAGACTATAATATCATCTTTACAACGTGAAGGGTTTGGTCTTTATTACTAACGGTGTCTTTCCTTCTTTCTAAATTCTCTAGCTATAAGAGTACTTCCCTTGCCGATTTTATCATGTAAGTATAAGAAGCCAAATGCTTAACGATAAAATTTATTTTCGTCGTCATTTTTGTTGTTTATGCACAGTGTTACACTGATTTTTTTACGGGTTTTATGCCCGGAGTTTATGGAGTTTTCAATTTAATGTTTCATTTTGTTATCGATGACCTTAACGAAAATATTGACATTGAAAAGGAACGTAGGGTGCTGGCAGTCCAAGTGCTAGAACGCAGGTTTTGCGCGGTATAGTGAACAAGTAAAGATAACATTATTTAAAGCTTACTGTCAAGTTTTCTACATGTGCAGCTTATGGTCGAATTATTCACAGCGCACTGTCGACATTTTACGTGTCCAGTACAACAATAGCTTCAGGATCATGTTGGATCTATCCTGATTTTGTAGTGCATCAGGCATGTTTACAAAGGCGCATACAGATGACTACTATGCCATTATAAGAACGAAAACAGCCTCGTTGCTTGGTAGGGTGCGGGCTAGCTCCATCTGCGCCATGATAATATTTGCTGAAAGAATTGACTCATTATTTCTTTAGCAATATGAACGGCTCTGTTTAGTCAGTAAGGAACTTTTTTTAAAGAATTAGTTAAAGTAACACGTTCGATGTTTGGTTTGACGAGGTAGGTAAAGCTAACATAGGTTGTGAGTTTTATGTCTACTAATAAATAATATGTATTACATATTTGGTTACCTAAAAATAAAATAATAATAATAATTATTACAGCCTATCAAAAGCCCACAACTGAGTATAGGCCGCTTCCATAGCCATAGTTGCCACGCTTGGCAGGCGGGTTGGCAACCACAGTTGTTTTATTTTCTAGTCGTTATTAGAAAGACGCTGCTGCCTTTTACGACACCCACGGGGGTAGTGGATTCTGTTACATTATTAAAAGGGTTCATCATCATCATCATAGCCCTTCACAAGTCCACTGTTGAACATAGGCCTCCCCCAAAGAATTCCACAATGCACGGTCCTGAGCCACCATCGACTTCCTGCATGTCTTACCAGGTCGTCACTCCATCTAGTGGGGGGGACGCCCTACACTTAGCCTGCCGGTACGAGGCCACTTGAGAACCTTTCTTCCCCATCGGTTGTCAGTTCTTTGAGCTATATGGCCGGCCAATTGCTACTTCAGCTTACTAATCGGTCAGCTTACTGTCGGTTACTCTGCTTCTACTGCAGATATCTTCGTTTTTAAGTCTATCACGCAGAGAAACCCCAAGCGTAGCTTCTCCATAGCTCGCTGGGCAACCTTGAGCTTCCTTATACGGCCAGCAGTGAAAGACCACGTCTCAAATCCATAGGATATCACTGGCCACACTCATTGTTTGTACAATCTTGTTTTGAAGTTTTGAGGTATGCGTGACGAGAAGATGTGTCGTAATCTCCCGAACGCTGCCCATCCGAGTTGAATCCGTCGATTGACCTCTCGGTCGATTTTGGACTTACCTAGTCGGACTATTTGTCACAGGTAAACATACTCGTCAACAACATCGAGCTTAGTGCTCCTAACAATTACATAGTAGGTGTGACATGGACGTTACACGTGACTTTTGTTTTATCCATGTTCGTCTTAAGACTTCAGTTGGGAGACACTATTGCAGTCATTAAGCATAGTGCAAATCGAAGGTGAGTGATGTACTCGCCATTGACGTTAATACCGTATCCTTTAGCTTGAAAACGTCTTTAAATGCAGCGGTGAAGTTTGCGAATATTGCGTCACCCTGTCTTACACCTCTCAGTTGGATAGATTTCGTACTCCGGTTCTGTATTCTGATAGCCACCGTAGCCCTACTGTACAAACACTTCAGCACTTCGATATACCGACAGTCAACTAGGCACCGCTGAAGAGACTGTGGCACCGCTCAAATTTCGACGGAATCAAAGGCTTTCTCATAGTCCACATATGTAAGGCAAAATGGCAGACTGTACTCTTCGGTCTACTGTACAATTTGCCGAAGGGTATGTATGTGGTATATAATACTAAAGCCTTTTCGGAAAACGGCTTGTTCAGGAGGCTGGAAGTCGTCGAGTCTGCGTGGGAGATGATTCCTAAAAGGGTTATTTATTTAAAAGGGTTATTATAATATAAATGAATACATGGCTGTTCCTAAAATAAATTTTGTAGTTAGTTCTTACAACGTTTCTTATTGTATAGTTTACTTAAAAAAATCCCGCTGGGTTTCTTTCTAGTTCTTCCCAGGATAGAGGTTTTTTCAGAACCAGTGTTAAAGTAAAAAATATGTAACAAAAACATTATATTCTATTTTATTCTACAGTGATATGAAACTTTTATGAAACATTTTTACATTGTTGTAATATTAAACTATATTGAGAAAATTGTTTTCGGCTAACACCTGCATATGTGCGCACTTACCACATCACCGGTATCAATTTGCACGTTCGAAGTTCTCTTAACGATTCGTTCCACGCGTTTTACACTGAATTAACTGTAATGAGTGGTTGCCTTGCGTTATTGGCGCAATCAGATGCATAATTCTACATTACTCCGGTGTAATCTGTGACGATCCCTTTTCCTGCTTCTAGATTACAATTGCATAGAGTCGTAGACCTAGAGATAACATGGTAGGAATAAACCGTTTTTGTTAATTGTTATATGTTACTGGAACGCACGGAACCAACATTAGCTTAACGGAACCGATTAACACTGTTTCTTTTAAATTATGGCTTCTCTTGATAGAATTCTGCCAGTGTCAAGTCAGTCATGGGAGAGACAAGTACATTATTATATTAAGAGTTCTCAATTTTACGAGTGTATTCACAATCTACTACAAAGATGATTTACGGATCCTTCGTCTAGCCCACATTCACAGATTGAACTATCCCTAATCCTTAGTTTAGCCAAGTGTTCCGGAGTACAAGCATGACCAAAGCGAAGGCGACAAACAGAAAAACCAGGGTTTTGATGGGATATTAATTTGGACTTCTGTTTACATGGCCAATTACTTTGCCATGTAGACAGAAGGCTGAAGCCAACCTTTGGTAGGAGGTCATATTATGCGTAGAGACATAGTTTAAAGAGGGAGCCAGATTTGGTGGCTTCTTTAGCTAAATTATCTGCAATTTAATTACCCTGAATCCTGCAGTGGCTAAGGATCCAAGCCAAGACAATTTTCAGTCCTTTTTTTATGGAAGCTGTACAGAGACTTTCTAATATTTAAAAATAGGCGGTATCTTATCTTAGAGTGAAAGGACTGGATACAATTCTTTGAAGGCAACTAAGGGAGTCTGAGAAAACGAGAGTCCTTTCCAGACTGTGTGATCCCGCATATAAGACTGCCTCTAAGTTAGGAATCACCTTGTTGTGTCTGTCTATTTGTTACAGATGTTTTTTTTTTTCCAGAAAATATTACAGATACCCACTAAAATATGGCATGACTTTATTATTGGGGGTATAATGGAAAGCAAAAAAATGCGATGATCATGTGTGTCAAATGTCCCAATCGAAAACAAAATAGTTTGAAGCACTATATCTAAAAATGCATTATTCATTAGTCTGTCTTTATTTATCTCGATAAAAAAAAATTAGAATTGCGTTGTTTTTTTATGCATTTTTTCATTCTTTTCCAATATGTTCATGAAAACAGTTTAGAAAACATTTGAAAAATCACGAGTATCAGCATCGTAAATAACTATTTACCGATTTCGACACCATATATGTACCATGTACGTACATCCCTTAATCTATGTATTAATACGTGAACGGAAAACTTTGTACCCCTTTTTAAGCATATTGCGTGCACGGAGGAGCGTGAGATTTGGAATAGTTTAAGTTAATGTGGAGGAGGAGTGCAGAAAGCTAAAATTACTATAAATATATGTTACAAGTACATTAAATTAAATAAAACATACAATGTTTACGTTCATACTGCCAATGTCAAACACATCATTATAGATTATTATATACACATCACATCATTGTCACTTGGACAAATTATGTCGTTTGTTGACTTTCATACTGCCGATATCTCAAAGTACAAGCATATGTATGTGAAGGATTCCCTGCCCTCTGGAAAAAGTCATTAGAGTTTGTGACTTGCCTGCTATCGGTCTCCCGTATACTGGGAGGCTTTCCTAATACCACACTTTCAAATTTGTACAATGGCCATTCAGGTCCCACTTTTAAATCAGTTGTTACTATCTAAGGTTACTCTAATGCCAATGTCAAACATTTATTAGTATGTGGTCAAACAGTCGCACAGAGTAGAGATTGTTGCCAAAGACGTTGACGGCTCCGTGGCACAGTGGCTTAGCAATGAGATGCAGCGATGGGGGTCGCTGGTTCAAATCCCGCACGGAACAAGTATTTGTATGGCCTACAAATAATTGTTCCGGGTCTGGATGTTTGTCCTTGTGCAATATTTGTATGTAAACTGCCTCCATGATACAGGACAAAATCCTAGTTTAAAAAAAAAAAAAGAAAAAAAACAGAATTTTAAAATGCTGCCAACAAATAATTCCTGACAGGTTGATTGTTTAAACTGTGAATTTTGTGTTTTCAATCAGCTAAGAAAGGTATCGAACAAAGTTGTTTACGTTTTATGAAGTGTAAAAGCTGACGCCTAGTTTCTGAATTGTATTCTTACACTTTAGTCCTGGTAACTCAGGACCTAAGGCGCTTGCCAGAAATTTTATAATCGACCTCTGAAATTGTTAATTAATAATTAAATTGTTAATTCGAGTTTGTTGTTGTGATTAGTGTTGTGGACTAAGGAAGATCACAAGTTCATGGTAACAGGAATGTCGCCTAAATGCTTACATTACAACTTTTTATTTTTTATTTACCTCTCTTCGGCTTGGAATTTTTTGTCTAAATTTTATTTAATAAAGCATAATAAATTGACGAAGATATTAATTATTGAATTAAATTGACGAAGATGTCGTGTAAAATATACAAAAAAAGATGTCGTAACATATACAAAAAAGAACACACAGCTCAATACAGAGCTTCCTTTTTTGAAGTTGGATAAAAAGTGGAATAAAGTAAAGAAATCGTTCAAATTTTAGCTATCAGCTTAATTAAACTTTAATTTCAAAATCGGGTACTTTCATTTTATCAAAAATTCCACGGACAGAGATCCAATTAAAATAAATCGTGATATCAAACGCGACTGACTTTATTTACTTTATAAGGAATTACAAATTGGTAGTAGTCTCTTAAGACGACTTTATTTTCTGCAATATTATGAAATTAAATGTTATGTTATCTGAACTTACTTTAAATAATATATGTGCGAAAACTTTCCATGAAATAATAAATAAATAAGTAAAGAATAATTAATTATATAGGAACACTTCACAGGATCAGTGCCAGCCAATATTAAAGTTAATTAGTGAGTTATCTAACCCCTTCCTAGTCGTCCTAATTCTCTATCTTTTGCTGTTCTTGAGGGTCTAATCCCTGTGTATTCATCTATAGTATTTTTTTGGATGGTAATTACTGTGGTAATTACAGTATTTTTGATTTTATATCTATAGATAATCGTAGCTTTATAAAAGGGGGACTGATGGTGATAGTGATGACTGTTGGTGATTATGCTGATGTCTCGGGTAGTGTCTGAATTTCAGATTTTCGGTACGTTGTCTTCTATGCACAAACCAGTGTACAAATTAGTTGAGAGACACCTAGTAATATACCTGACCTATGTCTATTAAGAATACTCTACGCTTACTACTCCGACTGCCCCGCGTTGTGAGTATCGACAATTTTTTAAGTAACGCACGTTAGATGACACGTTCTTGGAAGGCCTTGAAAAGCTGTTGATCATGATAAAATTCAGACGCCACTATTTATAAATAGGCTATTTATTATTCAGATAAGAAGTTAAGTCTGATGAACTATACACTTAAACAATCCGTATGATAATGACAGCACTTCTTCTTCATCGTCATCATAATTACAGCTCATCACAAGTGCACTGCTCAACATAGGCCTACAACAGGGAATTCATCTTCCTGCATCTTTTACCAGGTCGTCACTCCATCTAGTAAAGTGCAGGTAAAATTTCTTTAACGAAATAATTTTAATATAGAATTACTTACGTGAAAATTAAAAACTATCCTTTAATCACGAAATTATAACATCTAACACATGTACATACTTATGTTGTTAGAATATTAAATTTCTTTACAACGGGATGTTTGGTTGTGAACTTTAATAGACTGATGATGAAGAGGAGGAAGATTAAAAGCGAGTACATTCATACCAACCTAAAGTATTTTTGTTTAAATGTATATTGTGCAAAAAAAAAATGACAGCTGTCGTGTTCTTTTTAAAATACAAGAGCAGCAAGAGGTTTTTCAAGCATAGATTAAATTAAATTAATTTAAAATAACTTGATGTCTACAGTCCCGGCCCGATCGGGAGCAACGTCGCCTCAGGCGCGCAATCACGCGTCGCGAACTGCCGCACCACTATTACACAATTTAGGATAATTAACTACCGGATTTTGTTGTGCTACCCCGCGCGTAATTACGTTTCATAACATGTTCCCAACACTATTATTAAGGCCAAGTTCATTTCGACACTAATGTTCGGTAGACGGTTGTAATTGCTTCTGAATTTGTTTACAAATGTTACACTTTGATTGTAACATTGTCTGTTTCAAAACTAAACAGGTATGGAGTTTCTAGAGAAAGAGTAATTAGTTGAATTAATTTATTTACTAGATAGTAGGATTTTTTTCAGCTTAGGAGTCAATCTCAGTAGGTACCACCCTCTTACCCATTTGTGACAAATAGCAGTACCTACTTGCACTGCTGCTGAAGGGTATAAAAGCTATACAGATAGATAGATAGATTGATAGATAAATATATAGATTTATAGTTATCAATTTATTTCACACCCAGAACATCAACATGAACAAGAAAAAAACTGTCTTATCGCTAAAAGCAATATATTCCAGACTACCTTTCGGTTTTTATCCTCGATTTAGAACTCATCTTTGCCTTTAGGCTTCTTAGGTCGATGTCAATACCTCGTTATCAGTTATAAGTGTTGTGCCGGTTGAGCTGTACACATTCGTAAATACCTTAAGCCGCTGTAGCATGAAAAAAACACGCTAAAACTATATATTATATTATAGAAATAAAATCAGGTGCGAGGTATGTAACAACTTTTGCCAGTCGCCAACCTTACTAGCACGTGGTGCATTCAGCGAAGTATCGAACTGGACGGCAAATTTCGAACCCAAATCACACAGACTAGTGACATCGCTCTTCCGGCACCTCTCGTCCCATAGACATTAATTCCTTTAATCTCACACGAATACCTTTCTCTATTGTATATAATTTACGTATACAGCAATTTTATATTTATTAACTCCTACCACGTTAATCTCTAATTAGTTTGTTAACTTTAACATAATAATCTCTCCTTAGTCAATATATTGTGTCGTAATTTTCTTCATACTCTTTCTTATATCAAATTTAATATTCTTAAAGGTTACAGCGTATCAGCAGGTTTTATCCTTTATCATGAAGACGATTTACATACATAAATTGTCCAAAAACAAGGACAAGTTCGCACCCGGAACAATCATCTGTAGGCCATACGAACACGTTGTGCAGTGTGGGATTCGAAACCGCGGCCCCGTAGCGCCGCGATCAAACGCTTAACCACTGCGCTACAGAGCCGTCAAATTTATTTCCTACGGGGAAATAAACTTCGCTTCGCACGGGTCGACAACTGCGCCACATACCGGGTCCAATTGGGAATCGTTTAGATCATTGAGGGACTCAAACACACAAAAAATCATCAAAATCGGTCAAGCCATTTTCGAGTTTTTGCGAGACTAACGGACAGAAATTGATTTTTATATATAGAGATGAAGTTTTTCCTTTCCTATGTAGAGTTTTTATCTTTTTGGCGAATTCAGTTAAAACTTATGTTAAGAGTTTTCTTCTTTCAACTCATAACAGTCCCCAACTCGTTATGAGTCAAGATTGGCGATTTGCAATAACAGATGTTCCACACCTTTCACGCTGCTCTCTGTTCTCTATATTATCAATGGTTATTCTTCCATTGGGGGTCATCATGTTTCTGGCATTTCTCATAGCGACCTCATGCAACACCCACGGGAAGATATGCACGTAACATATTATAGCGTAAAAAGTATACGTTAAAATCAAAAGCATTGATTAACATTCGTGGTTTATAGTTCGCATTATTTTTAAAATTCTTTTTTTGCCAATCGCAGCTGCAAATAGAAGTTTTATTAGTCACCGTGTAGTCGCCGTACACTTTAGCTACGGGAACTATTTAAATGTCAGTTAAATTGCTTTAACAGTTCGAGAGCCATAATAAGGTGTCCATGCAGTCGTAGCCTGTAATTTGCTCTCGCATTCAATCATTCAAGTACTCGTGGGGCGCATTCCGTCATAGATTAAGTTACTTGTGGATTGTTATTTTGCTTGGAAACCTTCGAGAAACGCGGAATCGCGCGCCGTGGCCGTGTTGCTCTAAGTTAAAAACAAAATGTTTCCGTGTTTATGGTATAAATACTTTTTATTATTGTAAGAAGTTGTAAGATAATAATTATTAATTGTTATATAATATATATTTTTTAATATACTATACTTTGCAATTAATACTACTTTTATGAATTTTATTTTAAGTTTATAGGCTCAACTCTAATTCTTTCTACAAACAAAAATTATTACGTAATGGAAATTAAACAACTTTTACATGAATCGTAGGAGGAATACATATTTTAGGTTTCTTCAATCCATGTAAGATTATATGCGTAAACATCTTTGATATTTTTGATATTCTTATTTATTATATTTTTACGAAATATTCTTCATTGTTTTGGTTAATACTCTTTAAAATTCACGCAAGTGGTTCCTTACGCCATATTTACTATCAATTTTTATGTGAGATGTAGTTGTTCTGTAGTTAGTGAGTAAATTGGTCGTGTAGTGGCGGTAGAGGGATACAAACCAGGAGAAGGTCAGCAGCATCTTCATGATAACACATTAAAAAAAAGCGGTTGCCAACCCGCCTGATAAGCGTGGCAACTATGGCAAATATCTCCATTATAAGTGAACTTTGATAGGCTGTAATGAATAAATAATTGAGTGAGTAGACCGAAGACTCAATACGATTAGAGTATTGAGATGAAATAATTTGTAAATACTCACCTCTTCTATATTAAAACAACCCGTCTACTACCTACTCTTTGTGCATTCATTTGAAAGCGACTTTCGTCCCGCTCAACCTGTCCATCGCGGTTGTGATAGCCTTTATTAGAAGTCGTAATCATAAGCCTATTAATAAAGGCAGCGAAAGCCGCTTTAATCAACATTTTCAATGAGATTGTTAAAGTAGCTGCGTCAAACCAAAGTAAGATGGCGTGGTTTATGTGATTTGATGAGTTTGGAATGTGATTGCTTTGTGCCGATGTATTCATATGAAGTTTTATAGCAGGCTTATAGTATTTGAAAATGCTTTACGGTGTAAAATATCTTAAACCGTTATAATAACGTATAATTTCAAAATATTTCGCTGAAGAAATGTGTTTAGAAATATTCTAATGCGTTAATATTTTGTAAAAGAGAAGAGGTTTTCTTTTTAGGATAATTGTCACAGATGTTAATTGATTAATTTGTTTCCTACATCCTTCGTACGAATAAACGTTACCAATGTACAACGAAATAATTAAACAAAATGGTTGAAGAATATTAACAGAGTTATACAACCTATTAGGAGCGCTCATGGATGTTATCAAAATTGAATCAGAATGCAGATGCGTTGTCACCCTTGAAGACTAAGATGGAATGCCTCGTTTCCAGTAAAAAGGGTCTCCAGTTTACTTCACTCACCATACGAAACACAGCAGCTGCTATTTTTCACGTTGGTATTCTGTGAGAACGTGGTCGTTTCTCAGTCGAGACAACCTATTCTTGTTACAACCACGGTCTTAGAAACAGATGTCTGTGGCTACAACCACAATATATCTGCAGCATGGCTTTACTATATATGCTCTGTATAACCTCTGTCGTATTAGGAAGCTCAAGGTCGCTCAGCGGGCTATTGGGGTGCTGCCCAGCCCAGTTTATCTGCGTGATAGACTTAGAAATGAGGATATCCGCAGTAGAACCAGAGTAATCGACATAGGCCAACGGATCAATGATCTGAAGTGGCAATGGGCCGGCCATACATCTCGAAGAAGCGACACACGATGGGGAAGAAATGTTCTCGAATGGCAGCCTTGTACCGGTAAGCGAAGTGTAGGTCGGTCCCCATTAGATGGACTGACGACCTGGTCAGAGATGCAGGAAGTCGATGGATGTAGATGGCGCAGGACCGTGCTTTGTGGTGTATTCCTTGGGGGAGGCTCATGTTCAGCAGTGGACTTGTGAAGGGTGGACAGTGGACTGATGAATGGTGATGGCTCTAATATGTAAAAAATCACCTGTGATGGTAGTATATCAAGAAACCTTTTTTATAACTTATATTTACAATAACCGTTTTTTCTTGTTTCCCATGCGTTTGAATAAAATTATGATAGATAATTTAAATTGAACAGTAATACTAACCATTCGCAGTCCTGCCGCTGCGTCATGCGCGCGCAATCTACCCCCGCTGAGCTTCCTTGTGTGCTTTTACATCTCATTCAGTGGTATAGAGTAGCTAATAACTTCTCTATTAAGTGTTGTTAATGTGCAAAGATTATAAAAATGTTTACCGTTATTTTTATTACCAACGCTTTCGTGAGACACAAACAAGATTTTACAAAACAGAACGGACAATATTCTACATATTTAATAACAGTTTAAATTTTTTTACTTAAATGAAGAAATGATTCAATATATAGAGTACTAAGACAGTAATAAGAAAACAATGCAAAAAAAACATTAGCATTTTTCGAGCAATTGACAATATAACTAAAGTTACTTTACTTAAAGCTGATTTTAGGTAATTGGGTTTAGTATATCATTATCGACACCATATGTCAGTATAAGTCCACTGCTTGCCATCGACTTCGGAGAGCCATAAGATTTATTTGCTAGTTTCCATAGTTTTTACGTGGTAGAGCCATACTGCAGCTATATTAATAGTATAGTTGTAGCACGAATGGGTCGGCTCGACCGGGGTAGGACCACGCTCTCACAGAATACCAGCGTAAAATAGCAGCTTAACACTGCTGTGTTTCGTATGGTGAGTGTAGAGAACCGGAGACCCTTTTTACTGGAAAAGAGGCATTCCATCTTAGTCCTCACGGCTGACAACGCATCTGCATTTAAATTTGCAAACGGAGATAGATGTAGATGTCTATGGGCCACAGCAACCACTTACCATCAGGTGGACTGTGTGCTCGTTTATCACCCTTATTCTATTAAAAAAAAACCTTTTACGTGTGTTTTATGGTGGAAATAGGGTAATGGATTCCCGATCACCATCACCACATGGCTAGTGCAGATTTAGTGCTTTTTTTAAATATTATAAACCAGTCATCATCATCATCATCATTACAGCCCTTCACAAGTCCACTGCTGAACATAGGCCTCCCCCAAGGAATGCCACAAAGCACGGTCCTGAGCCACCCGCATCCATCGACTTCCTGCATGTCTTACCAGGTCGTCACTCCATCTAGTGGGGGGACGCCCTACACTTCGTCCGCCGGTACGAGGCCGCCACTCGAGAACCTTTTTTCCCCATCGGTTGTCGGTTCTTCGAGCTATATGGCCGGCCCATTGCCACTTCAGCTTACTAATCTGTTGGGCTATGTCAGCCATATATATATAACCATATATATATACATATATAAACCAGTGCTTGTTTATTATCCAACCTGATGGTGAGAAGTGCAGCTGAAGATGGTAAAACGCACTGACTTACCTTAACAAAATTCTTCACTCTTGAGAAGAATTTTCATAATCCTTTGAAAACCTTCATAATCCTTGAAAATACCTTCATAATCGAATGGACGGACAGATCGATACTGGTATTAACAGTTTAGTTTTGATTTATATAATAGTCTAGAAAACTTTCATTTCTGCCACTGACAACTAATCTATGATATCTAATGGTACCCTTGCCTATTATAATTTGTAATTGAAAAGGACACAAAAACTCATCCAAGCGGGGTGAATAGATACAACTTCATTACAACTGCAGAAGTGGTACAGTCACGAAGCTTTTGTCGAGTCAAATCAAATAAAAACGCGGCGATGGACGAAAGTCATGAACTAATTTTATGCAGTCTAATACAGATGTCTCGGCACAATTAGATCGTGCATGAAAACTCGGTTTGAATTCTTACTTGATTGCCTCTACGTGTGCGTATTGCGTAACTGTAATGATAAAAAAAGTTGATTTAACACTGAATTCCGTCATTCTGCCGAGTTCTTTTGAACGTGCCGAGATACAGAGAGCTAAGAGTGTATGGCTGGTGTCTCGATAATATTAATATTCACGGAATAATTTATAGAAAGTGCAATAATGATTATATACATAATACACAATTCTGTCATTAGTCGAGAACGCCCATCGTATTTTTAGGAGTCTACCAAATGGCCGCGGCTTCGCTGGATGAAAAACGCCCAGGATACAGAGGCGTGAAAAACCGAAAGGTCTTATCCCAGCATTGATACATATTAATACTACGTAAACTGAATATTGCAACGATATGACGAACTATCCTAGCGTTTTGTTTGTGCAGAAATTGTCATACCTGAAGCCAGACAAATATTTGAACTAAAGAGCTAACAAAGTAATAGTATTAAAGTATAAAACTACCCAATTTGTTATAGTGCATATAGTAAAATTCTACCACATGCCGAAAAGTTTGTCACATCTGTAGATAGCAGGATAATCCTCTGTCAAAAGTAGCAATTACCGCTAAATTATTTCAATTTGAAAGAGGCTTTTGAAAAGAAGGGGAATGATATAATAGTCTTTGCTGCTATTTTATGCTAGTTTTATTTTTACTATTACTACTTTGTTTGGGTTACCGATTGTGGTGGGCCAATGTTAATTGTGCTAGGGCCCTAAGTTACGCAATTTTGCAAATCGTAGTTCTCTCTTAATAATTATTAATATAATACCAACTGTGTTAAAAGCATTGATATATATGTACTACGCACTAGATTTGGCATTCCGAACATTCACTATGTTCAACTGAACTGTACTGCAATCCGTACACTTTACTTTAGTGTCATTTACTGTGGCTTCAATATTCATGCAGTGTGGAGCGGCAATAATAATACGAGATTTCAAATTAAAGTTTAAACCTTACGTAAATAACAATTCAGTAGTCAAGTAAGTAAATTTTTTTGTTGTTCAAGTGAATAAATAGGTAATAATATCGTAATATTTTACTATCTACCGCGCATGCGCGAAGACATAGAGTAGCGCACATTTTTTGTTTGGAATAGCTTCTCTAGTACGTAGTACATATAACTCAATGGTTAAAAGTTAAAGTAACAGCCTATATACGTCTCCCTACTGGGCTCAGGCCTTCTCTCATTTCTGAAAGGGTTTTAGGGCAAGGAAATATCCGCCGCGCTGCCCCAATACGTGTTAGCGAACTTCACATGATTTCGAAATATTTTTCTTCTTATTTCTCATACATGCAGATTTCCGCACGATGTTTTTCTTCCCCGTCGAGTACGTGGTAAATTAACTCCTAAAATTGCAATTAACAGTTTCAGTAGTGCTGGCGGGGATCGAACCTGAGTTGCAAGCGTATCTTCTTTAAATTTTCCTTGCAAAATTTTAAACCGCTTCTAATTCAACGTCTATCAATATCAAAACGAACTCTTCACTTAATCAAAATCAAAGCAACGCTGAAAGGCCTGTTAAACTAAAGACACGCTATCCCTTCAGTAATTGCAGAAAACAACATTTAAACCGCGAGACGACCTGAGAATTACCGACTGCTGCTCTAAATTGAACCGTCCTCCCCCCTTAATTCCAAGTTGTTAAAGGAAATAGCGGAGCATGTGCATAAGAGATTGGAGGTCAAATTAAACCGGTTGCTGAGCGCCTATGAACCGAGTTGGGAGGTCTGTCGGTCACCTCGCTAATTGAATATGTCAATCATTTTAACAACGCAAATGAATAGGGCTCAGTATACCCACATCCAGTGTACGAAGACACGCCATGTTCCGTGATTGGAGATGACTTTACAGGCTTAGATAAGCTGGTAGTTTGCAACGACAGCTGCCCGAGGCTCGCCATCGCTCACCTCGATATTAACGTCCATTTAAACCGGACAGTACTAATTGTCCAGGATAATTTTCCGGTAAACTCATTATGGGTGTTACGCTTGGGGCACGCGAAGAAATCTATGACGGATTGGTGTTTCTATGACGTCTGTTTGAGTTGACTTTGTGGATATTACTCTGAAATATTGCAATACCATTTAGATTTAATATACTAGCCACAATATAAATTGAGGTTGAGGTACTAAGAGTTTTAGTTCTAATTCTAATGATTTTTTCTGAAGTAGTCAAAATTATGAATTTTGATAGTTTCAAATAATTATAAAATATATTCAAATGTACTTATGTAGTGCTACTGAATTTTGTACAGGATTTTGATGAAATCAGGATTTTGTCAATAACCCGGATATGTTTAGTTTTTTGATGAAATAAATTGCGATTATTATTTTAATTGGATACACTTTAAAATTTTTCTTTTACCTATAATGAAATAGGTTTGTTAAAACTGTTTCCGTGTTTCTACAAAATAAGGATTTTTGAAGAATTAAAAAAATATATGACAAAGTATGTATTACAAGTAATAAAATTTAATTAATATGAAATTCCGCGACTTTAGGGTGGCTTCTGGGCTTCTCTAGGATTGCGAATAATGTTCATTCATCATACACAAGTCCAGGTTTTTGATAAATATCCTGAATCTACCTACTCGGGATTATAATAAAATCTTTGTCTAAGATTTGTCTGGTTTTTTGGATCAAAAGCCGGAATGAAGGCGGTGAAGTTCTTGTTGGCACCAATGAAATTGGTCATCGCAATTTTAAGTGCTAACTTACCTCACGTTTGGCACTAAAAAGCGGGGAATGCATGACAGGGAAAGATAAAAAATATTTCGTAGATGCGTGACGCTCACCAATGCGCAAAGCAGCAGCGTGGCTGTTCTTGAGGATTCATGCCTTTTCAGTAAGAAAAAAGGTCTAATATTGTATTTATCTTTTATATGAATAAGTTGGTAATCGTAAAGGTAATTATTTAATTTATGCGTATATTCCATTTCCATGTACTTACGACTTTTATCGATTGGTGAGATTTTAGTAAATGTAAATATAGTAAACTAAGTGCTGGGCAGAAGCACGCTTGTATTTCTGAAAGGTAAGGAAGGAAAGAAGTCCATCTTGTCACCGTTCACGCTAGACTTTCCTCCTGGATTTTCTTTTTATTTCTTAGAGCTGATGATTTCCTCACAATGTTTTTCCTTCACAGTGGACATTGTAAAACCAGGTCATAAAATTGAATTGTAAGCAACTTCAATATTTATGCTGAGCTAGAGCCCATTCATTACTCATTTTGTACATTGTAATTTTATTAGTGGTAATGAGATGTTTATTATTATTGACGTTTTGAGGATATTCCTATTGTGTTCTCTTCTGTTTGCGATGCATAAATACTAATAAAAATATACAAAGATTATACTATATAAATGAGATCATCATTATAACAGCCTAACAAAGTCCACTTACGTAAGAGTAAAGTATAAAAAATGTAGAGAAACATCCAGGTCCATCACTAGAATATCTGAATTTTTCGCAAGAAAAGTTCTACTCATGATGATGGTCCGGTCTCGGTAGAGCCCTTTTTTTCATTCAGTGCTTGGCTATAATTTCACCTTGTGGTAAACGGTAATGATATCCTAGATGGTAAATCGCCCAGCACTGTCATTTTCAACCGACTTCAAAAAAGGAGGAGGTTCTCAATTCGACAGTATTTTTTATTTTATGTGTGTTACCTCAGAAATTTTTTCTAGGTGAACCGATTTTGATGGTTCTTTTTTTATTTGAAAGCTGGTGCTTCTCATGTGGTCCCATATAAATGATGAAGATCTGACCAGTAGTTTTTAAGTTATCCGTCACAATGCGTATTTAATTTCTACGTGGTAGAGCCATGGTGGAGTCTACGTGGTAGAGCCATGCTGCAGCTATATTAGTAGTATAGTTGTAGCACGAATGGGTCGGCTCGACCGGGGAAGGACCACGCTCTCACAGAATACCAGCGTAAAATAGCAGCTTAACACTGCTGTGTTTCGTATGGTGCGTGTAGAGAACCGGAGACCCTTTTTACTAGAAAGGTATGTCTCTTTTTAGTCCTCTCGGGTAACAACGCATCTGCATTTTGATTCTTTATCGCGGATAGATGTAGATGTCTATGGGTCACAGCAACCACGTACCATCAGGTGTGTGCTCGTTTGTCACCCTATCCTATAAAAAAAAATTGACTTCGACTATATTGATGATGTTCTCATTTTATTTATATTGAAGACGGGTTGTAGAAATTTTTAATTGTACCACTTGTCGAGCATGGCTTTCAGCGAGTACTAATAATAATGCTGTGTTCGATCCACGTGACATAACTTCAGAGCGTGCTCCTGGTGTAAAAATCCTGTGGCTACTAGTTGTTATAACTTAACATAATATACTATATTTTATTATTTACAATATTAAAAATAAAAATAAAAAAACTAAAACTAGTAACTTAACCCCTCAAGTGTTACGCCATTTTATGTTTTTACGCGTCAAGTGTCAGGGGCCGTTCGGGAGATCGCGCGATACCGGTAGGCGCTAATGTAAACAATGATATCTTTTTAATTTTGTATGCCAGCTATGTATAAAACTTATACACATAGATTCGTTATGAATTAAGATATTTGATTCTACTTTATAAATATTAAATTTTATTTTTATATTATTATCAATCTCGGTATATATATATATGTATAGGCGTAATTTTGCCAATTTCTTGTACATAAAGTGTAAGGATTATGAAATTAAGACATTATATAAAAAGGTATTTGTTTTATTTGCATAACAATACAACATTATATCGAAAGAGATTAAAAAATCACACTCCTTCAATAA
Source organism: Parnassius orleans (assembly GCA_029286625.1). Taxonomy (NCBI): domain Eukaryota; kingdom Metazoa; phylum Arthropoda; class Insecta; order Lepidoptera; family Papilionidae; genus Parnassius; species Parnassius orleans. Next base: position 694,032 of record JAGSMP010000253.1, read on the forward strand.
ATTTTTTTCACACCATAAACTTTTTAATATCTACCTCCTTTTACGCGGGAAAACAAAAACCGGTTAAAATAATCGAAAATTTTCAATTCAAATACGTTTGAAAACGTTACATTACGGCCTTGTCTTTAATCTATGTTGTGCAAAGATTAAAACAGCGTTTTATCTTTGAACAACATATATTAAAGACAAGGCGTATTTAATTGCCAAATGGTCACACGGGGTCGGCCGACACACGGGCATGCATGCACTGTCAACCCGCCACGAGCGTCATGACTCTTGAGGGGTTAATTATCATACAGTTCTGCTCCCCGCAGTATCGTGCCAAGAACGCTGGCTGCGTTATTATTATTAGAAAATTATTTTTTATTGTCGTTGACGTATTGTTTTACTCTGAAATGTAAAGGAAAGCGTTTAAATACTTAGCTACCACGGACACACGACTTAGAACCAGCTGTTAATTAGCTTTTTTAGGTTAAATTTTCAGCCTTCATAATTAAAATGTTTTTTTTTTAAATAAACATTAAAACTGAATTATATAATTACTTTAGCTTGTTCGTGTGGTGACGGCGAAGGAGAGTCATCATCCCATTTTGTTGCGCATGTATCATAAGAGACGCCCATGGAAAATACCACAGATCTCATGACCACTGATAGATGGTAGTGTTGCCATCTCGTTTAGGTAAATATACAAAATACCCAGACTGGTGATTGGGAACAGCAACACTTATATATTATATTTTGTAATATTTAAAAAATATTATACTTTTCTAGATAATGTTTTTTTTATAGAATAAGGGTGACAAACGAACCCAAAGTCCGCCTGATGGTAAGTCCATTTATCACACATCTAGGTAAATCTATCTTTGATTAAGAATCAAAATGTAGATGCGTTGTCATCTTTCAGAACTAAGATGGGATGCTCCGTTACGGTTAAAAGTGTCTTCGGATCTCTACACTCACCATGAAACACAGCAGCATCAAGCTGCTATTTTATGTTGGCATTCTGTGAAAGCGTGGTTCTTCTCCAGCCGAGTCGACCTATTCGTGCTACAACCACGAAGAGAAGGTATAAAATAGTTTAGACATAGTTTTTATTTTATCAATAGAATGACTTATATTTACAAAACTTCTTTAAGTATTAATTTCCGAACGAATTATTTTACACGTATTTGAGTTTCAATTTGTGTTCCATGATTGTGTTCCAATATACAGTGTTAATTTTCAAAGAGTAGCCAAATTTTAAACTTAAGTTCAAATATATAAAAAATGATATACCATTATTACAGTTTTTGAAAATACGAGTAAATAAGGCTTCTACTTTTATTTGAATTTATCCCAAATTGAATGTGATTTATGGGCAACAAAGTTTTTGCCTATCGATCGACCCTTACGAACGTGTGCGTGCGCAGTATAATCAGTTAAAATAATGCATTACCACGTATTTTGAATTTAAAAAATAAAAAGGACAGAATTATTGATTGTTTTTTAATTAATTTTTCTTCATGATTTGCCTATATTAGTTATTCTGAACCTTCTCTGCAAATTTCACCGGTTATTGCAAAATAACCCTGTATAATTCGTAATAATAAATAATCGAAGAGATTTTTACTGCTTCACATTTCGGAAATTTACGCGTTCGTTCATTACACTGCACTGTTGCCAGAGATACGAGCTCAGTTTTTTTTATTTTAAAATCCCAAGGTTAGAAGGCGTTTAACGTACATACGTAGGACACTCAATAAGTTTTGAGATATACAAAAAGTATTCTAGATACTATTAATATTTATTTTACATCTTTTCAAATTATTCTCCATCATGCTCTATACAAAGTTCCATTCGCCTAAACCAACTCTGAAAACACTTTTGCCAGTCTTGATCTGACAGGTCGAAAATCGCTTCTTCGTAGGCAGCCACGGCTTCTTCGGCGCTTGAAAAAACTTTCCTTTTATTTTTTCTTTGACTCTTGGGAACAAAAAAAATCACAAGGAGCTAAGTAGGGTGGGTGACTTAAAGTTTCAACACCAGATTCCTCAATAAATGCTTTTGTTCTAAGGGAGGTATGTGAAGAGGCGTTATCGTGATGCAGCATGATTCCCCAAAGCCCGGTCTTTGGTCTTCTCTCCCGCACAGCTTGAAACGCTTTGGGTAATGCAACTGTAGTATACCATTCAGAGTTGACTGACCTACAATTTTCCAGCATTGACGTCGACAAATGTCCGCTCCGCGAAAAAAAAACTAGCCACCATTTTTTTGTCGACGTTGCGAGGTCTTTGCAGTTTTGTCGGTAACTGTCCTTCTGAGTAGACCCATACCGTTGATTGCCTTTTATTTTACGGATCATATTGATAGATCCATGTCTCATCACCAGTAACGATTTCTGAAACACGCCTAGATGCTCCGTTTTCAAAACGTAGACGCATTTTATGGCATCAATCCACACGAGTCTGTTTTTCGCTTTCGGAGAGCAAACGAGGGATCCTTCGACAACAAAGCTTCCTCACTCCAAAATGTTGATGTAGGATGGTATGAATGCTCCCCGAACTAATGCCTACAATCTTTTCCATGTCCGTATATGTGATTCGTGGGTCTTCTCGCACCAACATTTCAGTAGTCCATACATTTTCTGCCGTTAGTGCCTGTTTGCGCGGCCCCGGTTCTTTGGTCATTTTTAAGATTAATTTTACCCCTTTTGAATTCAGCAAACCACCTAAAATTGTTGCGCGTGATGGAGCTGAGTCCCCTAATGCTGATTGTAACCGTTGTAATCTTAATTGTTCGGTTAAACCAAATTTAAAATCATAATATATCATAGCGCGCAAATGTTCACGGTTAAGATCCATCGTTTTAAATAAAAACCGCGGGAAGCGTTGCAGGAAAATTAATAGAACCTTAATTTTTTTTAATATTGAGCAATTGGCTTATGGAGTTCTATTTTTAAATAAATTTGCTTTTTAGAAACATATAACACGGGTGCGTTTCATTTTTAAATTTCGAGCATCTCAAAACTTATTGAGTGACCTACGTAGTACAATATCATACATAATACAAGGTCAAACATACAGAACTGGAATAGTTATTTGCAGGTCATTGAAACAATTGGTCCGTGCGGGATTTCATTCTGTGGCCCTGCAACACCTCAATTACATGCTTGTAATATAATTTATAATCTCAACCAATTTGGGTTTACGTGGTGATGTAGTTATTTCTTACATAATGAGATACCCCAATTGGGGTCGCAGTGAAGCGTCTAAGGTGATGCTTGGTAATCTAATTGCCCATCAAAGTACCGGAATAAAAATGTGCCAATGTCCAGATCCATTAGTGGATTGTTTAAAGCTTCAAGATTAATATGAACGTAGTCTTGAATTAATTGTATAAGATGTCTATTTAGTTATTTCATTACAATTCCATAATTAATTGTTAGTATAAATAATAATAACATCTATCTTAAAAAGGCACCTCCAGAATTTTTTTATGAAGATGTAACTTAATTTTTTTGCACCTGCGATTCGTAATCAATTTCTCTATAGTGAATCCTTGATGCCTATAATATTTAGAGCAGACGTCATGCTGCGTACGCGCACCCCTACCGTTATACGGTAATAGCTCTTTGTGTGCTTATTCTTGAGAAGGCAAACGATATGAATTTGTAAGTAGAAACGTTAAAAACAAAAATATCCTAATATAAATGTTTTATTAATAAGATTAGAGTAAGAAACGAGATAACAGTCCACCCGATGGTCCAACCAGTGGTTACTGCAGTTAATAGAACTATTGATAACAAATAATTTTACCATTTATAACAGTTGCCGATTACTCCTGAGGACTAATATAAATGCCTTGCAGCTTGTAGTTATACCAGCTTTCTTACCCCTCCGACTATATAACTAACTAACTAACTATATATTAAAAAAAAACATGCGTGAGTGTTGTGGAACACTCGGTTGGAACGAAGTTCCTTTCGTAGTATATTATTATTGATAAACGTATTATATTATTGATTAACAAATGCAAATAAATGAATTACTAGCGTCTATTAAAATGAAGCGTCATTTAAAATAATATTTCTTTCATGGCAAGATAAGAAAAAGTGCGAGGGAGGTGGATATTACTCCATCTCGTTTCCTTATAGCCGCCAAGGCCGTCTACACTACGTCAAAAGGGGTCGTGACGGAAAAATCTTACACTTTTTGTCGCCTAGTCCTCATCCGTCAAATCAGTACCGTCCGATAAAGAACTTCGTTCCAATAAACACGAAAGAGAGTGGTATCAACCTAGACGGACTTTTAGGCTTAAAAAAAGCTAGCTAGCTGCAGCTATATTAATTGTATAGTTGTAGCACGAATGGGTCGCTCGACCGGGGAAGGACCACGCTCTCGCAGAATACCAGCGTAAAATAGCAGCTTAATGCTGCTGTGTTTCGCATGGGAGTGTAGAGAACCGGAGACCCTTTTTACTGGAAACGAGGCATTCCATCTTAGTCCTCACGGCTGACAACGCATATGCATTTTAATTCGTAAACGAGGATAGATGTAGATGTCTATGGGCCACAACAACCACCATAGACTTAGAATATACTAGCGTATAGACCACCTGACAGCCCGAAAACGCGTGACCAATTTTGATTTGTCATTGTGTGCGTTAGCTAGTGAAGTATATTTTACTTAAAAGGACTATCGAAAATGATTGTTAAGGAAGCGGTAAAAAGATTATAAAAAATTGTTTAGTGCATGAAGTAGAATAACTTCAAAAATTAACTGAATTTTACCATGATAGTTCTAAAATAATTAAAAAAATATTCATATAACATGTTCCTGGGAATAAGCTGAACCTACCTGCCTTTTGTTGGATTTTAATTCAAATGTATAAAATCCCAGGTGACTTTACCGAAAAACCTAAAAAAACTCCCCAATAATCAGATCAGAATGTTGTATTTTCGAGCTATGATCTTTGGAGAAAAATATTTACTGCCGTGGGCAGTTTCACCGGAATTTATTTTTTAACATATTGTTAATATAAATAGGTAGATACTTAACTAAGTATATACCTATTTATATTTTATATATTTTATAAAATGTTTTGATGGCGAAACAAAAACGGGGACACGGAGTACAACATAATGGCTGCTTTATTTTTCATATAAGTATTACTTGTGATAATTACAAACATTTAATAATTAATAATTAAATAGATTATAGAAGTTTATTTTAACATTCGACTTAAGTATGAATGTAAACTTAATAATTTAAGTAAGGAAACTTGTAGGAATCAGTTAAATAAGATTGCTCTGTTTAAAGGCCAATATGTTTATGAGGCTTCATCATGCTTCATGTTTATATTCTTTCATCTGTCCCTGAAAAGTATAAAGTAATAATAAACTTATTATCATTTTAGCTGCATGAATTTTAAAAACATAATGATCTTAACACAGTTAAGTGCACTAAGTGTCTGAGGATATAGATGCACTCTCTATTCTCTCAATCTCGGTATGTTAAGAAAATGGTCACTCATTCATGGACTGGCCGCTGCAAGTGCAACTTAATTTCGCAGATCTATTGATCTGCGCAGCTATTACTTAACCACGAGTTCCTCTTCTCTACGAATAACGCTGTAGGGGATAAACCACGCTATTTAAGCACTCGCGACAATGTCGTCGGCCATCAAGCATGAATCGGGCATTGACCGATACTATGGAATTTATACTATCACGTCTCATGCGCGGTCGTCTAGTAGCGCTTGAGGAGTATTACTAAATATCTATACCTAACTACGCTTAAAGTTTTATCGTTATGATTTGGGAATATAATCCCAAGTTCCGAAGCTCCGCTCAACCCCTTGGGGAAAATTGCATGATGCTATGAATATTGTACTAGTGTGATCGTGAGGTTGTGCGGTTGGTTAAGCTACGTTATACATTTATTTTGGTTGATAAATAGATACTTAGTTGGTTTCATAATGGCTTAAAGAGGATAATCTCAAGATTTTTTTGTCTTTAATGTACTACAGTTTTATAATGTATGAAAATCTGTCTCTATATTTATCTAAAGTTTTGAAAGTTATATTTTTGAAGTCTTATTATAACAATATTTACTTGGCTTTCGACCAACACGGAGTATCACAAGCAACCTTTTGAACTACATGGCTGATGTCGTGCCGGTAGTGGACAGTGGAGTGCAAGTTGACGTCGCTTATTTTGATTTCAAAAAAGCCTTCGACTTGGTCGATAACGACGTACTACTTAAAAAGTTAGCAAACATTGGTTTTACTCCACACTTACTGCAATTGTTTGCGAGTTACATGAGGAACAGGCAACAATATGTGGAATACGCTGGTTTTGTATCGAAGCCATATTACACTCGATCTGGTGTGAGTCAGGGCAGCAACCTCGGTCCTCTCGAGTTTACCTTAATGATAAACGATCTGCCGAGTGTTGTGATTGACGCTAAATGTTTGCTGTTCGCTGACGACCTCAAGCTGTATCTACCGATCAGGGAACAGGAGGACTGTGAGAGGTTACAACGCGACATTGACAGGGTGGTAGCGTGGTGCGAGGATAACAAGTTGCAGTTTAATTCATCGAAGTGTGTAACTCTAACTTTTACTCGCGCACGCAATCCCGTGCTCTATAGGTATGCACTGGATGGAGTAGCTATGGCACGAGTGAACGAGGTTAAAACCGCGCCACCAGATTAATTAACCTTATCCATGAGGAAGTTGACATATTCGTATGTTCTGTGAGTAAATTCACAAGGGCGGCATTTTTTATAATATGTTACAATAATTAAAATGTTTACTATTTTCACTAGCGCATTAGGTCATTAGATCCTGTAATGTTAGTGATAAGTTTGGCTGAATAAATAAATAAATAAATAAATAAATAAATAAATAAATATTTTACTTACTGGTACAAATAATGTAGAAATGACTCCTTTTAATAAAATTGTTTTTATTCTACTTTTTCTTTTATACTTCTCAAGAAAATGTTTGCTGCAAATTGTTGAGTTCTTCTTTCCATTCCAACCAACCCGTCCAATGAACCTTAACCACTTTTTCTAATTATAGAACCCGAAGGGAATCTGTTTGAAAAACGGCAAAATAAAATTACATTTTAGAACGCAAACCGAGGATTTATTTTCTTGTTGTGTAGGCAAGTCTATCGATTCATTATAAACATTCAAGATAAATATCGACATTAATTTTGATATAGTTGAGTCAATCCCTAGCGTACATGTAAAATATTTTGTATAAAAATGTATTTACCAAATTCATGCAAATTATCAACAACGTGACTTTTTTCTTTGCAAAATATCAAAATTAACAAAATAATTGAATATATCCTATATTTAAAAAAGTATGTAACATAAATTTTAACCAAAAATAAACGCGTCATAACATTGACGATGTCCTGAGAATTTACCTGTGATATGTGAAATTATCAGGATTATTTCTATTATTAACAGCATACTCACTCACGGAACAATTAACCATTTTGGAAAAAAGTTACTTACTAAAAATAACCACTATTATACTTTAAAAAATTACAAAATATCTCGGAGCTATTTCTTGCGTGCCGAATTGTGCCGAACTGTCATTCAAAATCGGTTACAGAGTCATGAGATTTGGTATCCTTTTCTATCTTGCATTTTTGCCAAAAATTTTCTTCTCCCTTGCACACTATGTTGGTCTATACGCTAGTATATCCTAAGTCTATGACAACCACTTACCATCAGGTGGACTGTGTGCTCGCTTGTCACCCTTATCTCATAAAAAAATACCAACACGACCCTAGTACCTAATGTTAGCTTTAAATGTATGTAATTCTATTTTAAAATAACACCAATGTAGATTTGAAGAATTAAGATGGTCATTTCGACAAAGTAAACGAAATAGTGTTAATGTTCTTCCCACAAATGTAGACTAATAAAATAAGACAGTGACAGAGAGGATTGGAAGCAAAAGTACAGTACATCTAGGTGCGAAAATTGTTATAATAATTTGTACGTTAGAACTTAGAACTTAGTATTGACATGGTCTGCTGCGCAATTTTACTCGTGAGGTCTTTATTTGAATGAGTAGATAAAGCACTTCATGTTTAAGTAATTAAGAATTATTTAAAATTATAAGCAGTTTACAAGCCTAAGTTACATTTCTTTGTCTCGTGAAATATGTGATCGTAAGCGCGACTGCTGCTTATGTGGTCCCGGATTCGTATCCCGGGTCGGGCCAAAAACAAGTTACTGTCCGTATTGTAAACTTTTACAACTTACCAATATGTCTTTTAATTAATTAATAAGCCGTGGTAGCTCAGATGGTTAGCGCTCGCTGTAAATTTTTCGTAATTTGGGTTCGATCCCTGCTGGCACCAATGAAATTGTTAATTGCAATTTTAAGTGCTGATTAACCACGTGCTCGGCGGTGAAGAAAAACATCGTGAGGAAACCTGCATGTCTGAGAAATAAGAAAAAAAATTCGAAGACGTGTTAAGTTCGCCAACACGCATTGGGCAGCGCGGCGGACATTTCCTTGCCCTAAAACTCTCTCAGAAATGAGGGGAGGCCTGTGCCCAGCAGTGGGACGTATAGAGGCTGTAACTTTAACTTTAATAAAATGTATGATTATTTAGGTTTTTAGTTTTAGTTTTTTTTATTATGGTAATAAATATTGTAAATTTTGTGAAGAAAAGTATCAGAATAAGTCTGGCCACATGCATAGGGTCAGAGCTCATTCAAATGATACATGTGTTTAATTCAATTCGTTAGATCTTCAGATAGGCTCGGCTCTAGTAGCTGATTGAACGCCGACCATATGAAATATGGTTCTTATTAATAAGCATCAAGTTCAAATTGAATATAAAATCAGTTTGGTAATTTGAATACGTCAATAATAAACTGATCTGCGGGCTCTATGTATCAAACAGTAGGGATGGACTTCTAGAATAATTATGGTTGAATGAACAGCAAATATATCTACGAGATAATTAAAAAAAGGTACATCAATATATGTAATATCTGTAGAAACATTTTCGGCAATAATAACGGTGCACGAAAAGTAATTTGTCCAATATTTATTTTTAATAATATCGAAGTAGAAACAACATAATAGTTCACTCGTGTAATTAAACTGATCAACCAGAACATAGCAGCAGGTGTAGTGCTGTATTCAATGTCTAGATTTATTGAGTCCTTAGACAGCTTCGTCACGGATTGGATATTGGAACTGGACTGACTAAGCTGGGTGTTTCCAAAGATTATTGGCTAGTAATAACAGGATATCGTTTTATGATTGTGTAGGCGATGTAGCAATTTTTCATCTAAACCCATATTTTTTGGCTAAAAATGTCCGAGTAGCTCACTGCTCTTTGCTATATGCCGATATGTTTAGGTCGCAATTGTAGTAGGTGATGGAGAATAAGCACTAATATTGAATCGCGTTTCAGTAGTGAGTTACATTGACCTTTTAAATCACGAGATTAAAAAATAACTTTTAATAAAAGGTAAAAGCAACTTCAAATAACTAGAAAGAATAAAATAATTTCTCATTCTGGAGACGGTGCTAAGACTAAGCCTCGACTAAAATTATTCTTAGTTCTTTGAAGTCTGTTTTTACATTTTAGCAAAAGTTATTTTTTGCACTTTTGAGTGCAATCACAATCTCAATTTCGTCTTAAAACTTTCGGAGTAAAATTGTTTGTCAAAATTCATAAATTCTAGTTAAATTTAATGGTAGCATTTTTAGATTTAAAAGAAACTTACCTGTTTTTCTCAATATTTAATTAATTAATTTATACCTTGTTACTTTTTGCTACGGATAATATAAGTCTCTACTGGAGTTATACAATTTATTGGATTTTAGTTTAGATCTAGACCATTACTTTTAATTTTAGAACTGTATATAACTACTGTCTATTTTGGTACCCCATTCAATAAAATAAAATAATAATAAAAAAACATACAGATTGTAAACCTCCTTCTTTTTTTGAAGTCGACTAAACATTATAATTCAATTTTAATAAATGACGCCGATGTATTTTGGAAAAAATATTTATTATGTAGGTCATATGAAATATTCGTTCCGTGCGGAAATTGAGCATAACTAAGATACTCCTAACTTGTGCTTAACAAGATACCAACTCTTTTAGATAACTGCCCTTGCTTACCCACACATAACTTACGTTAATTTCTAGATCCTATTTCTTTTCATAGTCAATATGGCTTATTATAAAAACTACCATCAAAACGGTGATCAAATAATGCCGTGTCCACGCATTATGAGATATTACAGTATCATTATAAATTCCGGTGTTAATTATATCGTGATGGCGAGGGCGGCGGCACAAAGCGAGGCTAGTGCGGGCTTCGTGTTGATTTTCAGTTTATTTCATTAGATAGGCGCCGCGGGGTGCGCGGACTTCGAAGCGATCATGTGTGCATAGGGTGTTTTAAAGTTTTGTTTAGCGCGGATACAAATGCATACACGCCCTAAGCATGGTCAATAATGTGATTTGTTACTTTTTTTTAATTTAACAAGATTTTTTCATTCAGAATATTGTTATAAAACTTTGTAAGTTTACGCATTTGAATTACGCATAAAATGCTATTAGTTTATAGGATAACAAAATGTACTTAATGTCAACAGGTAAACTTTATTGGACTGATAGAATATTATTTATTAAGTTTAGTATTATTTAAGTCGTAACAGAGATTACTTAACACCTTATTTTCTTAAAGTATGAATTAGGGATGTTACGGAAGTGGTTATATCGGAACCGAATTCGGAAGCGGAGTTTTTAAATTTTGTTTTTCGGAACCGGAACCGGAATCGGAATCGGAATCGGAGGAGGAGGCAGAAGAGCACTGTATTTTTCTTTTCAGTTTCAATTTTTTTTAATTCTTCTAATTCAGTGGCATGCACAGACTTTAAATGACTTTTTAACGAAGTAGTCGTACCTCCAATTCGTGAATATATCTTCTCACATAGTTTACACTTTGCCGTATTCCCAGAAACTTCATTGAAATAATTCCAAATGGCACTTGATTTTGGCTTCATTGTCCAATTCAAATAAATTTGTTACACGTCAAATAAAACACTACTAAAACTAATCAAAAACTCGGATAAGTATAAATGAAGCGCGAACGCACAACATGCCAATTGCCAAATACGGCACGGGGAGAGGGAGGTTCCCGGGGCGACAAGTATAAATTTGTTTGTACACGCAGATCGCGACCGCCGCCGCCACTGTGCATCGACCTCCGATATATAACTTCCGATTAAAATTTAACGGAACCGAAATCGGAATCGAAAGTGCAAAATCAATCGGAAGTTTCGAACTTTCGGAATCGGAATCGAACCTCCGTAACATCTCTAGTATGAATATAGTGAATTGACTTATAAAATGTTATCAAAACCTCTCAGTAAAACATTACTGTGAATGCAAGAAATCACGGTCGATGTGACCTTAAGAGTTCGTATGGGATTCTCTTAAATAGTAATTTTGTCGAATTGGTCTAATCTATTTGTTTGTTGCAGTCTGCTTGCAATTAGTGTGCATGAAACGTGTCTTTGTCATGCGCGATTTAACTTATAATAGAATATTTTAAGTAAAATCTACATAAAATAATTAACCCATTCTGTAAAGTTCTGGTATTAAGTAGGATATACTCTAGTAAGAGCTGTGGTAGCTTACGGAGTAAACATGTCGCCGTGAATTTTATAGTACTTGAGCAAATTTAGATCGATTGTCGCTGGCTCTAATAAAATTATTGACTTGGATTGACTATTTATAAAATTCTACCAAAATATCCCAGTAAAATATTAATGTAAATGGAGGAGATCACGGTCGATGTGATTTTATTTTTATAGTGGCCACCCTACACCACTCATAGGGTTCACCTGCCTGCTTAAAAATCGTAAAATATGGCATTTTTAATGAGCTTACTTTTTCAATTTTCATCTTTACGGCCTTTATCGGCGTGACATCAGCTCTAATCAAGCTCGTTTGCTTGTTCCTACGCGGCTTGTTTATTTTTTTCTAACATAATCATTGATTACCTTTCGTTTACGATTTTGTGAGGTGTATTATTCTTTAAGTTATGGATAATTGAATTTTTGTGACCGTTTCATGAGCTGTATTAGTGTAGTTAGCGGGTTGTGTCACAGATGATGTACCGAAAGGGAAGTTTTATTCAATCTTTCTATGAGAATTGTATTTTAATCCTGAACATATTGCTGATGTAATCAATGTTATGGAACATTGATTGCTTTGTAGTTAGTAATATTTCCCTTAAGCTGTCCCGTGAACTATCGAATATCACAAAATTGTATTTCTTAAGTAACATTTCTAGTGAAGGCTGTCTACAAATTGGGGTAGCATGGCGTACTCTTTTCTGTTCCAAACCCTTTCACAAATGAGAGGCCTGTATTTATCTTTTGGGACGTATGATGGCTAGTAGTCGTTTTTTAATATTGTATATATATTTCAATGTTATGCAAACAAATTATACTTTAGATGGCTAGTTGGTTACTTTACTTTATTTTTATATCCTTTAAAGTATATTATCGTAAGAAAGCGATGTCAAAAAGCTTCTAAGGATATTTTCAATTTTTTATTTCCATAGGAGTTTTAAACGAGCATTCACCGTGTAGGCCACGCTAATGCAAGCCAGTTTTACCTAAGTATTGTAAGTTTGTAACGTACTTGATGCACGGTGAATAACCTTTTAATATTAATACGATGTTTTGCAGCTAATATTGCATTGCTAAGGATAACCACGTTCTTGTCGGACAATCCGCACGAATACTGTCACAATAATTGCCAATCGTCACCCGGTGACGACTTCATCAGTCGCTCGCAATAATATCGGAATAATAACACGTGTCGCTAACAGCCTTTTTGCACCTGAACTCTCTCACGTAATAACTTTCTTTCCTACTGTTAATGCATTATAATATCGTAATTTATTACAAGCCTGCCGTGTTGAGCGGAATCTCACGTTTTTGTTTATTGCGCTCTAATGTTAGAGATTGTCTCTGCAGTGTTATATAGTCTGTGCACATTTTATACTGACAGGTAAAAGTTGGTAAAAGTGTTGTGGGGTAATTCTGTATTTATGTACAGAATTTAAAATGTGGTTCAGTTTTTGTTGACAATTTATTTTTATCTGCATAATATTCGAAATGTACTAGCTAATTTGTAGGTAGATTTCGTTTTATCTGATTATCCCAGAAAGATGATAGTGTTTTTAAGATGTATATATGTATGTACATCTTAAAAACACTATCAATATATTTAGGAATCTCTCACCAAATGAATTATGATATATCGAGAACTTGGAGCAAAATGTGAATCGATTGAAGAAAATGCTAGAGGAACTAAATGTTTAAAGGACGAGTATAGCGGAATGGCAGATCTGAATCTATCGAAACAGGTTTTAAATACGTTCCAAAACGGACAATTTCAATAAGAAATAGGTGCATACTGTATTACATCACACCTTATAAACACACACAAAAATAAAATCAAATTGGGGTTTCCGTCATTTTTTTATATTTGCTGAATATTAATTTGTCTTTTGCTTAGTTTACGAGGTAAAATGCTAAAAAGTAATATTTTAATACTGAAAACATTATCTCTGTTAGATTAAATACAGCTATTGATAAAAAATACGCAATTTATTCATAGTTTTGATCAACTTAATCTATATTCTTTTCACATTTTCAATCATTTGGAAATATATTATCTAATAATGATTTCTTATGTTTACGCGAATACTACACTTTAAATAAAACTCATTTTACTAAGGTCGGGGATTGCAAAAGTTAAAATTATATATTAAACGCGATAAAATCCGTAAAATTTGTTTTATTACCTGTTTTTACTTAATATGGAAGCATTTGACTTCAATTCCACCTGGTGTTAAATTGCAATGAATTCATTTAATATTTTAATTTAATTTAATTTATCTGGGCAAAGTTCTCTGGGATGTTTTAATCAAATACCTATATAATTATTATCTTGTATTAGGAATATATTAATTATTTACATTAGAAATATAAATTATAAAACCACTGTTATTTCTGTATTTAAAATACTACGCTAATAATATCGTAATTAATACGTAATTTTGTGTATGTAGAGCAACACGAGAGAATAGGCCTACCTACATAATTATATACCTATTTGTACCATTTGTGTTTTGCGATGCCATAAAAACGCTGGACGTCGATTAGTCACCTAATGATAACTGTATAATATAATGAAGAGTTTCTAGTCGACGGTTGGATCAAATTGAAACACAAATTACCCATTAACGAAGGTAAATCCCATAATTTTATGGCTACAATTATGTTTAATGCCTATGATTATAGTTACATACATATGCGATTTCCTTTATCCTCCCGCCGGCAATAAATCTACAGAGTTATTCAATTGTTACATTGATGTTAGCAGAGTATTAATGATTGAAGTTAAATAATTATTAAAAGTTCTGAAGGTATTTTGATGTTCATCACTTAATGACGGGAGTTTATAATAGTTGCTGATTATGACTTATATCATCATCATCATTACAGCCCTTCACAAGTCCTGAACATAGTCCAAGGAATGCCACAAAGCACGGTCCCGCATCCATAGGCTTCCTGCATCTCTTACCAGATCGTCCGTTTTGACTTGTAAAGGCTCAAATAATGAGGGCTAATAATCTTACGCTCACCAGATGTCGCTAGTTGGGACTGAGGTTAAATTATTTGTCACGCAGATGGTCACACAGTGTCATTATCATTGAAAAGGTGTGTTTCAAAAAGCTTTTCGGTTTCTAGTGTGCCTATGCCTATGTATAATATATACAAAAAAACATTTTTTTAGGACTTTTTTAGGGAACTTTCTTTTAGGATTATCCTTAGTTTGTTTTATTCATTTCTTATCTAATTAATACAAAATGTAACTAATATTTTAGAAATAAACATATCTTTTATACTTTTCTAACAATTATGAGATCCTCGCTATGAGATCTGTCAA
This sequence comes from Parnassius orleans, assembly GCA_029286625.1. NCBI lineage: Eukaryota > Metazoa > Arthropoda > Insecta > Lepidoptera > Papilionidae > Parnassius > Parnassius orleans. The sequence goes on from JAGSMP010000253.1 coordinate 709,045, forward strand.
ATATTTCACCTCATTACAAAGTTGCGCCGCCCTGGTGACAGGCAAAGTTGTGGATGACTTCATGTAATGAGGGCATCATTACATGAAACCAGTATTAGCTGGCTGAGTGTAGCGACATCGAGTTTGTATTTATTTTATAGAATAGCATGGCTGTTAGGCATTTCAGACAATAAACATTCGTTCACCTTTAAATTTCATTGTACGTGAGCAAACCGAGTTCAGACATCGCTGGCGCCAATAAAATTCATATCGAAATTTTGAATGGTGATTTACCACGCGTTTTTTGGTGAAAAAAACATCGTGAGAAAACTTGCATATCTCAGAATTAAACACAACTCAATTATTACAACAAATTCGTCAGCCAGCGGTAAAACCATGTTCCTCGAATAAAAGTAGGTAAAGTAAGACAAAGTTACCGCCGAGACCTTGGTAAATACGAACTTAAAATTGCAATTACAAATTAAATTGTTGCCGGCGTGGATCGAACCTGTGCTGTGAAATTATGTGACATTTATATCAAGCGCTAAGCCTCTGAGCTACCACCACTCTTGCACAGAATACTAGCGTGAAATAGGAGCACAATGCTGCTCTGTTTCGTAAGGTGAGTCGCGAGAACTAAAGACGCTTTTTACTGCTAACGAGGCCTTCTCTTTCATCCGTCTTTGTCCACAGGGGTGAAAACGCATCTATGTTTTGATTCTTACTTGAGGATAGATGTAGGTGTTATGGGACATTTACCATTAAGTGAAGTGTGCTTGTTTGTCATCCTTAATACTATAAATGTATTAGATTAAATAAAACTATGTTTACGGATTTTATCGCGTTTAATTTACTTATTTTAATTCCCGACGTTTCGAGTGCTTTACAGCAACCATGGTCACGGGGGGGACTACTGGGTACGGACTGGGACAACTATGGGTTGCTGTAAAGCACTTGAAACGTCGGGAATTAAAATAAGTAAATTAAACGCGATAAAATCCGTAAACATAGTTTTATTCAATGTGTAGTGTTCGCGTAAATATAATATAAGAAATCAAGATGGAGTGACGATCTGGTAAGATATGCAGGAAATCGATGGATGTAGGTATTTCAGAACCGTGATTGTGGCATACCTTGGGGGGAGGCCTATGTTCAGCAGTGGACTTGTGAAGTGAAGTAATGATGATGATGACTGTGAAAAGGTATGAATTTTCAGTTTATGGTGAAATTGTGAGGTGGCAGCGTAAAAACTCTTTAACAGTAATGATATTTTTTGATAAAATAGATCTATTAATTGAATATACTATATTGATTTAATTGTTTTTTTTTTAAGTCTAATTATTACTTTATGTTTAATTATAATTTTTATCGCTTGGATGGGAACGCAGCCATTCAATTATTACAACTTGACTAGATAATCGAAAGGGTCATCAATTAAAATATTAAAGACTAAAAAACTAATTCATAACTCGGAGCTCCAACTGTGAGGAAATCATTAATTAGTTCAAGAAAGTTGCCCTGAATGAAAGAAAAAGTTGAAATAGTTCGGGGCACAACATAATTGGATATTACAACAAAAATATTGCATAACTAAAACAAGAACGAACAAACGAATCATTCAATTTCGGTCCGCCTCATTTGTTTCTGTTTGTCTACGGGTCTCGTTTTTTTTTTCTAGCCTCGTCTGGCTTCCACGCTGCCCCTTTAACATGAGAAATGATACCCAATTTATTATTCCAATTTAGGGCTCTTAGCACACTTATATTTATGATGAAATTTTAATATATCCTTGGGTTGTCGTAGATTAAGCTTGCTATAGATAACCTTTGCTTATAGATAAACTAGCTGTGTGCCCTAATGTAACACAAAAAATATCTTTGAAATCGTTTCAGATTTCACTATGAAAGAAAACTAAAAAAGTTAAAGTTACAGCCTATATACATACGTCCCACTGCTGGGCACAGGCCTCTCATTTCTGAGAGGGTTTTAGGGCAAGGAAATGTCTGACGCGCAGCCCCAATGCGTGTTGGCGAACTTCACATGTCTTCGAGATTCTTTTTATTATTTCTCAGTCATGCAGGTTTCCTCACGATGTTTTACTTTACCGTCGAGCACGTGGTAAGCCAGCACTTAAAATTGCATTCAACAATTTCATTGGTGCCAACCCGGGTTGCTCGCGTACTATGAAATTTACAGGAGCGCTAACCATCTGAGCTACCACGGCTCTCGAAAAACTAAATTATAATAAAAATATTGAATCCTTTGACTAAACTGTATAGACAGATCAATAGATTTTGAATTAAAATCGCCGCACAAAATTGTTAGATTCACGTTAAAAATCTAATATAGAAACAGAAAACATTACATAAAACATTATTCAAATAATATAAATAAACAAATAATTGATAATATGGTTTGGTATTGATAATATAACCATCTCGTTGACTAGACGTAAGATACCAAGACCGGCGACGGGAAGCAGGTTCAAGGTGCGAGGCCTAGTATTGCGATTGTCAATCCGTGTTTCAAGCGTGACAGCCCACTAAAGTCCACTGCTGGACATGGGTCTCTTCCGTTGTAGGGAAGAATTGGCTTTAAACACAACGCGTGACCGGTGGATTGGAGATCGCAGTATCAGACGTCTCGCACGTTTGACCCTGTTATGAGTCGTTAGTCTGAGGAGTTTACGTCTGGCATAAATGGTATGGTTATATCATCTATTGGCACCCATTACATCTTTTTGGGATTTCCCATAGTCGCCTCTTACGACACCCACAGGACGAAATGTGGTGATGGATTCTTGTGCGCCGCCACTACATGGCGTTATTGTAATTGCACCTAAATTAATCTAACGATGTTTTGAACTTCAAGATTTTTTTAATTTTTTTTATAGTATAACGGTTACTGACAAGCGAGCACACAGTCCACCTGATGTTAAGTGGTTGCTGTGGCCCATAGACATCTACATCTATCCTCGTTACCGAATCAATATGCGGATGCGTTGTTAGCCGTGAGGACTAAATGGAATGCCTCGTTTCCAGTAAAAAGGTCTCCTGTTCTCTAAACTCACTATACGAAACACAGCAGCATTAAGCTGCTATTTTACGCTGGTATTCTGTGAGAGCGTGGTCCTTCCCCGGTCGAGCCGACCCGTTCGTGCTACAACCATAATATAGCTGCAGCATGGTTCTACCACGCCTGATAACCAAAAGATTTACCTAAAAATAATAGATCTTTATTTTTAATATTACCTATTTTCTTAAATCGCGCATAGTTTTTGAGATAATAACTAAAATCTGATTTTAAAGTGGTTTTTGATAAAGGAACTAGTTGCACAAATACCAATATTATAGATCTGTAGGCTTTTCGCGGGTAAAAGCTGGTTAGAAATAAAAAACTGTTTAATAATATAAGTAGAATAATAAATTCTATAGCTTCACAACTATATCCATTCACTTCAAAATTGTTTAATAACACCCTGTTGTTCCTTAATATTACTTGATTGATAATAATAATGGTACAAAAATTAATTGAATAAGAAAAAAATCGTCTGGAGTTAAAATCCCAAGTCGTGATCTTCGACTGCCATTACATGGGTGCGCGGGCGCGGCGACCCGTCGTATAAATCATTATGGCGCTTCTTGATGCTTATTGGATAGAGCTTTGATTGATGGAACTTCTTCTTGAAGGCCCAAGAGATTATCGACTGCTTAAGGGTTAAGCAGGAGTCGAATGCGTAATGCGGTTATGTAAGTCAAGCAAGTGGTAGCTCAGTGACTAAGCTATCGCTCTAAATTTTACAGTACGGATTCAATTCTCAAAAATTGCTTGATAAATAAAAATGCTTTCAATATCCTTAAATTATCGCATTTCCGTTGTTATTCGGCTATAATAATTACACACGCAAATCGTTGCTATTATTTGAAATTATCTTAACGATCTCAATCGCCAATAATTTAGTTATCAATTCGATACGAGACATTGTAAAATTAGCAACGATTAATTCATTTATTTTTTATTATTGTAAATTGTATTGTAAATACTTGTGCACGTTAGCGAATAATCGGTATCGGTCATCCTTTTTTAAAGTATATATTATGTAATAAATGTCCTCGAAATTTCTTATTACTGAATACAGCAATCCAAAATTTATTTACTTGACAATAAACAATTGCTGACAATTATTATAGTGACGGGGAATGCTTGCGGTGTAAGAAAGTCACCATTATCACTGTTAGCCTGCAAAAGTCCCTTGCAAAAAATTTAACTTGTTGTTCATTTATAAGCTTTCATTTGTTACAGTCTATCAAGTACTCAGTTGGTCATAGATCCCCAACTAGGTTGACTCATTAGTTTTTTTTCATCTTAAATATACTATAAATTTACTCGAAAATAGAAGCGACATATTATAGTAGTTAAAAGGTTGTAGATAGGCTAGGGTGTCAGAGATGATTTTATTGCATAGCATTTTGCAAGCAATATTTTTTATTTTTTTACACAAATTTTAACAAAGCTGAAATTCGAACCTAGAATTCACGACTTGGTAGCCATTTACTCGGACCAGAGGCCACGCGGTGACATGAAACAGCTTGGGGAGTTCATCATGTGTTTTATAGGTTTGATACGTTGGTTTCAGTGTGATTGCAAATACTATGTTTTAGATTCATAATTTGTCATTACTCAAGTCTATAGTCCCACACCAAATGCGTGCGCAGTTGAGCAAACTTAGACGTTAGTATTGTTTATAATACGAGTAGTTTAATTTTTAATCAAACAAATTCAAATTAAAAGTTCTTAAAAAATCGAAAGGTCACTAAACATAATTACTAAACCTAATCGATTGTCTGACAACAGATAAACGTTATCGATATTTTGTTTTCACGTCCACATGGTCTGAGAGACCGGGCATATCGATTAATTATAAGAATTGATTAGAGGTAGGCGGCGCTTCACTAACTAGGCCGGCCGTTTTCGTGTTTGTTTAATTACTTTCGAATCCGCCTCCGCAGTCATGTTATTAGGGATGTTCAAACTTTAAACCATGATAATTATGTATGTTATCTAAATCGTATGACTTATATTAGTTACACTATCCCAAGGTATTATTGTGGTACGTATATGTAATCTGCATCTGCATTTGATGCAGAAACATTAACAAAGCTTTCCAAACATTTAGCACTATGTTTTCTGCAATCACCCTTTACTTTTTACAATATATTATTCAAATATGAGAAACTGATAGTCAGCTAAATGTAGGAGATATCTGAAGTAAATAAACAAGAGAAAAGGGTCGCAGCAGGACTGTAAAAATTAACTTGCTTAGTATTGTCGGAAAACTGTATGCTAAGGTGTTCATTGAAAGAGTTATGAAAGAATCTGATGGAAAAATTTGGGATATTCATGCTGGATTTAGAAAGAGGTTTCATCAGAAGGGGATTAAGTTAGGCGGGAATTTTGGAGGGAAAGATCCTGATCCGTACGGTATGTACGGTATGTTTTCTATGTGCATGATCACAGAGAAATTGTTGGCGAAACCAGAAAGCTTTCTGTGCATTTTTAATTTTAGAAAAGGCCTATGATTGTGCAGACAGGGTTTCTATATTGGAAACGCTGGCCAAATTTGGGTTGAGCGTTGTGCAAATAATGCTTATATTAAAATCTCTACACAGGGACTCTAGTGCTTGTCAGGATCAACGGAGCGTACACAGATAGTTTGGTATACATAAAGTTCTAAGACAGAGATGTGTAGTTTACCCATGGTTAACCAACTTGTTTATGGACATTTGTTTGAAAACTTTGAAAGTCGAACAATGTGGGTTGAGATATTGGTGAGTTTACCATCTCTCTTCTCTCTCATGGCTCTTGTACGCCGACGATTAAGTCTTGTTTGCGTCGTCGGAGGGCGAGTTGCAAATGATGGTTACATTAATATTTAAAATAAAAGGGAACGAAAGTGAATGCATGTAAGACGAAAGCGATGGTAAGACGAAGGGGAGTTCGTTGAGCAAGTGATTTTTAGTTACCCTTAAAGAGCTTTAGGAACCATTGCTGGAGACTTTTCCAACAATACACCAAATTACGCCTTTCTTGAAAGATTTGCTCACGCTAAGCAGGCGGGTAGATGGGAGCAGTGCCGATAACTATAATTTTACTAGGAATGTTCTTTCATGTGAACAGATTTTCCAGATTTGTATTCGGTATTTTTGGGTGAATCCCGCCACCACTAGATCTCTAGAGCATCGTTCATTCGACGTGCAGGTTAAGTTGATCCTCTTAAATAAATGTATGTTCCCCCTTCTAAACCCATTTTTTAAGTTTTTATGATATACTTAGTTTTAAAAGAAACCACCATATTTAAATAAAATTGAGACATTATGCAAAATAAAATAAATACATTCTACGAGTATAAATTACAAAACTGTTAATTGCTTATGTAGAATTTAAAACAAACTTTTATTTCTAAAGTTTTTTAATATAAATTTATATAATTTGCATCTGCTTGAAAAAAAAATCGTTGAGAATAGCATATTAATCATAAATATTAATGAATCATTAAACGTCAAGCTTAGAACAGGCATCCCATTTCACACGAGGTTATAAGAGTTTTTGTAAAGTATACAAAATGCAGCAGTTGTTTTTTAAAATCATAATTAGATTTGGCGAAGTTCCGCCCCATCGTATAAGATAGGAATGGTACAAGTCGCGGTCGCATCTTTTTTTAACTGAATTTTAGTAAGACTGTATCGCATAATTTACTTACTTTTTTACTTATTAAAGAGTATAATCCTTTCTGCTGGTAACTTGTACTGAAATACCAAAGATGGTAAATCACACTGTCTTAGTGTAACAAAATCCTATTCACACTTGCCTTGTTCATATTATAATCGGACGGAATGACGGACATTTTTAGAGTATATCAAATTTGCTGAAAGTATAAAGTACTGTAAAACTAATCCATTTTCTGACAGTGGAAATGTAATTGTACAAAAACATAAGTATTAATCTTCGGGTCCGGTTCTGCGTTCATCGTCATGTTTTGACAAGAACGTTACATAGTATGACGTATTTCATATTTGCCAAATAGTGACAACGATAGAGAATCCACTACTCTATATCTTGACAATAGCAGCTATGGTCAGTGCAAATACTGGTATTTGTCAGAAGAAATGAGTAAGAGGGTGGTACATACCCAAACGGTGTAATATGTAATTATGTAATTACTTTTATTTATAAAGTCCACTTAAAGTGTTGACCAGCATAGCAGAAACATGAGCCATTTATAAGCTGGTGGTTATCGATGAACATAATGACTACAGCATTTAAATTTGAAGTTCGAACACGTGTTCAAGTTTACTGTTTCATAATTGTCATTGATTGGATTGGAACTCCAATGTTCAAGTTTGTCTTAGAAAGTGCCAAACATGGCCGCCTGCATGTTTTAAAAAAAATATTCATGTGATGGTTCTGGTCACGTTTCAAATAATAACTAGTAATTAGACCGTAATTCATAAAAATTTAAGTTAGTATATTAAGAAAGCTGTATTTTACTTTTAACTACACATTAAAGTACAGATACCTCATACACAAAATACAAAATAAACGCATTGACATACACTCCATAGACTATTGAAAAAGTAACATTTGAATCATACAACCAAAGAGAATATAATCACTACGTTTACACACAACATTAAGAAGTAATTATTTGTTGGCAAGATTTTAAAATCCTTTGGCTACAATTTCTTCTCTTTGCGACTGTCTATATATACTACAGACATTGAATTGTTTATTGACAATGAATGTTTTATTTTATTTTATTTTATGTATTTTTAAATCATGTTATACGACATATATATTATATAAATTTTAGCTTTCTGTGTTTCTTCTTTATGTAAACTTTGACTATGCCGAATCTCGCATTTCTCCGTGCGCACAATATGCTTAAAAAGGCGTACATATTTTCCATCTACGTATTAAAAGTAAAGCAATGTTACAGCCTATATACGTCCCACTGCTGGGAACAGGCCTCCTCTCATTTCTGAGAGGGTTATACTTATTAATTTATAAATAATTGTATTCATATGTGGATAAATCTATATATAAATATAGCTTGTTTATGTAAAGATGTAGAGTGAGGTTCTACATCTCTACATAAGCAAGCTTTATATAGATCTATTTGTAGGAAGTATTTTTTTCATTCGCTTTACGCTCATAGCTTACACCAAGTTATTTTTAAAGTCAGACGATAGGCGTGGTCAGCAGACGAGCTCCCTTGGATAAAAATTCCATTACAATTAAATTAACTCACGTTCCTATTTATTTTTCATTAGCTCTATCTGATTTGGTTGTTTTGAAATAAAAAAAAAAATATCATTTCAATCTACATGAAGTAGTCACGACTTAAAATAAATGCTACTGTCAATAAAAAATATGATGGCTCGATGACGCAGTGCGCTAAGCGCTGCACGTTCCGGACCGCTGGTTCAAGTTCACCAACGAAGTGTTTGATTGGCATACATGTAAGGTACGTGAGGGTAATATGGTCACCTTAAGCTTTGCCACGCTATAAAACCAAAACTAGGAGGAGGACAGAGACAAAAACACAAAGTCGTATACTATAATTAATATACTAAAAGAAAAACAGCAAACAAGCTTTGGCAATAATTAGGAACACATCGAAAAATCAACTTAAAGAAAACTTACTACACTACACAATACTAAAATCAACTAAAATATTTACAAAAATGTCAACTGTCAAAATGGCGTCGATAAAGCAGCGCCCTTTTGACCTTTTTTTTGTCGTATCGCAGAACCATCTATGCAAACAAGGATGTCGTTTTTGAGTCATGAAAGTGACTATATTAACCGGATGACCATATTATCCTCACATCCTATAATTGTTCCGGGTCTGGATGATTGTAAAGTTTATGTATGTAAACCTTAGAGTATACATTAACTTGCTTATACTCTAAGATGTAAACCTCCATGATATAGGAGATATTTATTTATTTTATTCTTTATTGCACCAAATATTTGTACAAAAGGCGAGCTTAATGCTATATGGCATTCTCTACCAGCTAACCTTGGGTAGAACAGAGAGTGAGTTATGGGCAGTTAAGTAGTTATGATCAAATTAAGTTAAAATATTAGGTCCTTACATATGAAATTAGCGTTTTGTACGGGAGGAATATAAAGTCAATTTTTTTTGTAAAATATATTTAATTAATCAAAGTATGCACCGTTGTTATCTATGCACTTTTGCCATCTCATAGGTAGTTCATTGATCCCTTTACTAAAAAAACCATGGGGGCGAGAATCAATAAACTCTTTGAAGGCGGTTTGGCCTGCCGTATCGGAGTTGAATTCTTTTCCTTGTAAGAAGTTGTCCAAATTCCGGAAAAAATGGTAATCTGTTGGAGCAAGGTCCGGGGAGTACGGTGGATGTCGCAGACATTCCAATTGTGGCTCATCTAACTTAGTGGTTGTTTGTTGTGCAGTGTGTGGTCTTGCGTTGTCGTGAAGCAGCAGTGGCCTAGAGCGATTGACCAATCTCGGTTGTTTAGCAGCTAATTCTTTCTTCATGGTTTGCAATTGCTGACAATAGATATCTGCCGTAATCGTTTGGCCAGATTTTAGAAAGCTGTAGTGAACGACACGGGCGCTAGTCCACCAAACACTCACAAGTAACTTTTTCTGAGTCAATTTTCGTTTAGGGCAGGATTTGGCTGGGTCTCCAGGGTTCAGCCATTGCGACGAGCGCTTCCGATTATCGTACAATATCCATTTTGCATCACAAGTAATGATTCGATTGAAAATCCCTTCTTAATTGTGTCGGTTGAGCAAAGTAACACAGCAGTCGAAGCGTGTTTGCAAGTTCGATTCACTCAATTCATGAGGTACCCATTGTTCAAGTTTTTTTAGATTCCCGATTTGCTTCAAGTGGATTAATACGGTTTTATCACTTACCCCGAAGTCTACAGCTATCTTTGAAGTGCTTTGTGATGGATCCGCTTCCACAATAGCCTTTAATTCTTCATTTTCCATTTGGTCTCCGGCCATCCACGGGGTTGGTTTTGAAGGTCGAAATTTCCAGAACAAAAACGTTGAAACCAAAAACGTAACGTGCTTTCTTTTGCGACACCAGCGCCGTACACATCATTAATCCTTCGAGCTGTTTCTGCAGCACTGGTGCCACGGTAGAACTCGTACTCGTAAATATACCGATATTTCATGTTTTCCATTGTGCGGTAATAAGCGACGCCAAAGAATAAAATAATGGGGAAAAAACAAATGAATGACTGTTTTCAAAACTCAAATGTACCAGCTAAATGAATTTATAAATTTGAATTTGGAATTCTTAACCAAAGAGAAGATATTTCAGATCAAAATGGTCAGTACGACAAAACGCTAATTTCATATGTAAGGACCTAATATATACATGCAACACATACATATAATATACACACATATATATATATATATAAAATATATATAATTGATACACATATATAAATAAATACACACATTTATACATATATATCTCAATAAATGTATATATAAATAACTATAAACATATACAGTAAGTTGACTCAACTTTGTAGGCTACGGATATGCTTGTATAGTTTTCTTTTAAAAACATTTTTGGCAGGTATTGTTCGCAGGTCAACAGGCAATTTGTTCCAGAGGGAGATGGAAGTAACTGTGAAAGAATTTGTCATAAACCCAGAATGGTGGAGAGGAGTAGTCAGTAATAAACTGTGTGAAGAACGGAGGTTGAGGGAATGAGTGTCACTACGGAATTGTAATCTTTTTTTTAGATAAAGGGGTGAAGAAGATTCATTAAGAACTGAAAACAGGGTGGACAAGATTCGGAAATCTCTGCGCTGGCGTATAGTCAACCACTTTAACTGAGAGCGAAATTCTGAAACGTGATCATATTTGCGCAGGCCAAAGATGAATCGTATACAGTTGTTAAGTAACCCGTCCAACCTGTTTAGCAGCTCCTGAGAAATATTAGTGAGAAAAACATCGGCATAGTCAAATAATGGAAGAATTAGAGATTGGACGAGAAGAAGTTTAGTTGAAGGAGGCAGAAAGAACTTAAGGCGATAGATGAAACGAAGTATGCCTGTGACTTTACGACAAACCAGAAACGATAATTAAACCCAGATCCTTGACATGAGAGCTGAAGGGAATTACGCAGTTTTCGTAGTGAATAGATGGTAGTTTAGATATGTTAAGTTGTGACACCAATCGATGACCCCAATTACGATAGCCTAAGCCTATAAGATTTACCGTTATAACAAAGCGCTGTGACCAGTCTGAAATACTTTGCAAGTCACGATTAACAGCTGCAATAGCAGTATCAATTTCAGCCAAGGACGCTTGTGAGTATAATTGGAGAATTCGTTAGCATAGAGGTGGTAAGAACATTGAAGGTGGGTAGTTAGAAGATTGATAAACACCGAAAACAAGATAGGAGAAAGAATGCCGCCTTGCGGTACACCTAGAGATAGATCGCACCAGTCGGAAAAATCTTGACCAGACCGAACAGCCTGCTGTCGACCGCGAAGATAAGAGGAAAACCAGTTCAGTACTGACGAGGAGAAATTTAGTCGTGAGATAATCCATTAACAACCCATTAATGATTTAACAGATAAAAGGTTGTAGAGTCATTTGAGTATGCATTAATCTAAAAGTAAAATTATAATTTTTAAAAATGTGTTATTAAAAGTTTCGAAGGCGCAATAAAGTTCGTATGATGGTGTCGTAAGAGATCATACAATTTCGTGGCTCCAAATGATGGGAAACAAAAAATCGGCGACCAATAGAAAACTTGACCTTGAGCACTTGAGCAGTACATTCATTGTCACTTCACTCTCATAAACTAATTACAGAGTTTTAACGACCTCAGATGCAGAAACGATATTCTTCTAATTACTCTTCTTCTTCTTCAACCTGTAACTGTCTACTGTTGGTCGTGGTCTTTTTCCATAGAAGGGAGGAGCAGCAACTTGCATAATCGCCACACTTGGCAGGTGGATTGGTGATCGTAGTACCAGACGTTTCGCGCCTTTGATGTGTGCTCGTCACCGGTAGGGGCAGCTATAAAGTGTATTTTTCATAGCACAACAGATTTTTTAAGTCTAATGTACCCAGAGACGATTAAACTCTAACGGAAATTGCGTATTTCAGGCGTTATATTATTATAGACAATAAGATGGGTAGGTACTTTAGTTTGTAAGGTAGGTGATATATTTTATTTTACTACGTGAGTGATGAATAGATCAGTTATTTGTTTCATAATCGCCAACAAGTGAACAAGTGAAAAGGGGGAAAACTGTTAAGCGTGTCATACACTACGCAGACACGATAATATACGAAGTGATACATTCACTCGAAATCCTTCCAACTTACTAGACGTGTTTTTGGAGTGGATTGTTTATACAGAGTGTTACTTACAATGAGTTGGCGTATATTGCTTCTAGATTTGCTACACAGCTCGTCAGAACAGGATTCAGATTTTGATTTTGATGCACGTGTTGCATTAGCATTTACTAAAAGGCGAAGGATTTGGATAGAACGTCATATAAAGCTTAAAAAGGACCGAGGCGAATTTAATCGCATGTTTTCAGCGACCAACCTGTATTTATCTGCTGGTAAAATCCTATACCATATTGGTATCTGCAGATAATTATCTACAGATATATTTGTATGAGCAGATAATATTGTCACTATCTTTCGATATATGTCAGTGGTTACAGATACTTAACGATAAAATATAAATTATCTGCGCTGTGTGTGTTAGTTCATTGAATTTCATAGAGAGCGATATTGAAAGATATGCGCTCAGATGGTATGCGCTCAGATACAGATATCTTATCGTATCTGCATAGTTTGTGACACGATTTAGTCTGCTGTAAGGAACCGAATGACTCTTAAGCTAAGTAACCTATTTTATTGGAGCATAATACTTAAGCTAAGTAACTTGTGTATTTTGCTATTATATTATAATTTAATTTTGTTTTAATAACATTTATCTACATAACATAATATACAATATTTTATTAAATACAATATTAAAAACTATAATTAAAAAAAACTAGTAACTTAATTATCATACAATCGTACTCCCCGCGGTATCGTGCCAAGAACGCTGGCTGCGTTTCACCGCTGAATGGCTATACTTAACCTTTGAGCGAGAAAAGAACCAGCCCTCTTATAACCAGCAGCAACAACCAGTCGCGGATGGAGTTCACCAGTCGCCACGACGACCAGTCGCGGATGGATGGGGTCGAAATTCTCTACAGCAAATGGCACAAATATGTAGTCATCTCTCAGAGACTCATATTTGCACCACTTACTCAGTTCAGCTGCCTCTGATGCCGCCCCGGCTCTAAACGAGGTACCCCTGACATGAGAGGCCGCCAAAGTGTCTACGCAAGTAGCATCCCTCACTAGGACTTTACTTCTCTCCCAAGGGACCAATGTCATACCGTCGGGTCTCTTGCCATCGTCTCTAAATATTCCACAAGGCTCTAAAACCGAGGGAACATTTATAGAGACAAGAGCCCTTCGGATGACATCGTTCAAAGAACCATGCCGTGAAAACCTACCAGCACTTTTCTTACATGAAAGTCCGTGGAGCACAAACTTGTCGATGCTGCTACCACAGGGGCACTGATGGAGTTGACAAATCGCCGCTCCTAGTCGGATTCCTACGGCGATGCGCAAGCTTTCCCCATCAAGTAATGTGCCGAGATTACTTGATGGTAAAGCATGTAACCAGTGACTAGATTCCTTAGTCGAAATAGCTAGATTTTGTTTTAAATGTTAATGCCATTTTGTGACCTGTGTATTTAAGAATTATGTATTTTTGGTTTGTTCACACTAATTGTATAAAATAACATAATGTAAATTAACTTTATTTAAAAGAAATGTCCCGCTAGGTTTCTTGCTGGTTCTTCTCAGGACAGAAATTTTATGCGAACCAGTGGTAGAAGTACTATATTGAATAAAATGATTCTATTCTATTCTAAAGCCTTTTCCTGTAACCTTACATTTAAAATTCCTACAGTAAATTATAAATTATATTTTTAAGCTTTTTCTTGTAACTAAATTTTAATAACTCTAACACAGGCTTTTTGTACCATTAGCTAGTAGTTCAATATGAAGGACTGATTTGATTTACATTAGTATATTACCAAGTCCCGAGGTCTAATGAAGGAATGCTTTAGTTAAGATAAGATTGCTTTAGTAACACTATTTATTCTTAACGAATTAACTATTATAATAGAATTCATAAGTACAAAATGATAGGCGTGGTGGTATCTTACAAAATTCATTAACGCACTAAAGTTAACGTTAAACCACAAATTAGCCTAAAAGGTATGTTAACAAGATAAGTACTTGTCATGTTGAGAAATAAGCTTTTATTTTGTAAATGCAGATAAGCCACCATTACATTATTATGTAACGGTACCCACCTTGCCCAGCAAAATCATTATTGTAATGATATGTTTATTAATTTAGACATTTAATAGTACATAAATGTTTTTGTGTTTCATTGTCGAATATTATGAGGCGTTGTTTATGATACTCGTCACCAATTTATTTATATATTTTTTAATAGAATAAGCGTGTGTGACAAACGGGCACACAGTCCACCTGATGGTAAATGGATGATCTGGCCCGTAGACATCTACATTTATCCTCGATTAAGAATCAAAATGCAGATATGTTATCACCCCTGTGGACTAAGATGGAATGCCTCGTTTCAAGTAAAAAGGGTCTTCGGTTCTCTACACTCACCATACGAAACACAGCAGCAGTAACCTGATGTTTTACGCTTGTATTCTATGAGACTAATAAAATAAGATCGCTGTAATTAACTAGTTCTTAGACAATCTAGGTGGTACGATTCTTTATCTGCTTAGGAGTTATTCTTGCCACATAATAAACAGTAAAAGGTGATTGTTGCTGATTCGTAGTCAAGTAAGTTTTTTTTGCGTGGTAGAGCCATGCTGCAGCTATATTACTGGTATAGTTGTAACACGAATGGGTCGGCTCGACCGGGGAAGGACCACGCTCTCACAGAATACCAGCGTAAAATAGCAGCTTAACGCTGCTGTGTTCTATGTTAAGTGTAGAGAACCGGAGAGCCTTTTTACTGGAAACGAGGCATTCCATCTTAGTCCTCACGGGTGACAACGCATCTGCATTTTGATTCGCAAACGAGGATAAATGTAGATGTCTATGGGCCACAGCAACCACTTACCACCAGGTGGATTGTGTGCTCGTTTGTCACCCTTATCCCATAAAGAAAAGGTAGGTTTAAGTTTTGATAAAAATAAGAGTAAAAAGTTAAGTACATATGGTAAGTTAAGAAAAAATTCCCCATTTACTTTAATTACGTGGGTGTCGTAATAGGTGATGATGGAAAATTCCAGAAAGATCCCATTCCTTCCGATAGATGATTGTATAATTATCCTCTTCACTTCAACAGTAAAATACTAAAACCTGCGACAGGAAACAGCGTCAAAGGTGCCGACTGGTAAAGAAGATGGAGAAGAAAAGTAAAGTAACATCCTACACCTACGCGTGTATAGGATGTTACTTTACTTTTCTTCCCTCTCTGGGGCAATGGTTTCCTCTCAATTTCTGAGATGTTTACAGAACAAGAAATAGTGTGCCGCGACGCCCCTCTCAAGAACATCTCAATAATGTGTCTTGTTCATATATCCTCCCACCTGAGCAGTTAGTAAAACAGTACAAGAAACAGAGATTCAAAATTTCATCGGCACAGGAGAGGTGAAAGAGGGGTTGATTACTTACGCAACGCCTAATCTATCACGACAAAATTAAAAAAAAATGTTGTCTTCTTCTTGAACTGATTATTCTTAGACAATAGTCTACACATAGACAATAGTTTAAGTTTGCTTGCAAAGAGTATTTTGGATAATAAACTAAGGGTATTATAGTATACACAAATTAAGAATCACGAGTTCGACATCGAGACCACCGGGAGCTCAATCCGTATCCGTCTTCTGTATATTAGTAATCGTCCATCCCACGCATCGCTCTTCCCACGAAGCAGCAATTTAATAGATCTTTTAATTGAATTTCTTATTGAATTACAATTTAATTAGTTCCGATTCCGTAATTAATGACCGTTTAGTATTGTTTCGGTTGGTCTTGATGGATGGCTAAGGCTCCCAGCAGTTAGCTGCCATATTTTTCAATTCTTGACGTGTAATCACATTGTGATTAATGGTTTGCGATCGTTGAAAGCCGGAATTGGATTGCCCCCTTGGGTTCCGTTTTGGTTATGTTTTGCATACTTACTTGTTGGATGATTGCTTATGCTCATTGATTATTAATAACAGTTTTGAACAACAATTACTTTTATTTTTGTTACATGTACTTTAATTATTACCGGCCATTGATATTATTAGCAGTTTTGCTTATGGTCTGTTGCTGGCGAATAAAAATGAAAAGAGGTAGCTATTACTTACTACTAAAAAAGGTAATTACTAATAAGAATACCAAATTATCTTTAGTCAAATTTAATTTTGCTTTTTATTCTATAGTTATCGATGATCGGTCGATATGTGCCGCCTATGCGTGTCGTCTATATAGGGTTCCGTAGTTCAACAACAAGGAGCCCTTATAGTTTCGCCATGTTCGTCTGTCCATCCGCGGTTTTTATCGGAGACCCTAGGTGCTACAAATTTGTAATTTGGCATACTGTGATAAAATCTTAAAAAACATTTTTATTTTGGGTACCTCCCATACAGGTAAAGGGGGGATGATTTTTTTACCCGTACTATGCCGTCGTGTGGGGTGTCGTTGGATAGGTATTTCAAAAATATTGGGGGCATGGAACAACATTTTTTCAATTCAGGGGTCCGTTTGCGAAATATTTAGCTTTAAAGTGGTATTTTTATTAGAATATGTGTCCCTCCCTATAGAGGTCAGTGGTCCCTCCCCTTTACCTACGAAACCCCTGTTTTTAGAAATGAGAAAAGTATGCACGATAGCAGTGGACTATCACAGCTAAGTAGGCTTAACAAGTAACAGTCGACCAACTTATAAAATGTACTTGGATTAGTAAAAATACAATTCCATAGAAAATGGAACCATCGTCCTATTTTTAGTCGTTATAGCAATCAATCCGCGAACTCACTTCATCATCATCATCATCATCATTACAGTCTTTCACTGGTACTGAGCCACTTGCATCCATCGAATTCCAGCATGTCTTACCAGGTCGTCCCTCCATCTAGTGGGGGGACTCCCTACACTTCGTCTACCGGTACGAGAACCGAGAATCTTTCTTCCCCAACGGTTGTCCGTTCTTCGAGCTATATGGCCGGCCCACTGCCCCTTTAGTCTACTTATCAGTTGAGCTATGTCGGCCACTCTGGTTTTACTGCGGATATCCTTATTATTTAGTCTATCACGCAGAGAAACCTAGCATAGCCCTCTCCATAGCTCGCTGAGCTACCTTATGGTTCCTCATACGGCTAGCAATGAAGGATCACGTCTCAGATCCATAAGTCATCACTGGCGACACGCACCTGTTGTACAATCTAATTTTGAAGTTTTGAGGTATGCCTAACGAGAAGATGTGTCGTAATATCCCATGAACTCAAAATGCTCATATTATCAAGAAGCCCCTTCTAACTTCATGTATTGTGACGGGCAACTATAGAACCCTACCTCTACATTGTGCGTGGCCCGACACACACTAGGCCAGTTTTTATTTGCCAAAAACATTGGCGTCTGCGCACACAACAACTTAGCAATGTTTCATCGATATTTTATGAATGGTATAGGAACGCATATTTAAGAATAAACTAACAAAAAATATTCATATTTTTGTCAGAAATCTTCGCGGGCGCTGATAAAACTCACCAAAGTTTCATCCTAATTGGATAAGAAGTGTAACTATACAAATCACTCTGAAAGTGACATTTAAAGGAAGGTATTAAATAAAATAGACCTTGTAAGTTTCAAATTAGTATATTTAAAACGGGTATTTCTCATTAATTCAATTGAAGAAATGTAAAGATGACGATTCCCATGAATCTGTAGCGAAGGTATTTTATTTCTTTGGCGTAATTATAAAGTAACAACGTCATTCCAATCATTTAAAATGTTAGATTACTACGTACGATGTTTATCAAAATCGATAATTGACATTTTATTAACATTTCGCAAAAGGCACGCCAAGATATTTTATTGAAATACACAATACAATGGAAAATTAAGTTACATCTCCGTTAATAACAGAACTCTTAATCTAGTTACGAATATCTTATATCTACAATAAATAACAATAAGGCCTATAGCTGGACGGATCCGAATTAACACAATGTTCTTATGTTTATCGATATAAATATGCCTCAAATATTATCTTACAAGGCGCTAGAAGTTTGTCATGATATTTTTGAAGTTATACTTCTTTTGGGGCGTTTGGGAAAAACGATGAGAGTGAATTTTTACGATGCGCGCGCACACCGACACCTAAAACGACACCATGAAGTTATTACGATGCGCGCGCACATTGACACCTAAAAGCGACAACTTCAGTGGGTAATTGTCTCTCAAGTTTTTTTGTTTTGTTACGATAAAGAAGTATAACTTCCTGCGTGCCTACATAAGTACACACACACTTTTTTTATGATTACTACAAAACATTTTTTTCTTATTTGGAAATATTTGCATATCAATACACCAAGTAGTAAAATTTACAATAACATACAAACAGAAAAAATACGAGTCACCTTTTTTGTTTAAAAAAATAGCTGATGATAATAATTAATGCTATCCTAATTCGAATGGAGCTCAACTAATTAGGTCTGTGTGATGTCTTTGTCTAAGCATTTCCAATCTTAACTCATGTTCTCTCGCTGCCATTCTTAACGCAGCAATGCTGGAACTCCTTCTTTCTACTTCTGGCCCAGGTTGCGTTGGAGGCGACTCGCTTCCGGGTGATATGGGAGGGGAGACAGGAGGAGGATCAGGAGACTGTTTTGGGGGCGCAGCTAAACCAGCTAGAAGAGAATGAAAGGGAGGGCTAGTTGTGTAAATGGGCGCACTAAATAACGGCGGTCTCGGCAATGGCGCTCCAAGGTACTGCGTGCTTAGAACCGGCGTTCCTCCGTACCTAAACAAAAAAATAATTTATTAAAATGTAAACAACGGTGACACAATCAAACTTTTGCCTACAATATATTATTAACGAGAAACAAAATTGTAATTAGTTTAATGATTTTTTTTTGTTAGTACATAGTTCGAATTCGAATTTCGCATGGAACAAGTGTCTATATGCTCGGATTGTGAAATTGATACAGGTGAAAATCCTACTGTGAGGATAAGGTTTTTTTTAAATTAATGAATTGGGCGAAACATCTAATGGTCTACGATAATATGAAATATTCAAATCAGTGACAGGATGTCTGCCAAGTGTGATGATTGCCAGTTCACTCAACTGTAGGAGAGACTTATGTTCAGCAGTTGACTACTTACGAGCTGAAGAGTAGGAGGACGAACTAATTACTCTTCAGTCCGCGAAAGCTTGCAATATAATACGATACTCAACTTAGCGTACTCAATTGCTATATCCAGAATTCGAATATCACAAAATCCTATCGAATAACTTTAACATAGAAAATCGTAGTACATTAGGAAGAAAGAAAATACGCCATAGTCAGAATAAATCAAGGTTTATTATTTTTTTAAATTAAAAGAAATCAGTATTATAAAAGCACGCAGATACCTTCATAAAGTAAGTTGTTTAAAATAAAAGTAAACTTTAACATGAATATTTACCTAAACGATGCTAAGGCGTTTGTGTCGAAGGGTTTTCTGAAGCCGAAGCCCAACTGTGAAAATGGGTTAGGCATGGAGGCGACCACAGACGGCGGAGGAGCCCCGGCCGCACTCAAATACGGATTGTAGGGATGGCCTTGCGGTCCCACTTTCTCCTGCTTGCGCCATTTTGCGCGGCGGTTTTGAAACCATACCTGGAATTAATGTTATCTGTTAGGAACTAATTAGATATATATAACCTAATTAGATATGTATATTACCGTGCAGTGGCGGTATAAGAATATCCACTACCCCGTATTGTCTAGTCGGTGTCGAAAGAGGCGACAGAGGAAAACTAACATAAGAGATGGGCAGTTGCATCTTCCTCACAACTGAAATAGTAAAAAACTGCAGTTGGGAACCCGCACCCATGGCAATATCCTTCATGGAGGAGGCCTATGTTCAGCGGTGGACTTTTATACGCTGTAATGGATGAATGGAACACGATATTTACCTAGTGGTGACTGCGTGAATTCATCACCC
The DNA here is from genome assembly GCA_029286625.1 of Parnassius orleans. Classification (NCBI taxonomy): domain Eukaryota; kingdom Metazoa; phylum Arthropoda; class Insecta; order Lepidoptera; family Papilionidae; genus Parnassius; species Parnassius orleans. The sequence continues at coordinate 729,382 of JAGSMP010000253.1, forward strand.
TATTTCATCCCGTGGATGTTGTAAGAGGCTATGAGAAATGCCAGGCTAAAGTGGATGGATGGAAATTATTAATATACCGTTACCACATAGTTTACTTATAAAACTGCAAATCTCTCATTGAAAAATCTCTCAAAAATTCTTTACAAAATTTTTACACTTATAAAGAATTTGTAATGTTTTTATTCAAATTCTGTGTAAATATGATTAATATAATATAATGTTATTTTTAAGCTTATTTAATAATAATTAAAAAGCGTAAAGCCAAAACAAATTTAAAATTCACCACGGGAGTTCTATTGTCAGAAAAGCTGTACATAATTTAATTATATACGTTTCGATATTTAGAAGGATAAAAAAATTGCGAATTATAATAAGGCAAGTGCGCGCTGCCGCCTGGTGATTGATTATATTTGTTCATCAATTTACTTGTGTTTATGTTTTTAATCTTGCCACTAAAATGAATTATGAGCACTTTAAATATTTTTACCTTTGTTTATAACTGTGAAGATAATTCATAATTGACAAACTTAAAATGTTTATTTTAATTTTGCGTTTACTGGTTATATAAAACTAGCTTTTTACCCGCGGCTTCGCTCGCGTGGTTTCCAATTTAGAAACATCATTAAATGCTATTTCGCGCCAAATTTAGCAAAATTCGATCACTTTTAGAGTCACTTCGGTGTCTGTGTATCTACGTCAGTTTGTCAAAGAAGTCTTTTGAATTCCCAAAGACTATTGGACCTAGAAGATTGATAATTGGCATATATATAATATGCTACAGAAACACGTGAATAAATAAGTTTTTCAGAATTGCATTAATTTCATAATGTCTAGAAACATCTACAATTTTTTATATTGGACGTGTCTTCCGATGTATCCATAAGAAAGATAAATTGTCTTGGAATCAAAATTTACTATTATTATTTACTCTTTACATTCATTCATAATTAAAGTTAATTTAGTTTTAACAAAATAATGATGAATTCATGGTCTTATATGCGATATTTGATTCATATCATTGTTCTCATTTAATATTGATTGGCACCATAAAATAGATTCTGATATTTTTTCTAAGTTCGAGTAGACTTCAAAATTTCATAAATGCAGTTCTGATAATTATTAATACCACACATGTAATAAAACAAATTTTAATAAATCACGTTACATTTTAACTTTGATTTTAGCGGGTTGTACAAAACACATCTTTGGAAGAAAGTTCCATAAAAATTTGCGTAAAAGAACATATTGCTGATGTGAAGCACCGACGCTCCGAGAAGTCTGAAGTATGTAAACATGTTCAGTATCATCCCAACCATTATATTAGATCTGATAGACAACAAATCTTCCCAATGGAACACCGATTCCTACTAAGGATGATTCCCGAGGCTATTGAAATTAAAAACATCCTAACTTTGAACCCAAGCATACTACTGCAAAACTTCAAGATACTGTAAGCTCGTCCTGCGTAGATTGGACCAAACATTATTAATTAAAAGTTGATTGTAGTCTTCGTAAACTATGACATCAGGACGTTAAAGAACTCAGCCCCCCGCCCCCCGTCTCCATGGGTTCTTTAAAGTGCCCGACACGTCAGGAATTAAAAAAGTTAAAATTAAACACGATAAAATCCTTAAGATTACTTTTATTGCAAATGAAGTTCTATTCGCAGTGAACGTGGGTAGAACTACACTCATGATCGGAAGCAGAAAAATGTTCGCCTTGTTGTGGCGGCGAAAGAGAATCCGCCACCTCCTATCGTTCCTTGTGTGTCCTAAGAGCCGATAGGGGAAAACAAACAGGAGATGAGCAACATCATCTTCCTGACAACAGTTCAAAATAATAAAGGCTGCGGTTGCCAACCCGCCTGCCAAGCGTGGCCACTATAGCAAATATCCAGCCTATTTGACAATTTATGGGGGAGACCTATGTTCAGTTCATTGGACTTTTGATAGGTTGTAATGATAACGATGATAAGTTCTATTCTTTCGAATCTTTGCCACCGTTAATATTTACGGTAGTGTGAAAACAAAAAAAAAGTAACATCTCCGAAAATATGAATGAAATAAAAACAGCATAATTGCCCCATTCAAACTAAAAAAGTAGCAGCCTACATATATGTCACTACTGGTCACAGACCACAGAGTTTTTGGCCAAAAATAAGTACATCGCGCCATTATCTCAACTGGGGACTCAGATATGCAGGTTTTCTTACACCGCCGAGAACATGGTAAATCGACACTTCATATTTCAATTAACATATTATATGTAAAAATATATAATAATGCTTATGTACTATGAAATTTACGTTTGGATCAGTTTGATTACCACCTTTGACAATTAATCTTTGATATTTAAAGTATTTTTTCGCAATAGCCTGTTCATTTACATATCTCATGTGAGCTATGAAACCAGGATTGCCACAAAAATCTTGATTTGTCTGATAATATGAAAACTCAAAAATACAAAAATCTTAAATGACAAAGTGATTTATAAGTCTCATTAAAGGTATAAAAACTAAAGTAACAGTTTACATATGTCTCAATACTGTGCACAGGGCTCCTCATTACCTATAGTGTTTGTGGGCAGAAAAAAGTATGTCGTAATCCTTCAACTCAGACATTTAGGTTTGCCTACGAAGTTATTCTTCACCATTTCACCGGATACGTGGTAAGTCAGCACGTACAATTTCCCATAACAGATTCATTTGTCCTCAAAGGACTCGTATACGTTTTGCTCCCTTGCCGTGATGAAATCTCACAGCGAGCTACATGGCTCTCGTATTTGTTTAAATAAAATTCATAAAAACTGAAACAAAGCTTTTGTACGATTGTTGATCATAACTACCTAGTAATTAGAAACCCAACGATGCCACGAACTATTCCATCAAATAGAGATAAAATCACACAGTGCACTTATTTTCCAATTATTTATATCAGATAACGTGATAACATATGAAGTTGGTAAAATGAAACCTATGCCGACAGACACACAATATATTCAACTAAAGAGCTTCTCTCCTAATCTCAGTTTTGTGTACACAGTACTGGATACTGTGCACACAAAACACACGTGTTGTGTATAACAGTGTTGTTAACGATTTTGCCAAACGTGGTAATTGTGGTAAATGATCCCGATAATGGCCACCGGTCTAGATATTTTTAAGTGTTGTAATTTTTAATGCTGCACGAATAAGTATTCAGTAATATTCTAAAATTTAATTTTATCAGTTACTTATCATTAGTTTATTTAGCAGAAAGTAGAGGGTGCTATTTTACATTAATACTATGAAAGTCAAAACTATACTATCTAGTAATATCAGCTATAGAAGGTTGGGGTGCGACTGGCTCAAGAGCCACCCCAAAGCTGGGAACAGTTATTTATTACATAAAAAAGGCATAATGTGATGTTGATTCTATTAAAAATCTGTTTCTGTTAAAAAACACGCTATCAGCGCCGCTAGCGGTGAAAAACTATTTGACGATATGACCATATTATCATGTTATCATTATCATGAAATAGCAATGTTGTGTTTAGTTATTAATATCTTTAAACGATCTCTATTCATTGATTTGACTAAGCTATATCATGACATGGTCAACAGTGATAAATATCATGAAATTACACCATTTCACGAAATAATGGTTTAATGAGAATTTTGCAATAATTGCAGGCAGACTAGTTTTAATCAGTTTACATACAGATATAGTATCAAACGTATGAAAATTGATATGTTTTTTAGTTTAAAAAATATCAATTTTCATACGTTTGATAGATGTCACTATTATCTATTATTCTTTAAATTTTAATTATTAAACTTAAAATGAAATAACGATTAAATTAAACGTTAGGATTTTTAAATAATTTTATAAATGTAATTTTTTTTAAATTTATTAGTTACTAAAGGCAAAATATAGGCTTTTTTCATTTGATGATAGATGCCGCTGTTTTGATAACTTAAACGTATGTCGTCAGCAGAGTTTCAAATTGATATGCAAACACAGAACACAATTACTCTCTACCAAGAGTATGCAAAGGTTATAACTAATTTTAAACTTTATTTATAGATATGATATTTATTTAAAAAACACCCGTCATCCCGCCTATTGACTAACATAATCATATATAATAGAAAATTAACATCTAAAGGAAGAAAAATACTTAACCTTTTTTAAATTCCGTAATCGTATAAAAAGTAGGCTATACGTTGCCCCGGGTTATTAACTACCTACATATATAATTTAAAGGAAGTCGGTCCAGTAGTTTTTGCGTGAATCGGTAATACACAGACAGATAAACAAAAATTCTGAAAACCACTAATTTGGCTTCAGTACCCTTTATTTAGTCTCCTGAACTTGTGTTTTCAAGAGTATAGTAGAATTACATACACGACTTTTCTACAGATTTATTATATGTATAGATGATGTGCCGGACGGGCGAAACTCGGGAGTAAATGTTAGCGAAGATACTCCGCGAGTCGCTCACGTCCTACACCTATAGGTTCCGGTGGATACTTCTACTGCCGTCTTAGTGGGTGCGGCTGGGGTACTGTGGACTGACGTTCAATCAAAATGCAGGAACTGTAGAATACAAATGGCAAGGCAGTAGCCAGCTGTTTGACTGCTCAACTGTTCGGCGGAAATCTTCTGACTATTGGTTATCTGCTACTTCTTGGTTCTGCTACTAGTCACTTCAGCTACTACAATGTTACTAGGCCCCGAAGCCATAAGGTAGACTCGAGCGTTACTTTAAAGTGAGCCGCTTGCCAATATCCGTTTTGCATCTTTATTGCATAACATTTTCTCTATACAATTGTCTTAAATTACAATTTTTTCTATACACGATTACTTTTTACGCTAATGTACTATACATTGTTAAATCGGTAATTCAGTTGTCTATAAGCACACTGTAAAGGTTTCTTAATATATTAACAATGTAAAAAGTTATTAACCAAAATATCCCAAATTTTGACCGAGTAGGGCAGGGTGGTGGTGGGGTAGCAATTTACCTTAGATATGATATTCCTTTTAAGATTATTAAGTTGTCTACTCAACCACCCTTGTCTAATGAAGCTGAACATCACTTATTGGAAATTACATTATCTAACACCAAAATCTTACTGGGCGTCTTTTATAGCCCCTCCCTCCATGTGAATTATTTCCCTTCGTTTGAGAAAACACTTGAAGATCTGACTCCCCTATACAATCACATTATTTTAATGGGCGATTTTAACACTTGCATGTTAAAGAATGATCACCGCACTAAAGGCTGCGCTCTGTTACTGACTCCTGTAATTTACATATTCTGCCACTTAACGCTACGCACACCTTGCCTAACAGTATTTCATCTTTGTTAGATCTTGTCATAGTTTCATCTCCTGATCACTTGTCAAAGAATGGTCAATGTACAGCCGTGGCATTCTCTGATCATGATCTCGTTTTTCTATCGTATAAAATACGCACTCCTAAGCTTCGAGGTAAGGGTACTGATGCTACGGAATTTTAGTGGAGTTGATATTGAACGTCTTCAAGAAGATGCTCGGAATGCTGACTCGTCTGCTGTATACTCTGCAGACTCTATAGACCTAAAAGTGGAAACACTTAATTACATCTTAATTAACCTTTACGACACCCATGCACCAGTCAAACCAGTTATAATTAAACACACCCCTGCGCCAAGGCTTACAGACGATATTAAATCACTGTTAAATAAGAAAAATAAAGCTAGGCTTATTTATAATAGTGATAAATCGGACCACAATAAGGAAACGTACAGGAGCATACGGAATCGCTGCAATACAATTTGTAGAGATGCACAACAACGCCTTGTTCATAAATCAGTCGAGAACGGAGATCCTGCAAAAATTTGGAAGTTTCTCAGATCAATAGGAGTTGGAAAATCTAAAGAATCCACTATTTCGAATGAAGACGTTGATATCGAATCACTAAATCAACATTTATTCATGTAAAAAAAAAGAAGATGTACATGAGAAACATGTACATCTTCTTTTTTAATTGACAATATAAAATTATATACTTTAAACAATCTGTCCAAAGCATCAACTACTAATTTCTCGCCGTTCACCTTCAATCAATTTTCCGACTGTGATGTTAAGAAGAACGTTATGTCCATATCGTCAAGTGCTATCGGATGTGACGAAATCAGCTGTAAAATGATCATTCCCCTGATTGATATTATTCTCCCTATCCTAACTCATATTTTCAATTACTCCATATCCTCTGAATTCTTTCCTTGAATTCGGAAGGAAGCTAATATCATTCCTCTTCCTAAAAAGAAGAACCCCTTTCTCACTCAGATTATCGACCTATATCTATCCTTCCATTCCTTTCAAAAGTCCTAGAACGTTTAGTATTTGCACAATTTAACCACTTCCTAAATAAAAACTCCCTTCTTGACTCCTTTCAATCGGGGTTCAGACTTGGTCATAGTACGGTTACAGCTTTACTTAAAATCACAGATGATATTCCCTGGGGTATGGACCAAAAACAGCTCACTATTCTTACGTTGCTGGATTTCAGTAACGCTTTTAACACCGTCGATTTTGACGTATGTCTGAGTCTGCTACGTTCTATTAACATATCTCCAGCGGCAATTGAATGGTTTCAAAGCTATTTGTGTGGCCACCGGCAGCGTGTTATGGTAGAAGGTGCCACATCTACGTGGTTTGAACTAACTGCTGGTGTACCAAAGGGTGGCCTGTTGTCTCCTCTCCTTTTTTCTGTATTTGTTAATTCTATTACTTCACGAATTTCTTCTCTCTACCATTTGTATGCAGATGATCTCCAAATTTACTCCCATACATCACTCCAGAATCTTACCAATGCCATCAATGACACTAATACGAATCTTGCTGCAATACTTGATTGGAGCAGGTCGTTCGGGCTTAATTTAAATCCCAAAAGACCCAAGCCATTATTGTTGGAAACAGCACTCTAATCTCGAGAATTTGTTGGGATAACCTTCCACCTATTGTTGTTGATGGTATTGTGATACCTTTTAGTAAATCTGTAAAAGACCTAGGATTATATATTGATCAGAATCTTTCTTGGTCCCTGCATATTAAGGAGTCCAGTGGAAAGATGTTTGCGGCAGCATCTTATTTACGACGTTTGCGTAACTCGCTTCCCATTCCTACTAGAATTTTACTGGCACAGTCCTTGTTACTCCCTACCCTTGATTATGCTGATGCATGCTATTCCAATCTTACTGAGGATCAATTAAATAAATTTGAGCGTCTTCAGAATTTCGCTATTAGGTTCATATTTGGCCTTCGTAAATATGATCATGTTTCCGAGTACCGTATTAAGCTCAAGTGGCTCCCTATCAGACTTCGTCGGAATACTCATATTCTATCTCTCCTGTACTGTGTACTATTCGATGCTAAAACACCGACTTATCTTAAAGAAAAATTTGGGTTCATGGGCGCAGATAAAGATCATTCCAGATTAGCTGATAAACTTATATTGCGAATGCCTGCTCACAACTCAAAAAAAAAATTATTTCTCCTTTTGTGTCAAAACCATCAAATTATGGAACTCGCTTCCTTTAACAATTATGAAAGCACAAAGCACTAAGTCTTTCAAAAATATGGTTAAATATTATTATTTAAATATGTGTTCCACTTAATATATTTTATTGTCATATCTACTAAGGTTTGTGTATATGATATATAGTTATAATGTATTACAAAAATATTTATAAATGTGTATGTATTCTTACATATAAGTATATGTGTATATGTATGTGTGTATGTATATATGTATTTGTGTATTTATGTGTATATGTATATATAATATTATGTATTTGATTATTGCATTGTCTCATATATTATATATACCTTGTACTATTAATATATACTTGTTTATCTACTATTTATGCACACTTCTATATATTTAAATGAAAATTATCGTTTGCCTGGAAGAGATAGGTTGCCAGGATTTGCCTGGAAGATCGCTGTTTAGCGATAAGGCCACCTAATTCTACATACATTTATAAATTTAAGTTTGTTGTGTTGTGTAGTATTTTGTGTGCAAAAAAGAGTATAAATAAAATAAAATAAATTTTCACAATATTTGGGTACATTAATTCTTTAATTTTAATTAATAGAATCAGGTGTTACTTTGCAGAAATCCATTATATTAAATTATTACGTCGGGTGGTGTTTGGTCGCATGTTTTATCGCATGACGCGGTCGCTCGCTTCTTAAGTGGGGAGCGGTTGCGTCGGCGAGTCTTATAAATAGCAGCTGTTTTTGGCTCGCCGCTATCTTAGCGGTCAGCCATCGTAGAGTCTACTACACCTGAAGATACCTCGTGTAGAGGCGAAACATGTGTCGTATTGTCGTCGGTGGTGTGTCTTTCCTAGTGTAGTGGTGGTGGAAGTAATGGTGCTGGGTGACGGGGATTGTGCACGCAATTGAGGGCGGGGGGTGCTCTTCAAAGTAGGTAAGACACTTCATTTTATTTTATTGAGCGGATATTGGCAAAGTAAATTTTTCCAACTTTAATTTTCTTTAATTTTACTATAAGTAGGAAATAAGTTTCATTACGATAAATATTCTTTTATTTCCTTAATCTATAAACCTTAATCTAATTCAATACCATGTTTACAATTCTTCTAGAGCATAAAAATATTTTCATCATTTTCGGGACTAAATTATACTCAGTTAATTAATAATTTCTAGAATATTCTATAACGTGTCGCGCTCTGATTGGTCGACATTTTGTTTGCACAAATAAGAGTTATTTTCCCAACTATTACCAAACGATGCTCTATACTATAATACTAAGGTTGTAAACATGTTGTAAAATTATATTATTACACCTTTTACTTAGGCTTGTCACAAATACTTTTCTTAATTACACTTTTAATATTGTTTTTAATCACTATGTTTTAAAACACTTTTTGCCGTCGCGAACAGATTATGTCCTTCTTGTCGGTAAATTATTTTATTGAGAAATAGAAATATTTTTGGCAGCTTTATTGCTAGTTTTATCTCTAAGAAAATTAAATATAAATTTGGCAAATTTGGCGCTTGCCAGGCGAATTGGTGCCACAGACGCAGAACAGACATCCCTCATACCTTTGATGGTGCTCTCCTAAATTAAGATTTAAATTAAGATTTAGGGAGCGCCGTCAAAGGTCACCGTCATAGAGATATGGCGTAGATTAAATCAAATCTTTGGAACTTTTGGGCCAACTATGGAAAGTGCTAAAATTGTGGCTTAAAACTTGTTTCTACCGCTATCTAAAAAAAAAACTAGGAAAAATGGGGACGGGTCTTCTAGCGCCGTCCGCACTCGGCACGTGTGTAGTGTATAGTATTTATAAGTATCGATCAAACACTTGATCTCAAATAAAAAGTGAACTTGATTAATTAATTCCCGAAATTCATCCTACATTCAACACATGGCAACAAAAAATGATACGATACAAAATAATCATTATGCAAACTATTATTTTTATGTTAATTCAAATTAATTCACTTATGATAAATGTGGGATGGTAAAAAATTCAAGCTACGTTTCTGTAAACGTCGGATGCGGTTTTAACGGACGCTGCGGCGAAAAAGAAATACTGCTTAAGGTCAATTGCTTCAGCAACAATGTAATATCAGTTTAAATGCTAGGCAGCTAAAGACTATTTTTAAACACTCTTTACGATTCTATTAAGATCACAATGATCATTTTTAAAAATATGACTTCATACGGAGAGCCCAACTCTCGAATTTATAAATGTTGTAATTGGAAACAAACAAGTCGGCGGAATGCCGAGTACGGCCAGCACAAAAAGATGCCGATCGCGTCCCAGGTGCCAGCTTTAATAGCTTAACAGAGTAGAGTATTAAGGTAATGACTCGTCTCGACTCTCGGCTCAGTTAGTACATGGCAGCCATAAAATGCCGCTTTGTAATGTTTTGCACAATAAGCCGTATTAAATATCATGTTTTATCTAAGTTCGGAGGAAATATGTATAAGGAGTACAAATTTTTTCGGATATCAGTGGATTGCTATTTTATTCAATTATTTCTTTTGTAGTGTCTTAATAAAACTGCACTTTGTCGCTTGGTGATGGTGTTTGTATTATATTTGACAACAAACACGCTTACTTTGGTAATCAATTGGTTCATGTAGACTGAAGGCCTGCGACCAACTTCAAAGGGAAAAGGATACGGACGCATCTTAACCCAGACAGACTCCTAGGTAAAAGAGGAACTTTACCACTTATAAATTTAATATGAGATAGTACGTTTATATAGATCGAATAATTATATTTGAAATATAAATTAAGTAGCGGGGTTGTTTCAATTTAACTTTTAAATACATAATTTTAATGGCATGTTTGAGAAAAGCAGCCCACCAGAAATAAATATGATCAGAAAAGCCACTGGAAAAAGGAAAGTGAGTAGTAGAAAGTAGAAAGAAAGTGAGAAGTGGACTGGAGGTGCCAGAATTGTTGATTTATTTCAACTCATGCAAAACAGTGAGAAAGGTAGAATAGAGTCTATCTTTCACTTATTAGGGAGGCAGACAAAGACTTGAGTTTTGAGCGCACAACTGTTTGTCGGACAAAATATTTAAATGAGACACCTGAACACTACTTAATCTACAAAAGGTCAAATATTAAAAAAAATGTTTATTGCTGCCATTGAAATTTAAAATGTAATTATAAAAGCGCACCTATATTAAGATATGCCCGCACAGCAGCAAATGTTAATTGATAGGTACCAACATAAAAGACATTCTAAGAATAATTTCGCATTATTCGTATACCCTAATGTAGATGTTATGTTTTTCTACGTACGCATATATGGAATATAACCATTGACATTCTTCCACTCAAAGTCGGTATCCCTTTGTATTTTTAATGTAATGCAAAACGGAATTGTCATCTGATTATAAAAATATTTGTAAGTAATTAGAACGCTTAATTTAAAAAGTATTTGCATAATACGTATTAATTAATGTCCATATAACATCGTACATTAATTGAAGTAGTTAATTAAATAACGGAACATCTTGAAGGAGTAACTGAAAAATAACTGTAGATTAACTACCGGATGAAAACTGATTTCTATAATGTTCAAAGTGCTTTTTTATTGAATTTTGTATTACATATAAATATTAACGACTGGCTGTTTAAATATTATCATACATTAAAATTGTTTTATAAAATATAACGCGTAAAGACAACGAAGCTTATACCTACACATATTGTTTTAGCGTCGTCTTACAACCGCAGTTGGTAGCCGGTCAAATAGCTATTAAGTTATACAAGAAAACTGCTGAATGCCTCGTTTAATAAACAAGGCTTTGAAATATTTAGTTATTGTTAAAGTTTTGTGTGTTGTTGTCGATTTTATGCTACAAGCTCTTTTCGTGGTATTGCCTGCGAATAATAAATCACTCACTTAAAATTAAAGTAAATTGACAATCGTTTTAGAGGAATACCTATTTAAGAGTGATGAACAATCTGTGGTAATTTTAAGTCAATAGTCGTAAGAGTTTTTTAATTTAATAATGTAATCCTTATCTTCATAAACACGGTCAGGTTGAACATTTAAATAAAGATTCATCGTCTCAGAAGATCAGATCTTGTCTAGTTAGCGAATTGAGAATGTAATATACGACTATAGTAGATTTAAGTCCTTTTCTACCGACTTTAAAAAAGAGGAGGTAGTAAATTCGACTGTATGTTTTTTTGATGTGTGTTACCTCATAACTTTCTTTAAGGTGAATCGATTTCGATGATTCTTTTTTTATTTGAAAGCAGGTGCTTCTCATGTGGTTCCATATAAATTTGATCAAGGTCTGATCAATATTTTTTGAGTTATCCTTAATAATTTATATTGAAGTCGGTTGTACAAAATTTTTAATTTTACCGTTTGTTTATTGCCACGCAGTCCTAGTTCATAATAAAATTTAATTATTCATTGTGAGTACTAAGCTGGAGAAATTACAGAAAATGCTTGCCAGAAAAACGGCTATGATTATGTGATTAAGGGCCGGTTTGTCAAACCTGAGATATAATTTATTCGTAGGATAAAATACAAATTAAAAATTTTAGTTGTGTGATTAAAATGATTCCTTTGTTTCACTATATTGTTTCAATATATTGATAGTAATACGAGGGTGAAAGTTCTTAGAAAATCTAAAACTGAATAAACTAGCAAGTTATTAGATTTATTATATCTTTTAAAAATAGTGTCCATTTACATCAATACATCGCTGCATCCGATGAAACCACTGAGAAAAGCACTTTGCCCACTCGTCCTTACGGGTCTCTTCGACGGCATTTTGAAACACAGCCACTGCTTCCTCGGAGTCCATAAAACGTTTTCCTCGAAGTTTTTCTTTTATTTTCGGAAATAAATAAAAATCGCAAGTTGCGAGGTCGGGGCTATAGGGCGGGTGACCCAGTAATTCCACGTCTGACGTCGCTAAGTAGTCGATTGTTTACTTGGCGGTGTGCGACGAGGCGTTGTCGTGGTGAAGGAGGATCCTACTGCGAGGTCGTACTCCCGAACTTTTTCCAAGACAAGTGGCAAACAATTGTTAGTGTACCACTCTGCAGTAACTGTTTTTCGATCCTCTAAAACAATTGTTGCGTAATGACCTGTCCTTCCGAAGAACGAGGCCACCATCTTTTTTTCCACGCTTCGACCTCTCTTCACTTTAGTTGGCAACTCCTCGGAAGGAAACACCCAGACAGCAGAATGTCTGTTAGTTTCAGGATCATAACAATAAATCCAGCTTTCGTCACCCGTAAGTATGTCGAACACAGCGTTTGAGTCACCTCCGTTAAATTTTTGAACCATTTCACGACACCAATCAACATGACGGATTTTTTGGGCGTCTGTCAAATTATGAGGTATCCACCGGGCACAAAGCTTCCTCACCACTAAATGTTCATGGAGGATTTTGTGCACTTGACTCATTCCGATGCCTAAGCTTGTCCGAATCTGCTGATAAGTCATTCTTTTGTCAGTCTCTATCATACGCCGCACAACACTGATGTTATCTTCAGTCGTCGCCGTAGAAGGCCGTCCCTCACGCAGATCATCGGTGAGATTAGTGCGACCACGTTTAAACTCATTAAAGCAGTTGTAAACAGTGGTACGAGATGGGGCTTCATCGTGAAAGGCCAATCGAAGTTTATCATTACAAATCATTGTACGAAAATTTTCTCGCGTTAAATTCATGTTGACGTGACACAGACAATTTTCAATTTGCCGCCAAATCGTAAACAAATGACAAATTAATAAAATACATACATAATAATATTGGCAAAGGGTTCCGTTTTCAAAATTTGAACTTATTTTTATTATATCATTTACAAGTGGCCAGTTCTAAAAACTTTCAGTGTCGCCCTCGTATTAATCTAACGGTTGCAAAATCAGCCCTAAATAACAGCGTTATGTTATTATTAACTGCTTCAAAGTAATGTAATTTATGTTATAGTGATACACAGTCATTTATTCTATAAACAGTTCTTTTTCCTTTTTTCTTTGTGTTCTTTTTTTTTGGGAAAACATAATTAAAAGTTAATATAAAATAAAATTAATAATTAATTAAGTAACATTATTAAGAATGAAAGCAAATTCAATTCAATAAACAATGCGTCAACAACTGTACAGTTTGCGGTAGGTATTTTAAGTGTGAACAATATTTTTTTTATAAGACGTTACCTCCATACTAGGACTTTTTCCTGTGTCGGGGCAGTTTACATACATAAATTTCACAAGGACAAACATCCAGACCCGGAACAATTACTTATAGGCCATACAAATACTTGTTCCGTGCGGGATTTGAACCCCCGGCCCTTAGTGCTGCAAGTCATTGCTATGCCACTCCACCACGGAGCGGTCAAAATTTACGAGTAATAATACTCTATGATTAACGAGCCACCTGTATCCATCGTGAGTTCGTGAGCGTTAGAACCTTTAGGCCATGAGAGAAGTTTGATGTTTGAGCAACACCAAAATTTCACATGTCTTTCTAGGTCGTCACTCCATCTAGTGTTGAGTGAAACACTCCGCTTACTTTTCGAACCAGCCAGAGTTCGAGTTTTCTAAACGCAGTGATTAAATGCTTTTTGATCTGCCGCGAAACGCTAGTACTAAGAGCTAGAATGCGCTAAGTTAATGTCATTTTCTCAAAGTTGTGTTATTTTATATTTTTAATGATTTCTAATTGTTTTCGTTGCTGTAATAATTTATGCGACTGAGATTGTTGTAACGATAATGGACTAATTGCAAGGATGTACAGCGCGGTGTCTAAATTTCGAAGGTGTTGTGGTGGTTGATACGTCTGCACGTTTACGTAAATCCTTCCAATTTAGGTCAAGGTTCAGCTGTGGCCAATCACAGGCTCTTGATAAATTTTTAGAAAGTATTTTTTATAAAAAAAGTTTTAAATAAATAGTTAAATTTAATTGTGAAAATTGTTTAAAGAGCGACGTTGCAATTGCAATATTTGTAAGCGTTTCTTCTCGATTTCTGGGTTTAAATGAATATATTTCTTCTTAAATTATAACGATTAATGTGAACCCATTGCATGTACATAATCGAAGCAAATTATCGATAGTACTTTAACTGCTAGCTGCTCGTTAGGTAATAAACTTAATAGATTTAATACCTGTATTCGTGCCTCTGTCAACCCAATCTTCATTGCAAGCTCTTCTCTGAAACAAAAATTACTAAGTATCAAACTATCCCCATCAAATTAAACAAATGACAAGTAACACAATTGTAATCGAGAAGAATAGCACTAGGATATTGTAAAATATTTTAAACTATTATTGTAAAATAATGTTACTGAGCGAAAAAAATATATTGACATAGTAATTAGGATTGCCTACTTTTAATTACCATCCAATTATATAATTGATAAGAACACAATTGTAATCGAGAAGAATAGCACTAGGATATTGTAAAATATTTTAAACTATTATTGTAAAATAATGTTACTGTGAGAAAAAATATATTTTGACATAGTACTTAGGATTGCCAACTTTTAATTATGTATTAGGTTTTCACCGCCCTGGATACCAATTTGTACACATTCGGATAAATTACTAAAAGAGCTATCAGTCAAACATTTTCTGTCCTTTGTAACTTCTAACTCAAAATCTTTTTTTAATCGTATATATTTAATAAAATTATAAAAATCGCATCTGAAATCGACACCAGCTTCTCAGACGCCATATTGTCGACGACTGATTTTCCTCTATAGGATAGTTAATATACTCTTTGTCTTTGGATTGGTTTGTGTATGGACAGACAATGATGCTAAACAAAAGTTCTACATCATCGCTTAACATGATGTTTTTCTAGCAGGTTGAGCAACATGTTGCACGTCATAGTATTGCCTCATGAGTGCATGGCTTTAGTACTAAAGTTGTAAAATTATTTTTGGTAGCTTACTGAAATGACGATATTTTTTATCACTACTGAATGGCTACGATATTGCATAAGCAGATAAGCAAAATTATATTATTTTAGCAAAACTACAATATTTCTCAATAATGAGAATATCTTAAAATGCAAATGTTTAGATTAGATGGCTGATTAACGAAATTTTAAGGTGATAAGAAACTGTATGTATTATTTTTAACTACTAATTACTTTATAACTATATTATTTTTATATACTAATTACTCATACCCTGATAACGCACTTATTGTTAAATCAAATATATTGATAAGACATTTAATTCA
The DNA here is from genome assembly GCA_029286625.1 of Parnassius orleans. NCBI lineage: Eukaryota > Metazoa > Arthropoda > Insecta > Lepidoptera > Papilionidae > Parnassius > Parnassius orleans. Next base: position 745,117 of record JAGSMP010000253.1, read on the forward strand.
TAACTTTTTTTAATTTTCATTCGATTTATATTAAGGCTAGGGCTAAATTTAAATTTTCTCTTTATCTAATCTTCTTGCTTAGCAGTATGTATGAACGCTGGTTATAAGTCTTTTCAAGAGTGTTCAATCTGACATCAAATTGTGCAAAGTTTTCTCTGGACGGGCGACTTGACTTACCCACTGCGAAGTAAACTGGCAAAGCGATAAAGGGGTTCCAGGTGCATTACAGTTTCACAGAGATTTCAAACAACAAAACAACACAAAATCCACGTGAGTAATATGCAAAAACTTTCTATTGCCACCGCATCAAAATATATATATTAGGATTTGTTCAAATTAAAAACGATCAGGTTGGCTATGTGAATGCAGGACACCGAGTAAATGAAACTCTTTTATCTATTATGGGAAGTCAAAGTATGTTACATAAAGTCACGTATGGCAATGAAAAACGCTATGTTAGGTCTACGCGGTAGAGCCATGCTGCAAGCTATATTACTGGTATAGTTGTAGCATGAGTGGGTCGGCTCGACTGGGGAAGGACCACGCTCTCACAAAATACCAGCGTAAAGTAGCAGCTTAACGCTGCTGTGTTTCGTATGGTTAGTGTAGAGAACCGGCGACCCTTTTACTGGAAACGAGGCATTCCATCTTAGCCCTCACGGCTGACAACGCTTAAAATGATGTAGATGTCTATGGGCCATAGCAACCACTTACTATCAGGTGGACTGTGTGCTCGTTTGTCACCCTTTTCCTATAAAAAAAGTCTCTACCTTAATGAGTGTTAGTGAAAGTAATAGCAAAAAAGCATGAGAGTAAATTAATACTGTATAAATGCAGCCATAAAAAATATGTTGTGATGAGGACTAAGAAAATACGTCGGTAGTTTGGACACGTAAGAAGAATGGATGAGAAAAAAGTGACAAAGCAAATTTATGTTGCAGAATTGACTGAGTGAAAGAGTTGGCAAGGACGCCTTAGATGGAAGTTCGACCAAATTGGTGATATATCGATGATGGGACAAATTAAGGGTACCCTTACTGACGAGCATGTATGCGTAGATATATGAATGTAAAAGAAGCAAGAGAGGTGTGTCAGGATCGTGCCAATTGAAAGTCCGTGGTCTCTACCTATTTCTCTGGGTTACAGGCGTGACAGGTTTTGCCATAGTTATATTTTAATTATGAAATTTTGCAAATTAAGCATCACGTTTTGTGTTGCTAACTTTTCAGCAGTCGCAATATTATCACGGGCTATGTTGACTTCGGTGGTTAATATACGTGGACTTTTTTTATAGGATAAGGGTGACAAACGAGCACACAGTCCACAGTTGTTGTGGTTCCAGTAGTTGCTGTGGCACATAGAAATCTACATCTATTCTCGACTGCGAATCAAAATGCAAGTACTTTGTCACCCGTGAGGACTAAGATCGAATGCCTCGTTCCCAGTAAAAGGGGTCTCCAGTTTTCTACACTCACCATACAAAACACAGCAGCGTTAAGCTGTTATTTTACGTTGGTATTCTGTGAGAGGTTAGTGATGTGCTGTTGGTTCTTATATCAATTTCCTTAACTCTTATTCTTACTCTTACTCTTATTACCCTTTAATATAGGATTTATTAATGTGGTAAAGGCTAGTTGTACCAAAATACTTATTGTAATTGTGTTGACGGCATATGATATCAGCTCATTTCGTTCTGTGAGTGTCGTAAGAGGCGACTTTATGGCTCGGCCAAACTATGCTCCTCGCGCTGCTCATCGCTCTGCTCCTCGCGCTGCCGCGATGTTGCCCTGGCTGTCCACACACTGCTCTACTCACGCAATTAATCGCGACGCTACGTTTTAGGTCGCTCGCGTTTGCAACACAATGGATGTTGAAACTGTTGCAGCGTGCGAGCTATGCAAATTTATTATAGCTAATTATATAAATGTCATAAAAGAAATATACGTTGTCGTCGTCGAGATAGCTTTTTCTCTGTATATTATTTACTCATGTGATAATATGGCTGAATGATGATGATAGGTACACTATTTATGATTTTTAAATGACACGTGACGTGCTTCCGTAACGAGCGCTCGATTCGGACTGCGTTTGCGCGAGTGTGTGGCCAGCCACTCGCGCTCATATTGCCAGTCCTTTGACTCACGATCAAAAAACCGACAAAACAGGGAGCGACGGGCATGACAAGGAGCGACGGGCATGACAAGGAGCATGACGTGCGGCATGACGAGTATTGTGGCCACACTACGTCTCTACCTCCTTTCCTCGCTACTTCCCATGCCACTCGACGAGTGTGTAGCCGGGTGGTAACTTTACGTATATAACTTTAACTTTTTAGCTTTAACTTTTGACGTGACAACGTCTTATAAATTGGTTTGCCGGGTGACACTTCAAGAAACTGCGTTACGCTCCGCTCACGTTATGCGCTCACAATGAGAGCGAGTGAGAGGCACGCGTCTCTTCCACTCGGGCATGGTTAGCCCGCCTAAGAGCGAGAGAGACAGACATAATAAAATTATTTTACCACTCAAAGTCGTTGTCACGTAAAACTTTCGCCCGTATACCGACTTTACAGGCAACCAATTTTTTTTTAGTTAGTCTTTAATAGTAGCTGTACATTGTAAGAAAAAAACAACAACAGCAAATCACTGTTCTGAAAACACGTATTAAGTTATAGCCTGAATACGTCCTACTGCTGGGCACAGGCCTCTCATTTCTGAAGGGGTTTTAGGGCAAGGAAACGTCCGCTGTGCTGCACCAATGCATATTTGCGGATTTCACATGTCTTTGAAATATTATTTTGATTATCATGACATGCAGATTTCCCCACAATGTTTTCTTTCACTGCCGAGCAAAAAACAATTTCATTTGTTTCGGCGCACTACACAACACCCGCAAGCACTTAACTTCTAAACCACGGCTCTGGTAAATCTCAAAAGCAAATGACGCATAGAAAACTACAATGATGCGACACTCACCTAGTGAAAACGTCAGGGTAATGTGTTCTTGAGAAAGCTTTCTCCAGTTCTTCTAATTGAAAACTCGTGAAGGTTGTTCTATATCGTCTTTGCTTTCTCTTTGGAGTGAAATCATCGGCGTCGTCACTGTCAGCTGATCCTGGCGGAGGACGCTCTGATGCCGGGGACTGGTCAGCACGAGATAACTCTGGAGTGGTTCGAGGAGAATCGTCTTTTGACACCTCAGACAATCCCATTGTGGCATACTTTTGATATGATTCTTGGGGATAATAATCTGAAAAGAGGGGGAGATTATGATTAGGATGTCGAGGATTCAATATGAAATATACTTATAGGTATAAAATATGCGTAAAAAAAGGTTACAAATAAATTATTCTCTACGCTACCAAAATAAAGCACAAGTATCTAAATTTTGTCATGCAGGGTCTTTTGTCTCCCTCTATCGCTCTCTTTCTCTCTCTCTTTTCTTTAAGATTATTAGTAAACAGACAGTTCTTTGATCTAGTGCGAGTTGAAGAACTTCATAATGCGAACGTACACTTATCCATGTTCTACATATAATTTTCTTAACGTAGTTTGATCACATACCATTAAATTATTGCCTTGCCTCGCCTTGACCTAGAGCTACCATCACATAAGCTGTCCAAATTTACAATTAGAATGACATTCATTGTTTATTGGATTAATGTTCTAGAAATGTAATTTATAGGTTATATTCCAATTTTGATATTACGAGCAGTCAGATACGGGAGCAGACACAGGTGGGTGGTATGTAGGTTATTATTAGGGCCCATAAGAAATAAATTATCTACATGTTTCGAGAGCAAGTATGCGGCGACTACTCATCCATTTGCGATACTAATTATTAATAATAGATGAGAGGATACAATTTGTTCTTCAATTAGCCCTTAGCATCGTTGTAAGGAGTTGCATCTGCGCAACACGGTAACTAAATTGCTATTTGCTGCTTTAGATTAAAACCCTTTGTTTTTTATTTCATATTATGTGAATTATCCCGTATTTGATAAAACCGCCAAGGTTTCCTTTGACACATTCTGAATTTGTATTTAACTTTTGTAATCGAATTGGATTTACAAATATTTGGTTTTATAATATTGTGTTATTAACATTATGTTGTTTATATACATATAGCTGCTAAACTACCACGGCTCTCGTAAATCTCAAAAGCAAATCACGCATAGAAACTACAATGATGCGACACACAACTAGTGAAAACGTTAGTATATATATATATATACTAGCGATCCGCCCCGGCTTTGCACGGGTGATTTCTGGATCTTAATAACAGCGCCACCTACCGGGTCCAATTGTGAAACTAAACCATTCTCGAATCAACTGAATCTTAAGGAGGTGTTCAGTCACATAAACACGGACAGAAGCCGTGAAAGCTCCGGGAAGAAAGCGCTTTAGCTCGCTGTAAATATTACAATATCCGATCAACCCATATTCGAACACCGCCGGCACCAATGAAAGTGTTAATTGCAATTTTATATTGCATATTGGAGGAAAAAATATTTCTCGAAGACATGTGAAGTCCGGTTATATGCACGAGAGCTTCGCGGCCTACTAATTGCTCTATAACCCTATCAGAAATGAAAAGCTGTGTTTAGCAGTGGGACGTACATATGTTGCAATAATAAAATATAACAAATCCTCCTAACACAAATGCAAATTGTTTGATCATTTTACCTTAGGAGGCAATATATGGGGAGACATAGGTTCAGCAGTGGATTTTGATAGGCTGTAATGAATAAATGTGAATGAAACAATTACTATCCACCGTGGTTCTAACCTTACATCTAATAATCGATTGGCAGTTAATAAGTTAATGTGATAATTTCTACGAGGTAGAGCTACGACAGCGCGAATGGGTCGGCTCGACTGGGGAACGAAGTAGGGAGAATTCCTTCTTTAACTCCATATGGATACTTTTATTGAGTGCAAAATATCGGCAATTAAACACGTTTTCACTTTAAATATTTCCATACAATTATTACGAAACACAGCAGAAAAGCAAAAAATAACCGCTCAGCGCGCGTCTCGAGATCGCATGTGATATAAACGAGCGAAGTAACAACACTAATTAAGTTTACAAATTACCGGTCGCAGGAAGTTCACATTTTAATTTTGTTGTGTATGTTAATATTTATTAGGTAAACAACTTATAATATTTATATAGTCATGTAAGGTTGTACTTGATATGAGATATTGAAATAACATAAATAAAAATGTAGAAGAATAAAAATATTAGAAATTAATTGAAGACGTAAATAAAAATGTTGGTAAAATCTAGTCTCTTCTTTTTCTTTCAGCCCTTAACAGTGGGCCTCTTCCCTGTAGAGAGGATTTTTCTTAGAGTATTCATAAGGGGATTTTATATAATCCACACGCTAGACAGGCGGATCGCCGACCGTAGCACCAGATATCTTGCATCTTTAACGCTTACCGTCGCCGCTTGGTTATTTAACATCTGGCTTACATTGATTTTGCTATCTATCGAAGGCAATAAGACTTTTCTGGCATTTCCTATATGTGGAAATGGGGTAATAGATATTTTTACGCCGCCAACATACAACAAAGTTTTAGGCTAAGAACAACTTAATATTTTTATTCATTTCACCAGTTCACCAGTTCCCTGCTAAACAAAGACCTTGCCAAGAAGATGCAAGTTGGCAAGCATTGCCACAAAGATTTTAACATCACCACACAAAACAGGCGTAAGTAGAGCAGCACCTTAACACCAGTTTGTGAGTTGTTGAGTTTAGATAGATTTTCTGCCATTAGTCGGTTAGATCCTTGTACGTCAATCAGCAAGGTGCACCATATGCAGATATAAATATAGATTTGGCATTTGGGGAAAGGGGGTAGGGCTATGCCCGTCCTTTTAAGGTCCTCAGAGCAATAATGGTACATGACGGATTTAATAAAAATAATGACACAATTTCTCGACTTAAGAAAGGTTCTCGAGTGGCAGCCTCGTACCGACAGGCGAAGTGTAGGGTGTACCCCACTAGATGGAGTGACGACCTGGTAAGACATGCAGGAAGTCAATGGATGCAGGTGGCTCAGGACTGTGCTTTGTGGCATTCCTTGGGGGAGGCCACAAAGCACGGTCCACATTTGCATACACTGTAGCAAAAAACCTACTTGTCTGATAAACTATAAATATTTCAAGGACGTATGAAGTCCGCGAACACATTTTACAGCGTAACAGAGTCTTTGCTGTCCAAAAACCCTCTTACAAATTAAGGTCCGTGCTAAGGAGTGGGACGATAGGTTCCTACTTTTGAGAAATAAATACTGTGATAAAAAGATAAGCAAGATTACCAGTACTAAAACGAAACAGTACTTAAACAAATCTGTTGCAAAACGATGCCACAAGTCTCAATTGAATTTGAAACAACGACTCACAGCTTACTCCCATACTATCGGTCGACGACGTAGACTCACACAACTATCGCAACACGATCTCACTCAAACGGACTTCCACATATGAATGACATAATTCGCGTGAACATTCGCAACTCCTAATTGCCGTCATCGACACACGATAAGGCCCGTATAGATAATAAAATTTCCTGTGCACTTCGATGTTATCACGCCAAGTTCCATTCACTACCAACACTTTTTTTTATCAAAACCCATACTAACAATAATTCCTTGTTTACAATAATAACGCGAGTTAAAATTGTAACAAAATTTAAGAACAAGTATTTCAATATTTTTATTTCAATATTTTGAATAATTTATTATTCAAATTAATAAGTGATTTATTAACAAGTAACGTTTTGTTAGAAATGATCTAATTATACTATCATAATTCATAATACAATTAAAAAGTTTGCATTCATAGGTTGCTTTGTTTCTCTTACTAGTTTGTGATCAGGTAGGTATAAAATAAATAACATAATATAATAAATTTATTGAAACCTAATCATGAGTCAAGATGATTTACGTGGTCAAATAATCACGGAAAATAAAAATATTAGTAATATATACGAATGGTGATGCCTTTTATCTTTTTAATTCAGAATGCGTGGTAATGCATTATTTTAACTGATTGTCATTCATACATATCTAACGCCTACTATTTCACTACACACACACATTCGTAAGGGTCCCTCGGTCGGCAAAAACGTTGTGAATCGCGCACAGAAGAGCGCGCGTACGCGTAGTTGGTGTCCATAAATCACATTCAATTTGGGATAATTTCAAGCAAGTTTCTAATTTTATTATTTATTCTATAGCTTTATTTACTCATATTTTGAAAATTTGGATACTCTTTGAAAAATAACCCTGTATATTTGAATCAAATGTTGAATGAAAGGAAAATCGAAACAAATGAGATGGTTTAAAAAATACATTTCATAATAATCTTTATATTATACATATTATTCTATTGTACGAGTGTTTGTCACTGAACTCCTAAACGGCTGGACCGATTTAGATGTATTTCCTTGTGTGTGTAACGATTGTACGGCAATCACCGACCAAAGAGAGATTAGGCGCAGAACCAACGGCTTTTCATGCTTATGCTGCGGCACGGGGATGAAACACCGCCAACTTCTAAGTTAAAACAAATGTAAATTAAGTGTTACGTAATCTGTAAAAAATAATTTAATTCAAAATTTATCAACAATCGGAACATGTTGATGACAGGCAACTCGATAAAAATGATATCCTGCTTAATACGATAATCATTATAACATAAATTTTGTCGTTTACTAATTTAATCTTATAAAAGTGCATTGCAAATGTATTGTGGTACAGATAACTAATACAATTATAAAGGTAACTAATTTTTTATTGTTTTTTTCTTTAAATGTATAACTAGATTTGAAAGAAGACACAGAGAGAGGTGTGTCAAGATCTTGTCATATGGAGGTCCGTAGTATATGTCTACTTGTAGTACCTATATGATAAATGTATGTATGTATTTATGTAATCTATAAAGTTATCATTAAAACATTTACGAATAAACTGTTCAAAAATGTTGATCTTTAATTTAAGATTTACATTGAAATTATAACAAACTGTTTTTGAAAACAAAATGCCACGTAACTGTAGTAAGGATTATCAAACGCTGTTTAGTGTAAATTATGTTTGTGGAACTAGAAGCAAGAAATAATCAACTAGGTAATTAACAGGCTATGATCACGCGAGCGATAACAATGCTATTGAGATTATATAATTTGAAAATACTAAAATCCAATTATATGAATTTATTTAATCTGTATGATTAATTTGATAAACACTTCGTTTTAAAACGTGGCCGAAATTAAATTAAATATTTTATCCTATGTTTTTGCACGTGAGTTATAATCTGTAATCTATGCAAAGAAAAATAGTTTACAATATTATGTAATTATACCAAATTAAGCATTAATTTGTATTTTCTTAATGTTGCCAATCCTTACAGTTTCCCTGTTTGATCGTTTTATTACCAGCTAAGTAAACATTAGGTACAAATCTTCTTAACTTAAAAGAGAATCATGGCCAACAGCGGACTTTTTAGTCTATTAACTAGTTAAAATCTTCTGATGCCTATGATTAGACACTACCAATAAACAGCATTGCGTAGCAGAACAATATTGCGTAGTGGATATATCACTGGCGTTGAGATCTAGATTCAATGTAACTACTCGAATCTAATGTTTCACGAAGACCTTTTTTTCCCGTTACTACATAAGCGTTATATCGGAAAAATTTGTGAGTGGCGTTGTACCAATATATTTGTGTAAATGTTTTTCATATCGATTTTACTGGGGACGATGCATCTAATTCGGCTTGACTCTCAGAAATAATTACATATAAATGATATAAGGTCTCATACGCTAACACAGACACGGTGAATAATTGAACATTAAAAGTAACTTTTAACATATGATAATAAAAATAATATTTAATTTAATGGCTTAAAAAAGGAAGAAAAAATATTTTGCCATATATTTCTCCATTTTCCTATTTCCTCCAAATCTCCATTTATATTCATTACAAGCTTTTTAAAAAAAACCCTTGAAGACGGACATAATTATTCTTCTGAGTCATCAGCTCGTATACGTTGAAACTGTCGTGACTAATTTAATTTACACAAATGATTAATTCAATAAACGAACAACTTATATCATTTCTTAGCGATCTATTTATACGCGTGAAGCGAACATTGCTTCTTCCTTATTTGGATGGGCATCATCGCAAAAGGGAATGGTACAAAAAGTTCTCCCTTTATCTGTATTGTTGTTTCCCGACAATAAGCATAATTATATTAAGTTTGTTTGTAATGTTTACATTTGGAATGTGAAATGGGAGCTATAAGCTAGCTTGTGCGGGTGTTCGCACCGCTGCTTCTCATCGCCTGGTATTGTAAGGTGAGGTTACACCTTCGTTTATCGGACACCATGATATCTTTGTGTCCCATAAACGAAGTAGTCCGATAAAGGAAGAGCCGTGGTAGCTGAGAGTTGTGGTAGCTGAGAGCCGTGGTAGCTCACATGGTTAGCGCTCGCTGTAAATTTCACAGTACGCGATCATCCCGGGTTCGATCCCCGCCAGCACCAATGAAATTGTTAATTGCAATTTTAAGTGCTGATTTACCACGTGCATGGCTGTGAAGGAAAATATCGTGAGGAAACCTGCATGTCTGAGAAATAAGAAAAAAAATATTTCGAAGACATGTGAAGTTCGCCAACACGCATTGGGGCAGCGCAGCGGACACTTCCTTGCCCTAAAACCCACTCAGAATAAAGAGGAGGCCTGTGCCAAGCAGTGGGACGTGTGTACGCTGTAACTTTAACTTTAACTTTTATGATATCTTTTTGGCATTCTCCTCTAGTGACTTCTTATAACACTTACGGAACGGTATGAACAGACGGCTTTGAGTATTAAACCAACTTGGTTTAATACTCAAAGCCTGACGGATTCCGTTCAGTCACCACTACACGGCACTTATGTACATATGCAAACTTCGTGCAAAAACATTAACACTTTTGCAAATTATATTCCAATTCACTTGCCTAATTTTATAATGCAAGAGACGTTGAGTACTTGTCACCTTTTTACTTTGTTATGCTATTTTTGAGATGGTAATTTCGTTAGAGAGCTTCTATCGTCAGAGTCGTTACTGGAGCATTATATTTATTCAAGATTGACGGATAATGCATTTATTTTATATGTGTATTTGAGAAAAAGAATACATGTAAACGAGAGGTTGGGAAGTTTATGACTTTATTTAGGAAGGAAATAATGCTAAGAATTTATAGGCAGTGTACGAAGTACCTGAAATATTGGCTAACTTATTCAACCTAAAATTACTTTCCAAATTCGCGACACACTACAATCCGTTTATCGGTTTAAGACTGTCGCTCCAGACATTTTATTTCTCATATTTTATCTATTCTACGGGCTACGTCATGAGAGACATTGCTGACGTGATTGAAATTTTCATTTTTTTACCATATTGGCATGGATTGAATATGGAAGAAACATTTGAATGATACTTTTGTGCTATGTACTTCTTCGAATTGTATCATTGTGTAAGTTGTACAGTGATCCGGTTATTTGGGGCCCAAAACACCTGACAAAGCATGCACCATCTCCTTTTCTTCAAAGATTTACGAATATTTTTTGTACAATAGGCATGTACATAATTATAATGAGTAACCGTGCATAATTCTGTGCGATTTCTTGCAAATCAATCCCATCTTCGAAGTTTCGGCGGCAATTGAGCTAGCCGAGCGTGTGAAAGTTCCGCTCGCCCTAGCACGCGGATCGTACGAGCGTGAACACCACTAAGGAGTGATATAATTACTTTGTTTTGCTGCAATTGAAATTGCCTGTTGTTCTAATGACACGATTGTCATTAGAAGGATAGGAAAATTGACCAAGTGAGAGTGTGTGGAATTTAAGAATTGCTGTTTTAAATGATTTGACAAACTATGAATTACCATATTTCACTAAACAGGTATACTACTTAAAACAAAGTGGTTAGTGTATACTTCGAAATTTACATACATATTATGACTCCTGATTCACATCAATGTGCTACTAAATATAATTAATACATTCGTTTCTGAGATATTACAGTTCATTTTTAAATTTATGCTATATTAAAGCCGTTGTGCCATTAAAGCATTGTATTTAAAATGAATTTGGAGATTTTAAATTTTCCAGATTAATCCATTTAATTTTATTTTCGAATCTGTAATTTATACTCCATCATATCTAAGAAATACCTTTTGTCAGCTGTTCCATTTATTGGACTAGGTGTTCCAACTGAAAAATCGGTACCTACAATATTCGATTCTGAAGAGATATCGATGTCGATTCTTTATAGTTGGTAATAATTTACAGTTTTATGCAGATTAATACCAGAATAAAGTAGACACAGATAACTCAAAACACAAAATATATCAGTTTTTTCATATTTATTGCTTACTACAAATTTCTAGATACAAAGTTATATAAATTAAAGACTGCAATAGATTAAAAACAAATTTATTTAATCACTTTCACTAGAATTAGTTGAGCTGTCGTTGTCACCATCGTATTTTACATAATTATTATTTGATATTCTATAATGCATTCAAAATGAATGTCTTTTCATAGTCTTCCATAACAATTTTCTTTTTTCTTCATCACTTGGGCCCAATCATTCCTAGTGTAGTACATAGTTGTATTTTCTACAAATCTTCCTCCGGCGGACCCCACATGGAAAATTATGAGGCGACCTTTTACCACGAGCACGTGTCATCTGTCCATTTATCCGGCACAGTGTGGTTGGCGTTTAGCCATATTTCATTAATGAATATAACGTTGTCCCAATTGGTTATATTTTTAATTTCTCCTAAAAATGTTATTCCTTGCATTCATGTCTCTAAATAATTATTTTGTGATTGTCTTTTTTATTGGTAGCCAATTCCTTTTGAAATGGTTATCAATGATTCTATACTACCATTGTACAAGTCGGCATCGTTTAAACTTATTCGCAACTTCGCCACATTGGGATTCACAGAAATTGTAAAAAAATCACTTGTTCAATTCATGATTCATATTATATAAACAATAAAAAATAATAAATAAAAATGTAAAGGTTGTATTATTTGAATATTTTTACCGAATATTCGCATTAGCATGAATTTGAATCATCCAAACATTACTGTAAGGTGCGGTATGCAGCACATATAATTGAAACAACGTCAAACATAAAAATTGATTATGTTTTTTTTAAATATTTAGCTTTGTTTGAAAGATGCGAATTTAAATTAGTGATAAAGAACTATACATTCTGTAAAAAAATATAGATAGCTTCATAATTCTTTGGATTTACGTAAAAGGTTATTTAATATCGTGTGAGTACGTTTGTACAAAGTTATTGAGGAATGATTAATGTGAAACGTCAAAAGGTATTTCTTAGATTTCGTTCGAGTAGTTATAGTGGTTTACCTTGTTTAGAAATCTTTTTAAAAAATTAATAAAACTAAGTTTTAGGGTTGGCAACTTTAAATGCGATAAGCCTTAGGGTAAATCCGCAATGAAAGGCGTTTGGCGGAGCGGGGCGTTTGGCGTGCATGATAAACACACGTGTATTGCACGCCAAACGTGTGACATGCCTGAGGACAAAGAAACTGTGCAGACGTCCTATTAGGATCTTTTTTTTTTACAATTTATTCAAAAGTATTATAGGTTTTATTATTCTTATTAAATTAAGGTACTAAATAATTATTGTAATAAGTAATAAAATCATATTATGTGAGACAGCCAATTTGTTTTTATTAAACCAACATAAAAACCTGTTATGGTTAACCGATCTTCTGTACTTACTAATAAGATAGTTGCATACTCAGAGTAAGTTGCATACATATGTACGTTGTTACTTTAAGGTTGCATATTATCATATTATGTACAGCTGCCGGCACTTTTTAACGTGTCGCACCAAACTTCGGCTACATTGTAGAATTAAGAACCCATAAGAATTTTCCGGCTTAATATTTTAGCGACCGTTTTGGTTTTTGTTAAATAATGTCTACTACTAATATAACTTCCATTTATGTTTAAATTCTAGCGAAATGTTAGTTGATTTAATAATTCATACAAGCATTGCAAATAATTGTGACGTCATCTCTACATAGTATAAAACAAAGTAGCTTCCCGCCGTCTGTACGTTTATGTTTTTTAAATTTCGATGCGGTTTTCAACAATAGACAGATGATTCAAGAGGAAGGTCTATTATATGTATAATATATGCATATTATCTATATAAATAAAATTATAGATAGAGGTTTGCAGTTGTGCGCGCATCACGGATAGATTTCAATTATATTTTAAGTTTTATATTGGTATCTTCATTTAATGTAAAGTTATTAAAGTTTTAAGAAACAACGATTTTTATAAGCACTACGTGTTCACTGATGTGTGTAAGCAACGCGGACGAAGTCGCGGGTAGCAGCTAGTATATTATATAATTCTTCTCTCCGTGTGTATGTGACTGAAATCCTCCTAAACGGCTGGACCGATTTTGATGAAATTTTGTGTGTATCACACACACAAAATTTCATCAAAAGAATAAGTTGATTAGAGAATGGTTTATATTAGATTACGTTAGAAATTGGACCCGGTAGGTGGGAAAAATCCCCTATGAGGCTATCTATATTGGAGGACTATGTTCAATGGTAGACTTGTAATGAATGACAAAAAACGTATAGGGGAAAAGACTAGTTTAGAATTTTAATTAAAATTTTTACTTATATTAACGCCATCTATCGTGGGATACCAGCTTTTCGAGAGACCACTTCTGGGACAGAGTAATTTACCCAGAAGGAATGGCAATTTGCATTACATTGTTAGGCCGTTTACATCGTGAACTACGTAAACGGCAATTATGTAAGTTACCTACATAGTAGTATGGTGTATATTTTAACAACTTCCCTGTCCGAGAAATAGACACAATAGTTAAACAATTGAAATGTTCATATATGACTCATGGGACAGTGAAATGGTTAAGGATGATCATCAGCTTCTAGTATATGCACAGTACAGTACGGGTTGTGAGACATTCCATCTTAGTCCTCAGAGGTAACAACACATCTGTAGCCTTCTTTACATGAAGTTGACTACAAGTGTTCTTGGGATGCAGTAGCCCCGTACCATCAGGTGAACTGTAAGTTTGTTGGTTCTTCCATTTTATAAGAAAACCCCATCGCTACATTATGATGCTTGATGTACATATGTATTACGAGTATAGCAAAAGTCGGCACTAAGTGCGCTTACAGACGAGCTGCACCTGTCAGCGGCCGCTTTTGACACGTTCGTTGCCGCCGACTGTTGGTGACTCTTGAAGTTGTACCGTGTGTGCCATTTTGTTTAGTTCATTTAGTTGACTGCAAATGGTCTAGGAACGCGCACTTACAATGTAAGCTCCTTAAGCGATATTTAAATTGACTTGTTGATTTTTGCATTTAACAAACATTACATTTAAAATTACAAATTACTAGATAATAGCAAAAAGAAAATATAAATTCAGAGCATGCATTTGAAGCAGTCGACAAAGCTATAAGCATTTGAAAATAATATATATTTTATGTATCATTTCTTCGTAAAAGTTGGAAGATAGACCTAGTTAAAAATGGACTGTTCTTTAAATTCTAATACATTACATAAACTCCAGTCGTAGACAAAAAACGCTCGTCTGCATGCCCACTAATTTCATTGTGTTAAGAGTTATTTTAGCTTAACATACGTTTTAAATTTATATTGAATCTAATCAGCAAAGTGAAATTAACTATTCTATTATAAATAAAGAATATGGGTTTTCGTAATTATTTCTCATAGATAAATCTAAGATAGGACTGTATACTCGTACAAAATGACGCCTTATTGAATTGTAGATAATGACTACATTTTAAAAATATACATAAAGTGTAATGCAACAAAAGTTATTTCTTTACTGCATGTAATTACGGTTTATTCCATTCTGCCGTTACTATTATACCACGACTCACTAACATCTAATTTTTGTTAATTAATTTGTTATTTTACTTGAATAACTTTAAAAACCGTTGCAAACGGTTGTTTATAGTTATTTGATGTACTTATATTTATGTTTAGATTGACAAAAATCTGTCTCGTTTGTAAATGATTTAATTTAAAATTAATAATAAAATTCTAAAATATTTTATGAAAGGAGAGTATTAAGTGAGAGTTTTGTGAGTTTTTCATTTAGTACCACCTAGTATTTAATTGATCGTGTTGCTAGATGCGCGTAGGCATTGATTGCACATAATTATTTAATTGCGCAGGTCGTGACACTATAATCACTCGCGAACCTACTTTGTGTTTCTTATTGGTTTTTAAATTGATTTAATCAGTGTTTCATGAATAATGTTGAGATTTACGTCAATTAAATAAAATTATGCACTTAATTAAGGTTTCACACTATATTCGAGAGGCAAGATTAGTATTAATTTTATGAAAAACATGATTATCAAATAGGACATTTTTTAAAGAGTTTATTTGCGTGTTGTGAACGAGGGGTTTGGAAACTCATTCATTGGTTCAAATTTTTTTTTTGTAACTGCTTACTTAAGGCACATTTATATCATTTATAAAATATGCTTCAATTTTATGTCTAAGTTGTATAAGCTGCACATTACAAAGTAGATAAGACATAAAATTGCTTTTATTCGTATCTGTTTTAATCCATAAAGTTTATTACATAATATATATTGTATAATAAAGATCTCTTTTAGGGTTCCGTAACTCAAAAGGAATGAACGAAACCCTTATAGTATTACTTTGTTATCCGTCCTATTAAGACTCATATTTTCAGGAATGGGTAAAGGTCAAATGAAAATTAATATCAACTTTTAAGTCAACGCGATCAAAGGTGCGACCATTTACACATATTGATACTCGCAGACTCACTCATCAAAACCTATAGGGTACTTCCCGTTTGATTTGCAAGATTTTACTGCACAAGTAGGTAAAGGAAAAATTCCAATTCCAAACGGTAATTCGTACATAGATAAATTACATAAAAATATTTTCTTACGATTACAAATTTACATTTACAGTTGCAGTATCTACCGTGATGTAGACTGATAAGGATTGATGTATAGGAGAAAATATTTTTTAATGTAAAGTGAAATTTGTTCTTTTAATCCTACGTTCCATTTCGTCAGACCAATGTTTAGTTCTTACCTTACCTATAACTCCCAGGATGGATGAACTATCTACATGCATAATTAAGTTTAAAGGAACCCTAAGGGCGCGAGACCTAGTCACGTTTGCCAGGTGTTTTATAAACACAATCTTTGCAGATTTTTATAGAGAATAAAATTTTATCCGATAAGAGGTATACACTATATGTGTATAAATGAGGATAAATAGGTCTCGTAAAATACCCAGACTGGCGACGGGCAACAGTATCAAAAAGTGCAAGACGTCTGGCACTGCGATCATCAAGCTTAATGGATGCCATACACGACCCAGTTTACCGTCAAGTTTGCAGCGCGCTTTAAGCGGCGTCCAGTAAACTTGACGATGTATGGCTGGCTATCAGTATGCATGGCAAGTCTACTTGAAGCAAAAATTTAATTTCGATTCTGCAGACTTGATCAAGATTGCAGCGTCATGTAAACTTGAACGTGTGTGTGAGCGGTCAAGTATGCATGACGTAAGTCGGAGCAATAAGCCTAGGATGGCTAACGCGTCGTCTGTCGCTGGTGACGCCATGGTTTCAACTGGTGCGGCATCATGCAAACTAGACGGCCAACGTGAATGTGAGTGGTCTATATGGATGCTCTGCATACTGGACGCCGCTTCAAGCGCGCTGCAAACTTGACGGTAAACTGAACCGTGTATGGCATCCATAACGATTAAGGCAAATCCTCCCTACAACCTAAGCCCAGCAATAGAATTTAGTTAAAGAAGTGCCTAGCTTAAAAAAAAAGAATATTGCGAGACAAACAAACATATGATGTGGGATGTATTAATAAGTCTTTTTTGCAATTATTTTTAAATACATACGTAAATAGTTGTTAGCTACGAATAAAAAATGCCCGCATATTGTGAATAACACATTAATGACTAGAAAAAATAATAAATAAAATAAGAACATACAACATAAATGAGCCGTCGTCGGTCTGTAACACCGCCGCATATAAAATTAACAAATCGCTATAATTTGTATCGTAAATTATGCTTTAATAACATAGCAGCCTATCTCGACCTAAGACATACATACTACTTGTCAAATTTTATTGTTAGCATATAGTAATCGCACTCTAAACAGTGACAATATAAAGGTGAATTTTGTATGCACAAATGTTCACGTTAGCAAAAGTAAGTTGGTACACTTTTGTAATAAAACAAAAGGAATGAATGATACGTGCAAGTTAATTACGACCAGAAATGTAATTACGTCTAATCAAATATCGTGATCTTTTTGTATGCAGTTTTTTCGGCGAGCATTTTTTAATTTCGACATTTATTCTCATTTCCGTGATAAATATTAATTATTTCTATTGATAGTTCAGGTATCTATATTTGATCATCATCATCATTACAGCCCTTTACAAATACACAGCTGGCAATAGGTTCTCCAAAGTATGCCACAAAAACACGGTCCTGGTCGTCACTCCATCTAGTGGGGAGGGAGGGGGGGGGACGCCTACTCACACTTGGGTCGACAGTGTATCGGTGTGTAGCAGTGAAGAGTTGCCTCGCAATCTCCTAATGTTCTATGTTGTTCTTACTTAGCCGAATTCGGACAATATGACTAAGTACTGAGCAAACATACTCGGCTAAGAGTTCAAGCGTGGTGCTCCCAACAACTACCGGTATAGGTGTGAGATAAACGATACACGTGACCATATTTATATTTTATTCCATAATAAATTGACATGATGGTATTTTGTATCATAATTTGCGGGAATTATTAGTGTGTTTATCTTCTGTTGAGCCATGGTAGACCCCTGTCGGCATTAAAAATTTTATTGGAAATTGTTGCAATATTAGATATTATTTATCGCAAATGAAATAGTTAATTTTAATTTTTATAGATTGATTTATTTCATTTGCATCTCCGTTGAAGGAAAATATGGTGAGTGAGTGATAATATGTTGTTTTACATTTATTAAAATAAGAATAATTCATCCGACAAATTGTTTGCTAATAGCTCACTTATTTATTCCCAGACACAACTGCTAAGCTCTGAAGGAATGACTGGGGAACATTCCGAGCATTGCTTAAGGATATAAATGGCCTTCTAATAAAAGCCTTGAAGTACGACTTAATTTTAGCCGCATTATACAAGAATTGATTATATTTATACTATTTTATGTTAGACGAAGAGTTTATAAAGAAAAGTATGACTTTAAGAATTATCGTGGATTCTAGTGTAGACAATACAAAATATCGAAATATTATTGAAATATCCTACAATAATGGTGCAGTTATATATGACATTACCGTGTAGTGGCGGTGTAATAATATCCACTACCCCATATGTGGGTGTCGTAAGAGGCGACAGAGGGAAACAAAGCAGGAGATGGACAGCAGCGCCTTCTTAATAACGACTAAAAATAAAAATAAATCGGTTGCCAACCCGCTTACCACGCGTGACAACTATGGCAAACATCCCGCCTATGAGGCAATATATAAGGGAGGCATATGTTCAGCAGTGGACTTAATAGGCTGTAACTGCGACGGTATATAAGATATGACACGTTACTATAGTATATTTTTTTAATTTTACTCTAGACTAATGCAAGAGAAAGCAATTAACTTTTTGTTAGCTTATAAAAAGTTTCATTTTAACACTTTAAAATTCTTCGTCTACGCAATTTGTGCAAAAAATACGGGAAAAACTTTCGCAAAGTAATAATAGTCTTTAAAGCAACTCTGTACTACAGACAAAATACGTAATGAGAACATGCACAGTTATATTAAAATAACGATGCTGACCCTTAAATCACAGGACAGCTAAATTAACACACAATTACTTCTCCTTTGCAATTATTGTTTTGTATTTTATAACAACAGATATATTCGCAGAAAGACGTTGAGAAGTTTTGCTCTAAAATAAAAATAAAAATAAATTAATGATTTTTTAATCAACTGACGTAGCTCTATGTCATGATGGTCACATGGTTCGTGTTTTTTTTTAAAGTAACGTTTTGTTATCGAATTTCAGAGAAAGTTATTTTGATATGTGCAACACACAGGCTGTGTTTTCATTATGATGAACTGACTCATAAAGTCAGTATTAAATCATCTGAATAAAGCCGTGAATTTGATGTTCATACCGTTTAATTCACGAAGTCTTTGTGTGCCGCAGGCAGCTGTTGACGTAACAGCAAGTGTAAGATGGATTTATGTTCTGTGAATCTAAACTAGGTTACATGTATGATGAGATTTCATCACTTTAGACCAGAATCTCAAATAATCAGTTTATTCTTAACTACTACTGACTTGTCTGCTTCAAAAATTATAACTGTATTGTAGAGTTTTCTTTCAACTTCGGTTAGAAATCTTGGTTCATACTGATAACACTCCGAGTTCACAATACATACTACAGTCTCTGAAATTAGTCCCTTTACGATCACTTTATCGCTAATAAAATAATAGCGATTATTGATTACTGATTATTAAAATGCGTGTTACCCAGCTTTAAATCAAAATATTCTCACCAAGCTAGATTACCTTTCAACAAGTGCATTACATAGTCCAGAGGCGAGACTATAGAATTTCACTTGTTCTCTTCTCCACTTTAATGATCCAACCACTCCTTATCTTAAAGATAATTTTCACTTCTCTGTAGCTTCTTGCCAAAACAAATTAGAAAAGTATCAAATAAGATAGCCTTAGAGAGATTGGTACGTCAATACATTAAAAAATATAGCATATAGCATAGAGTTAATATGGATAATCACTTTAAAGTTTATGTGTATATTGTTTCTTTTTTTATAATATAAAGATTAATTTTAACATCAGTTTCTGTTAATATCATCTAAACCCACATTAGTAACAACCACGGTGATAATGGTGGTAAAGTATAAAACATAATGTACTTCGTTCATCGCTTTTCTGGCATACACTTTGTAACTTTGAAAAAAATAACATGACGATTCCTGAGCCTCCCTAAATGCTGATACAGCTAAGCTATCACTTCCATATTTATCTTAATGTTCATTGTATAGAAGAAGATTTGAAGAATAGGGTAAATCTTCAAGCAAATAAGAACCCGTTTCTCGAAAGGTAGCCATCGAAATTTTAGCTTTGTGTACTCGTACGTGTGTTTGTTCTGGTAAAATTCCGGCTCGCAGTTTACCTCATTCATCCTTTTTAGCTTCCCGCAATCTCATTATTTGGTCAACGTGGTAATAACACTGGAAAGTTACTCCATCTAATCCCCAAAAGTCGCTCCAAAGGTAATCCTAAAATAAAACTACTAACGCATGCTTACGCGAACGATATAATTCTTGACATCAAGTAAATTTCTGATGGTCACACATTTGCCAGCTAAAACAAGATCGTCGACTCTTTTTTTGTATTTTCACCAACGTGGGACGTGAATGGTTAATGTTTTGCTCAATTTAGGCTTCTTGCACCATCGTGCCGCTATAGAATGTGCAGTGGTAAAACAACCCATTTATACCACTTAGTCGGCGTGTATATCTTTGGTATTCATATCCTTCTTACACAACTTAATATATTACATTAAATTGTGGTTGGAGCTTTCTTTTAAGCAAAGGATTTGCTTGTACTAGGAAATCTTTCTACATTTTACTCTCTTTTGCGTTATTTTTCTTATTGTTCCTATTCAAATTAATATAGCCCCGGAAAATGATGGCGTATTTATACAATTTTGAGACTGTGTCATGATGCATTGATTAATTTTTTGCAAATACAAAAGTTCAGAAAATAACAGTAAATTAAAAAAGCTTTCCTTTTTCGTTTTAGACGTATATCTAATTATGTTTTAGAATGTTTGAAATATTAAGAACAAAGAATTTAATGCTACCCATAGAAGCCAAATATTAGTGTAGTAATACTTTGTTTCCATTATTTGATTGTATTGGAATTGGACTCGAAGTAAAATTAAATTGCTTGCGCGGTACCACCGTATACGATTTAAAAAAATCAATGATCCAGTGTAACCTAATAATACCCTGCAGCAGACACAGTGCTGATATTATCGTTGTTACGTAAACTTTGTTCGACAGTTCGGTGAATATGCAGTTAAAATGCAATCATAGGCAATTTATGATTATTTTTTGCTGTCAGTCTGTATTTGTTTAAAAGTCCCTTATTTGCTGAATATCAACGATAAAAAGATTTCATTCCAATATTTGTATTAACATGGCGTTGTTTGTTCGTGATTGTTTGTTGTGTTGTACCTTTAAGCTTTATTGAAATAAATTTGCAAAGCTGTTTTTTCTTCTATTTCCTTTCTGCAACATGCTATAATATATAGTTTGGTTAAATGCGAGTAGATTTTCTAAATTACCATGACAATTAAAGATACATTATAATGTATGAGATGGGCAACAACGTCTTCCTAATAACAACTATAAAAAAAAACTGTGGTTGCCAGACCGCTTGCCAAGCTTAGCAAATATGGCAAATATCCCCTCTATGAGGCATTCTATGGTGGAGACCTATGTTCAGCAGTGGACTTTAATAGACTGTAACCGTAAATTGTCTGTATTAGTTAAAAAAGAAAATATTCTTACATAATATAAGATCATAAATACAAAACATAGATAGAAATAATAACTTACTAACGAAATTTCAAGATACAAGAAGCTGCAGACACAAATACACTGTCGTGAATAATTATCTATAGTTTGTAATAAAATAGCCGTGATACATAAGTCTCAATATAATTTGCAATTTCAAATGGTTATTATATGAACTCTCTCACGACATTGATGTCTACGGGGAGCTAATTGTTACCATTGGCAAGAAAAATAGACGAAGAGTGTTCGAATTAACGGTTATTTTTACCGCGCACTAAAACATTAAAATGCAAAAAATAGCATCGATATGCTAGGTGCTATTAATATTCAAAGGGCTTATTTGACGTTGTTAAAATATGTATTAATATTCTGATAGTGTTTAAAAATTAATTTAAAAGGCATATTTTTATAAATTTCTATTTATCTATTTATTTATAATAAAAGCGAATTCAATAAACTTTTAACAACTTTAGATAGAAACAAAAATTTTCAGAAATACCCTTGTAATGAAAGACTATATAACATTTAATTTTAAATTATTTTGTGTTTTATAGCTTATACTTCTATTTATACAGCTGAAGTTTTTAAGTTTTGCTAATACTTAAAATTTCATAAATTATTAGCGACTCGCCCTGGCTTCGACTGGGTATTGATAAAAGAGCATTTACTTCATAAAATTTTAGTTATTTCAAAAAATTATCTCCAATTTTTTCTGATAAAATATAGCCTTAGTCATTCCTGGCATTGTTCTCTATGTTTGTGAAGCTTAATGAAACTTCACAAATTACAATAATGACAATCGGTTCAGCCATTCCGAAAATTAGCCCGGACAGACAGACAAACGGACAAACAAAAATTTTAAATAAAAATTTGGAAAATCCAAAAGTGCACACCTCGAACGCTCATGTAATATTTTGAATAATCAATTTACTTTTATTAATAACCGAAACACGTATTTCGTTTAAAGCTACAAGAAAAATTGTTTTATGACTGCTTGACACCGGTGATTCGTATTTTGTTACCGAAAAAAATTTTACAATAAAAAAAAATTAAGTAAGTGAAATTCAAAAGGCTTCCTAAGGATTAAAATCTCAAGCTAATAAAAAAAATCAAAGTTCAGTTTGTCCAAGTGAAATTATTTTCAATAAACTTTTTTTAAATAATCGAAATAAATAATCTTATAACTACGTCAGAAGTATCTCTTCTTGCTATTGGTGCGCTTTTTTATCATATAAGTGCAACATAAAGCTGATGGAAGTGATTTAAGTTTTTGATTTTAAGTTTGTTATTCATGTCTTAATAGCATGCAAATAACCCCTGAGCCTAATACAAGCCAGTTATTTCAATATTACAGACAGAAACTTCAATTTTATTTATATGTATAAATGTGTATAGTTATAAAAAAAGAGTATTAATTAATTAATTTGAGTTTACTATATTTCTGATAATTTCAGTGAAAGTTTGCTTAAAGCACCATAAAATTTAATTTTAATGTATTTTTATTTATTTATTTATGTACACAGAACAAGATACATAAACAGTCTAATAGTGAGTTCGTACAAAGGTTCTACTTATTCCATAATTTGCTGTAGACCCACAAAGGAAAATACATTTTTTTTTTGTTTTTAATGAGGAGTTATTGTAAAAGTATATGCACTATAAATTAGTAAGTAACTTATAATAGAGCGTCGATATTAAATTGGCGTATGAGAAACATAAACTGTTTATGGCTCAAGACGATGTTGTTTGAGCCTTAAGTCATAGTAATTTAACCCTAGAGTGCGCGCGGAAATGTCAGTAGCTGTGGCAACAGCTGCGCGCCCTCCCAGGCCTCACTTGCAAGTTAAGTCAAATAGAACGGTTGAATTCGTTATATAAAGAGTTATTTCTGTTAATTTTATTTTTATTAAAATGAAATAGGAAGATAATACCTTGTTTTATTTTTCTTCTTGGTGATAAAATTAAGATATTATATAAAATCTTAGTTATAGTTATTAAGATTGAAAATATTTTAGCTAGCAAAGTTTTCTTAGCGGAAAATTTATTTTAATTTTAAAGACTATAAAGAAAATAGTATTTTATACAATTTTAAACGTTTTTTTTCTGAGCCGGAAATAGAAACTACACAAACGCGCAATAATGTACCAAATAAATAAAATACTACATACATCTAATAAATAAAAAATTATGTTCGTTTGTTCGTATTTTATGCGCTGCGATACCGTTCATCAGATTGCGGTACAACTTTGTCAGCTTATTGCTTGCACTCGCATGAAGGTTATAGGTTATAGGTTATGTTAAATTACAGTAGATGGCGCGCGTATAGTATCGACAAGTTTATTTGAAAGTTATATACCATTCAACTTCAATGAACGTATTGTCATTCCTAATCTTATATTTATAAGAGATTTCCACCTATTTACTGACTCATCACGATATCTCTGGAACCATAAGGCCTAGAGACTTTAAATTTGGTAGAAATATTCCTTTTGCCGAGTAAAAGTCAGCTAAGAACGGATTTTATAAGGAGGGTTGCGGGGGCGTTAATTAAAAAAAATCACATTTTCAAACTATAGCTCTTATAGGTATAAAACTTGGTCAGAATATTCTTTTTGGCATGTTAAAAATTACCAAGAACGGATTTTATGAAATTCCAACCACAAAGGGCAGTGCGGGGGCGTTAAAAAAATATTTTTTTTAATCTATAGCTCCTTTAGTCTCGCTAAAACTCATAAATGGCTGGATCAATTTTGATGAATTTTTTTATGTATCCCTGAATGATCTAAACGATTCACAATTGGACCCGGTAGGTGGCACTGTTGATGAGATTCAGAAATCACCCGTGCGAAGCTGGGTTGGATCGCTAGTTAAACAATATAACTCTTCCAAATTTAAAACGATATTTCTACAATTATTTCTTCTGTGGGAGCAACGCGCCGGGTACCAGTTTTATAAAATCTAGTATTTTATAAAATCCATCAATAGAGCGATAATCGACAGTGATATGGACTGAGCACGTTAATCAAAGTTATGTTTCAGAGCAAAGGAAACGTAAGTAGCATATTCCTGTCGAAACATTTCTTTGTTCATGCAAGCTTATAAAACTTTTATAAGTATTAATACCTTTAATACTGTGTAGCTTAGTATTTTACGGTGTGTGGTTTTGACCGATTACCGAATACAAAATGCATAACTAAGCGAAAAGGGCAAGCATTACTTAATACGCCTGTGTATAACAATTGAAACAATGTTGCCGCTATTCAGTCATATCGTTTTAAGCGTTACGTAATACAGCACGCTATAAAAAACCTATGAGTTAACCGCCACCTCTAATTCGTACTTTCACGCAACCATGAATTACGAGCGACGCACGGACACCGGCTTCCCGTGCGGGCGCTAATTGCAAACAAATATCGACCTACGCGATGTACAACGGGTCGGTAATTACAAGATCGTTGCCTGTAAGTGCAGCTTTGTGTAAGGACGTTGGATGCACTCTAGGTTTAAGCTACTATTTATCAGTTAGCAACGCTAACCGACTCGTAATTGGCGTAGGGGTTTCAGGAATCTTATATGGAAGGTTCTTTGCACTTTTTAGATAATAGTTTACACTTTCAGAAATTAAAGACTCTCGGAAATTAAGAGGAGACCTGTAATCAACAACATTAGGGTGTTAAAGTGTGGTTTTACTTCATTGTTAATGTATTTGTTAGTTCGTACTAGCCTGGCCACGGATGATTCCGATAAGCTAACTTTTGTGGCATCCGCATTGTATCCATATTGAAACTAGCTGAAGACCTGAGTGCACCATCAGCGTTTCACTAAATTGTAACTAACTATTCACTTAATTTCTCAAAACTCACACGCTCGCAAACACTCGACTTCCAGTGTCAGCGGGAGATTGATGTGACATCTATAGTGCGGGTTACATACAAGATATGAAGGGTGAGGGTGGGATGAAGTCTCTTTAAGTTTTTTAATATAAAATGTATAGAATCGTCGCACTGCAAGTCATGTGGAGAAGTGTTGGCTGAGTCCGCACCTCTTCTAACATATAAAAATCTCTTATTCTTGCTCACCTTCACACATCAGAGCCGTCGACTAAACCGGGTATGGACCACGCTCTCGTGGAATACCAGCGTAAAATAGCAACAAGATGTTGCTGTGAGGTGACTGTGGAGAACTATTTTTACTGGTAATTAGACATTCGTTTCTCGTTACCAGTTCGATCTTTTTACTGGTAACATTTGATTCTTAATTGAGGAAAGATTGATGTCTATGGACCAGAGCATTTACTCACTTCTAACGTGCTCTGGCCCAAAACTTCTATGCTAGTTTTTCACCCTTACTTCCATAAAGAAACCTACGTCTCTTCCGTGTAGCCCGCGCCTTAGTCACATTATCAAACCCGAAGACAACAAAATTGCAGAAGCTTCAAGTCATGATACTTCCACTCAAATGTGTGTGACAAAATCATTAGTAGTCTTCATTCATGAAAAATTTCAAATGACAATTTTAGAATCCGGAAATGTTATGGTGATGTTCCCCTGTTCCTGATATTGCTTCTGTAATTTTTCACAAGCATTACACTGGTACAGTAGGCACACACTTATCGTAATATAATATTCCCGTCGCAGTTGATACTTTCAGTTAATTCGAGAGATATTGCAATGAACAAGAAACGACAGGATAATTTCAATGTTAAGTGTGTGGTAAAGTAATTAAATCTATCATTTTAAAATACCTATAGGGGAAAGATAGGATTAGTATTCGATTCGACTCTGAATGACAGGGTGAAAAATTGTGTTGTGATAAGAGAAAAGTGCGGTTTACAAGAAAATGTTGTGACCAGAAATAAGAAAGGAATGCTTCGGTGGTTTGATCTTGTAGAAATGAATAGATGAATGAGGGAAAGAGTGACAAAGCAAATTTATGTTGCAGAAGTGTGTGGTAGAGTCGGCAAATTGGCGATATATTCAAGATGAATATGTACAAAAGAGTATCCTTAACCGACCAGTATGTATTTATATTGACGTAAAGGGGCAAAACAGGTGTGTCAGGATCGTGTTAAATGGAAGTCTAAGTCAGTGCCTACGCTCCTTGAAGGTGTGAACTTTTATGTATTTATGTAGTATTCGATCTCGTTAATCGGACAGGCAAACGGAACTGAATCGTCTCCGAGTTTTTGTAAGTCTACTATAGGTACTATACTATAGTTACTATAGGACTCTTTTTCTGCCTAGTGTCCATCTGGGTAAGAAATTCTGCCGCCAAATAGCAATGCTTACGCTGCTGTATTCCGGTCTGAATGATATAGAGAACGAGTATAATTGCAGACTGTGAGGGATTCCCCCTCAGTCCTCAGAGGTGACAACGCAGCTGTAGCCTTCTTTGTTTGAGGTTGGTTACAGTTATTCAGAGCTGCAGAAGCTATTTACTATCATGTGGGCCGTAAGTTCTTTTGTTATTTCAGTCAAACAAAAAATATTTGTTGCGATTTCAGTATTATTTAAGTGGATCGTTAAAATAAATTTAGATTTCTAATATGCGTTAATTTGATAATTGCGTTTCATTTTTCTCACTAATGAAGTTAAAGAGTTCCGCAATTAATTGATTAAATTGACTTAAATAGTAAACGGAAGTTTTTTTTTGTGATAACTGCACTTAAATGTAGGACTTCGATCGTACGATTCCGATTGTAACTATAACAATTTTCCCTTATTGAATATTGCATCCTGTAATAATCAAAATACAATTAACAATTTGCGCATTTTATGCGCTTCGTTAATTAAACATCCCGCCACAGATAGTGTATTGCAATTCTTATCAATTATTTATCTAGAATAATCAATGTATAAGGTATAAGTAATGAATTCTTACTTTCAAAAATAGAATTCGATACTAAAAAATTAACATTTTGTTAAAAAGTGAAACGATTAAAGGAATTGATTGGTTTATGTCATGATGAAAGCAAAATGGCTGAACCCATTTTGAATTTTTTGTTAATCATATAAGTTTCACCATCTTGATAATGCTTTATGCTTTTTAAGAAACGTTACCCCCACACTAAGAATTTCTCCTATATCGTTGGGGCAGTTTATATATTATATATAAATTGCACAGGGACAAACATCCAGATCCGGAACAATTCTTTGTAGGCCATACAAATATTTGTTCCGTGCGGGATTCGTACCCGCGGCCCTTAGCGTTGCAACTCATTGCTAAGCCACTACGCCATGGGACCTTCAATGCTAAAGTTAATTAGGATTGTCGTAAAACTTTTATTAGCCGCTCGCATTCGACAGCTGATATTCCGATATGGACTGGTTTCATTCGATGAGGCTTAATTAATAAGTCCTACTATGTAAAATATTCTTCTCCTTCTTCAAACTTTTTAACTCTACCGCTGGATGTAGGCCTTTTCAAGAATGTTCCAGTTTGCATGCATTTCTTGAGAGTATTGTCGATACTTACTACGTGGATGCTATGGTCCATAGACAATTCAAAATCTGTTTACATATCATACTTGGGCTTCTGAATTATGACAGTATTTCAGATTTTTCGACAACGGCTCAAGTGGCTTCCGATCTGCATTCAGGAGTGTTCCTGAATGAAAATTCTTTCTGTTTTAAAATTAAATGCTAACCAAAGTAATGATGTTTTCAAGGAATCATATTATCTTAATTAGGTAGATGCGGATAGTCAGCATCATTAAAAATAATTAAATTAATCGCTTAATCACCGCACATCCTCCATTTTGCCATCATCAATATATTGTATCCGAGGAATACACATATTTAATTGCCTGGGAATATTAGTATAATGCATAACGAATTATAGCATATGTTTCGTATCGTATGTGTAATTATTATGATAGACTCAATAAAGGTTAAATGATTCTAAGTGTACTTAAGCGCTTAAATGTTGTGATTGTGAAACAAACTTGCTGACACAATGAATTATTTGTAAGCAGTAATGGACAAGCAACAGTCCGAGTTTATGATTGACGACATTTTCCGGTCTTTATCAAAAGTTATCATGTGATAGGTAAAGACATCTAGGTGATAGGAATCCTTTTCTTCCTAGGAGTCTGCCTGAATAGGTACGATCATCTTACTATTTCTGCCGCCAAATAGCGGTGCTTGCACTGCTTTGTTCCCGTCTGAAGAGCATAGAGCGCTAGTATAGTTACAAGCTGTGACAGCGCTTATTTGCATGAAGTCGGTTGCAGATGTCCATGGGCTGCAGTTGTCACTTTAAATAATTATAAGATAAAAGCAGACTAGTAGTAGTTAACCGGGTAGTGGTTGTGTAAGAATATCCACTATCCCCTATTGTATCGTGGTTGTGTTTGTTGTAAGATGCGACAGAGGATAACAAAACAAGAGATGGGAAGCAGTGCCTCCCTCAAATAT
Organism: Parnassius orleans; assembly: GCA_029286625.1. Classification (NCBI taxonomy): domain Eukaryota; kingdom Metazoa; phylum Arthropoda; class Insecta; order Lepidoptera; family Papilionidae; genus Parnassius; species Parnassius orleans. Next base: position 774,265 of record JAGSMP010000253.1, read on the forward strand.
CAGAAAATTAAAAAAAACTGTGGTTGCCAACTCGCCTGCCAAGTATGGCAACTATGGCCAATTTCCCTCCTATGAGGTAATCTATGGGGGAGGCTTATCTTCAGCAGTGGACTTTTCATAGACTGTAACGGTAACAGTAAAGGAAGGCTAATTAAAATACAGTATACTAGACACGCGGACTATCTTATCTCTATGAGAGCTGAAATAAACCATTTGTGTTATATAAAAAATGTTGGCGTAATCTGGGATTCGAACCTGGGACGCTAGGCACAATAGAGCACTAAGCTAAGCGTCGTATCCTATAAATTTAATGTTACAAACTAAATAATTATTAAATTGCTCAAAACTAAACAAATGCAATTGACTGACAAGCGTATCTGCAGATCAGACTTGTGCGGCCTGTATCTCACTACTTTATGCTACAGAAGTGTAAATACTTTATCTAAATAAAGTTATAAGCTTTAAGGTTCAAAATTGCACGTTCGAAGTGCAGTAACTTGGTTTTTGCCGTCTGGATTTGTCAGTCACTGAATTATTAACGCAAAGATTCAGTTCGGCAGATTCTGTTTTGACCGGTTTCAATTAATGCCTTTACGGTCGACTAAGCGGATTATTTGGCGATGTAAATAAGAAATTGTTGAATTCATTCTTTTTGAAATCATCGATTCGAGATGCTGATCGACAGGGATTATATGTTCGATTAAAAGAAACTGAATGATACTGGCATACGAATCCTGTTTTGCGTTTTATTTTTAAATGTGATGAAAGAGAACTCTGTAAGCTGGGGTTTTGGCGGGAAAAGCGGGGGCTGGATATACATTAAATATTAGCGCATATAAATTATTAGTGGAAACGATGAAACAAGTGATCCGATGGTGATAAAAGCTTCAAGTAATTTTATTGTCACCAAATGTCCGCTGGGTTAAGCTGTCATCAAAATTTCCTACGAACCTCGCATTGTGACGCACCAGCATATTGGAAAAGTTTTTAAACAAAATACAAATCAGAATTTGCTGTATGGTTGTAGACATTTGCTTGCATAATTTGGCGAATCATAACAACTACAACGAATATTCCAATTCCAAATTTCTCCCCTTATTTTTTTACGAGCTTGATTGTAATATCGTGTTTTATTAATAAATGGATTTGCATCGGAAACATTTTCGCGAGATAACTTTTTACGATATAATTGCCGCCTAAAATCAGACGAATCCTTCTACTTAAAATGAAACTTATGAATAAAGGCCCTTCTAAGGCAACCGTGTAACGCTGGTATAACATATTTTAGCACGGTCGGCTAACTTTGAGTGATGAAGTAAGAAGTGGTCGCTCTTTGACGGCTGTTACGGACGTGTAATGGTGCCGGCAGTGAAAATTTTAATTGAAGACAATAGGTGTATTACGTATGAAGAGATAAAGAGTATATAGCGATCATGCGTTTTCTCAAGAACACTTTCACGTGAGGAGGATAGTTTTGCTTTGGGTGCCGCACAACCTCATCGATGTTCAGTAGCAAACCGCGTGCAATGGTGCCGTGACATGTTTACCAAATTTAAAGCAGGTTCGTCTCGGAGTTTTTACGACATTATTATAAGGGATGAAGCTTGGATTAATCAGTACGAACCATAAACCTATTGAATTTATAAATATATATACGTGGACTGTGCCTGGCGACCTGTAACTTAGGTTTTAATTTCTTACTTCAGGTACCAGCGATCTACAACCATTTTTGTTATAATAGCTATTAAGTTTAGTGTTAAGACATTTTTGTGGTTTTGTAGTGAGAAATAAATAAATTTTAATTTAATTTCATTTCAATTAAGTACGATATATATTCCCGTGTGCGTGTGTTTTCTAATAAAGGAGCACAAAGACCACATGATGGTAATGGATGCTGTGCTCCATACATACCCCCATGTATCCTCAATTAAGAATCGAAATGCCTCGTTATCAGTAAAAAGGGTCGCCGATTCTCTACACTTGCCATACAATACAGCAGCATTAAGCTGTTATTCCACGCTGGTATTCTGAGAATGCGTGGTCCTTACCCGGTCGCGCGACCCATTCGTGCTGCAAACACAATATGGCTACGGCGTGACAGTACCTCGTTCGTAGGTAACCTTGAGTATGCACCTCAATTGTGGAACCTACGCTGCCACGCTTATACATACCCTATATAAGTAGATATTTAAATAAAAATTGATTATGTATAAATAGATTAGAAGCCATTCAAAAAAAAATTCTATGAATAATTTCTTTAACTATTCTTTAAATATTTAACTTGTACGATGTTTGTTTTCCAAATAAAATTAAATTAAAAAAACACTATATTTATTGGCTAATATCTTAATCACGGGAGTCGTGTAACTTTAAACAACTTAATCTCCTCGCCCGTAGAGTGCAAGAAACGAGCGATGCCCCGAACGATCTCAATTTTACTACCAAGCAGTAATCGCTTTACTTGGAAAAACGGTCAAAGCTTTTATGGTTAATCAAACTATTTTTACTCTTACATATAACTGTGAATGTACTTGTTTTACAACAATTTAATTTAAATTAATTGAAACTGGTCGCAATTTGCTAACGTTTTTGGTTTAGCTTTAGTTATTATTATTTATTACTTATTATAAGCTAGTGCTTGACTATAGATATTTTATCGTGTAGTGGCGGTGTAAGAATATCCACTACCCTATATCGTTCCGTGAGCGTCGTAAGAGGCGAAAGAGGGAAACAAACCAGGAGATAGCGGAGAGACGCGAGCAACAGCGTCTTCCCAATAACAATAAAAAAATTGAGGATGCCAACCCGCCCGCCAATCGTGACAACTACGACATATTTCCGTCCTATGAGAAAATCTATAGAGAGGCCTATGCTTGACTTGGATTTTTGATAGCCTGTAATAGTAACAACAATAGCTTGACTTCAATTCCACGTGATGATAAGTGGCGATAAAGCCCTAGATAGTTAATAACACCGTGTAGTGGCGGTGTGACCGTGTAGTGGCGGTGTGACCGTGTAGTGGCGGTGCGGTGTGACCGTGTAGTGGCGGTGCGGTGTGACCGTGTAGTGGCGGTGTGACCGTGTAGTGGCGGTGCGGTGACCGTGTAGTGGCGGTGCGGTGTGACCGTGTAGTGGCGGTGTGACCGTGTAGTGGCGGTGTGACCGTGTAGTGGCGGTGTGACCGTGTAGTGGCGGTGTGACCGTGTAGTGGCGGTGTGACCGTGTAGTGGCGGTGTGACCGTGTAGTGGCGGTCTAAGAATATCCATATATGGGGTAGTATATTGTCCCGTAGGTGTCATAAGAGGCGACAAAGAGAAATTGAAAATGGAGATGGGCAGTAGCACTTTCCTGATAACAACTGAAAATAAAAAACTGCGTTTATCAACCCGCCTTTATAGGGTGTAATGGATGGATAGCACTGCGTTAGCGTAATTAACGTCCGATGGTGAAAAGGAGAGGGAGGAGTTAAGACATTTAATTCCTGTGCATACTCTCCGAAATTAATCCTTTATAATCATTTAATTCGTTGAAATCTATTGAAAGGAGATTTAAGATTAAAGAAATATAATGATGTTAAGTTTTCTTTGAAATATATTAAGTTTTCCGTCTTTTTCGGCCCTTTGTTGCATCTAGGTAGGTACTAGTTGTATTATAGTTTATTCTCATTTCGTCAAATTGCTGTTCATCAAGGAAAAATAAGTCCAGCCACATCTCATCATCATCATCATCATCGTCACCGTCATCTATATATAGACCATAGTCCCAAGAGTTGGTGAATAACGTTGAAATAAGCCAGTTATAAAGGTCGCTGAACTGACAAACAATAAGAAAGAAATTTCGCGATGCGCCTCGTTATAACAAGTGTTGCTTTATCTAAAGAATACTGCGCTCTTATAAAATAAACTGTATAACAAATGATTCAACGGGATGTTGATACGTTTATATGGAAAGTGGCCAAAAGCTAACTGAGAAACTCGGTGTCCAGTTCGTAACAATTATGCCCTCTAGACCAAATTTCGTTCACGGCGATCAGTCACGACAGAGACTAGCCATCTATACTGACATAATAATGCTTACGCTGACATGATGGTGCACTCTCTATTCTCTCACATTTATCTCACGATCAGAGAGATCAGGCGCTGGTGCTTTAGACAAACGGCTTTACGTGCTTTCTGAGGCACGGGGGTGAAACTCCGCCAATTTCCTGACTCCGGGCTGCTTTTGAGTATTACTTGACAGAGAAACCTAATCAACCCGGAACCATATGATAATTAGTTACGCTTACGACCACTAGACAAACGAGGGAGTTGTTACTGAGATATGACGTACGTTACTTCTCTAAAATAAATGCCTATCCAATAGTAAAAGGAACGGAACAGAAATCGGCCATTCGCATAATTATCTGTGCGCAATTACGCCAATTAATTATAAATGAAAGAGGAAATTGCTTGTTTCCGTAGCTGCCTCGACTGAAGGCACAGTTTCAATGCTATATGATACGGCGCAATGTATTGGATATAGCGGGTAAAAGAATGAATTGTAAGTTAGTAGTTAAGTTCAGCGCGATATCATAATTTTTTATAAGTGTAATGTGTAACAAATGACAAACGAGCACGCAGTCTGCTTGGCAATAAATAAATGCTATCTTGGCTAGAAATCAAAATGCAGAAGCGTTACAAGTAATCAAGTAGCTCGTCACAACTTTGCTTGCTCCCAAAATTGGGATAATGATGACTGAACAAAAGTATTTTTTTTTATAGGATGAGGGTGACAAACGAGCACACAGTCCACGTGACGGTAAGTGGTTGCTGTGGCCCATAGACATCTACATCTAGCCTCGATTACGAATCAAAATGCAAATGCGTTGTCACCCGTGAGGACTAAGATGGAATGCCTCCTTTCCAGTAAAAAGGGTCTCCGGTTCTCTACACTCACCATACGAAACACAGCAGCGTCAAGCTGCTATTTTACGCTGGTATTCTGTGAGAGTGTAGTCCTTCCCCGGTCGAGCCGGCCCATTCGTGCTACAACTATACTACTAATATAGCTGCAGCATGGCTCTACCACGTTCAATATTTGTTAAATATCAGATATTGTAAAACAGATGTGATACTTTTTTGGCTATTGCAATTTAACAGGCATGCAAGATAATGTTATCTTTTCCATTAATTTATTATTATTTAAAGTCCACCGCTGTGCATAGGTCTCCCCCATAGGAACCTATGGCAAATACATACTAGTTACCATTGTTGCCACGCTTGGCATATGACGGTAACCAGGGGATGACACGAGATGGTGTAATCTCTTCCGCCGCCACTACACATCATTATGGTGTACTAGTGGGGTCAAAATCGAAGTTCTGGATTGTCCAGCATACTCGCTTGACCTTAAATAACATATTTGGGTTATAGTAGACCACTTTAAAGTCAGTTAAAAGCGTATTGGTAGAAGAATATAATGTAATGCCACATACGCTTGTTGATTATTTAATAAAAATTCTACCCAGAGGGATCTGGACAAGTTTAACAGTCTCGGGGTATCGGGGTTTAAGCTATGAAGTAGTATGAAGAGTTTTTTTTACGAAAGAAATTCGTTAGCCGCGGAGCCACAGTCTTCGTCAACGATCACTATTACTCTCTAATGGGTCTTCGTGAAATTTGACATTATCTGTCAAACTCCATACTTTACATTTTAGTTCGAGTATTTTCCGCGGGACAACTATTTATTTGCTACATACATTTTACACAAATTTCAAGAAATATACAAACGCAAACGCAATATCTTACTGTTTAGTGTTTATACCTGGATCCAATTAGAAACTACTTTTGTAATAAGACGGTTAGTGTCTAAGACATTGTGACAAAAAAAAATCCGTTTGCACTCAATTAAATTTAGGATTAACAGGATGAAAGCGTTAATTTTCTTAACTTAGGTAACTATTTTTTTTTCAATAAGTCTTAATTGTTTTTATTAATTTTAAATGTAAATTTGATTAATAAATCAACACCAAAAGCTCAATAAGCACAATTAAGTAAAAATATTATTATAGTTATATTCTTGTAAATTCGTTATAAAGTAAAAAACATGAAACGTCCACGTTTTGTAAAATCGCATGCCAGGGTACTGAGATACAAGTTGCGCTTAGTTTAGGACCCGCAGATACCTTTTGGTATTGTGATTAAATAATTAAAAAATAAATATACTAAATCAAATTCTCGACCATAGCGCCCGCCTATCGGGTCCAGATTTTGGTACTTTCTTTTTTGGCTCTACACTCTACACACTTGGTCCATAAATTTGTTAGCTAGACTTCAGTGCCACCTGTCAGACTTCAGAACCATAGTTTCGACAAAATAAATTTAATACTTTATGTGAATATGACCTCAATCTGTCAAGATGTTTCAGAAGTAATACGATTAATAACAGAAGTATCAATGATTATTTATGTAAATATTAATAGAAAATGAAAAATGTTTTCTTCAATGTCAGTAGCAAAGAGCTAAACATAATATAACAGCTGTTCACAAACACGAATCGAAATCTCTCCCCGAAACTGTCGTATCTTGACATAAATTTTCATAAATTTTTAACAATGATCTCCCCTCATAAATAATCCAAACAAAAAATAAAGCCAATGTAATAAAAATATAAATTATAACATGCATTCTCAATCTTTCATTATAATAAACATTTAAATTAATTTTTTTTATGAACAGCAATTTAATACGCACTTTTGTTTCAGATTTCATAATTAGATCTTATATATTTTAGCCTAAGATCGATAGGCATTTGTTTTTAATTGTGTAGAAAATGCAAGAACAAAAATGAAAATTCTATGTTCGAACTAAAATAACTTTGGGACATTATTGGACATCTTAAAAAAAGGTAATGGTTTAAAAAATGTATATTATGTTAGGTTGGAAACGTAACACGCACATCTCTCAATAATAACTAGGCGACCGACTGAGGCCAGCGAAGTACCGAGAAACAGTTTATTTAATTAAGCAAGGGCGGTAATCAACGTGCCTCCGCCATGTTGCGACGCTGCCTTACGCGGAACGTCATTGCGTCGATGCTAGCAGCGGTTCACTCGTTTCCGAACAGGAACAAAAAAAAAACATGCACTCAGCGAATTTCTATTTAACTTCGTGAGAAATTATTTATGTTTTCGAATGGAGTTTTCTTGGATATGATTATAAAATACGAACAAAGTAAGGAGCATGTGAGAAATACTTATTTTCTAGTGTATTAAATGGTGAAAGATAATTTATGTATAATGTTTGACTATTATTAATGGCCATTTCAAACCGTAGATATTTCTATATTACCGTTACCGGTAGATATTTTTGTATTTCAAAACAAACAGAGGTTCAACCTTGAAAAGTATTTCCGCGCGGCCAGCTACTCTATAAAACTACTCTATAGAACAAGTACAACTTGTAATCTATAAGCTGCGGGAGTCTGTGTAGTTGACAGGGAGAACCTCTTGCACCACATCCGGCTCTCCTCGCTGCGGCGAAGACTCCTTTAGCTGTCACAAGATATCAGTTGTGTGAATCTGCTAGACGGGCATTGAAAAAATCTTCTTTACCATCTTATTCCTTCCTTGTTTTAGGCGCACGGCAACAGACATCAACAACGTTCATATTTATGCATATAGGTATTTATATGTAAATATTTTGTATAGTTAGGTAGGTATATAGGGTCTTAGGGATTAGGACTTTAGGATTGATAAGACTTTGAATTAGGTGTGGTGACTTTAGCTCGCAACCCCTTCTCTACACATAGTTGTCTACACGTTATCACCTGGTACTAGTGTCCTAGTGTAGTGAAGGATGTGTACGAGTATATCTACATCATAGATAATTTTTTTTTTATTGTTACAAACGAGCACACAGTCCACAAGGTGACAAACGAGCACACAGTCCACCTGATGGTAAGTGGTTGCTGTGACCCATAGACATCTACATCTATCTTCAATAAAGAATCAAAATGCAGATGCGTTGTCACCCGTGAGGACTAAGATGGAATGCCTCTTTTCCAGTAAAAAGGGTATAATAAGGGATAATGAAGAATACTATCCGATATATTACAAATAATGAAGAATACTATCCGAATCAATCAGAACAGACAAGTATCAAATTGCTTATAGAATATTTGAAAGTAGATCTACAATACTTGACAACATTTTTGACAAAAGTAATTTAAATTGTAAATAACGAATATTGTATTGTAAGGTTTCATGCGAAATCATTAATACGGGAAGAAGCATATCCAAAGTCAAAAATTTCTATAAATATTCATACCAACATCCGAGTCGAGCCGTTTTTAATTACTGGTCATGATTGCATTAAATCTTTATTTATAAAGAAGCCACTCTAAAAAGCTAAACTAAGCTACCCCACCTTAATTTGATCTTGCAAGCGCATTAATATCTAATCGAATCGAAATTAATGCTTAAAATAATCAACATCCCTCACCGTCTGTACCTTAACGGGCCCACAAAATATACATGATATTGCGGCTAATGAAGACGCTACACTGTAATCACTATGTAAAAAGCGGCAGCGCGTCACAATTACCCGGTCGGTGGTGGGTGACAAAAATGCAATTTAAGTTATGCGACATCAAAAACTCAATTCTGCAAAAGCGGGTGCATGTAATGCGATTGGTCGGCGGTAGCAAAAACTGTCCTTCGATCATCCCATCGCATAATTAGTCTCATGCTGAGATCGCGCGTTCAACAGAAAATTCCCGCGAATTCCTTTTTTCCTCTGTGCATTCGTCTCCGTTATTACAATTGCTTGCCAATGTTATTGCGATGTGTCTATCTTACAATTTTGCTTTTTGCGACCATTGCTATACAGTTTTAACCTGGCAATGATCATTATAGACATTTTCTCACTGAGTTGAATATCTTACTTGTGTTGTTGATTTAGCAAAAGGAACGTGACATTTTAATTTGCGCGTGCTACATCAATTTAGTGTTTTTTATAAATACGAAGATAGACAATTGGAATCTTTTACATATCGAAGGTAATATTACTACTTATTTAATGTGTGGTGTTTCATGAACTACATGGTAAAATGTTTAGATCGGAGTTAAACACAAACGCATAAATATGTCATATTTATTGTAGTACAATGAAACATTTGAGACTCCTCCAAAATTATTACTTTTTTTAGGGTAAACATTAATTTTGTTTTTAATGTAATCGACTTTTGTACATAATTCTTATATTTTTTCTTTTTTGGTTCCTGAAAATGTTCCTAATTAAGTGCTGATTTATTTTCTTCTGTCGGCGATGTATTAACATACGCTAACATGTGGGTCTGGGAATTAAAATTGTTTTCTTTCCTAAAAATCTATGTCTTAAAATGTTATAAGATCGAATGAAGAGTAAAAACATTTTCTGGAGAGCTTATATACCATCACTTCAAGGATTTTATTTTCTAAAAATTTCGTGACATGATCAAGATGCTGCTCGTGGTGGCGTTTACGCTTCGATGGTCATATTAATTTTTAAATACCTTAAATAGAGGACAGAGGTTAGAGGACAACTGGGATTATGAATTCTAAAGGAGCCTATATGTAAATGGGCAAGTCTATGTTCAGCAGTGGACTTGAGATGATCTGTAATGATGATGATGATATAAACATAGATTAAGTGAAAATTCAGGATAGGATGTCCTTGCGCACAAAAACGGGGACGTCATCGTTATCTAATAATTATGGTACAATGATGAAGACTAAGAAGAGGTACTAAGAAGCCCTAGAATCCTAGAATCTTCCAGAATAGGCTACTTGGTTATTCTGTTACTTCAAGCGAGAATAAACTTGTTATATGTAAAAGTCATAAAGTTTACTAAACTTTTGAACATTACAATGATACTTCTAATTTATATTTTTTATTCAATGTAGTGGCGGTGTAAGAATATTCACTACCCCATATCATCCCATGGGTGTCGTAAGAGGCGACAGAGGGAAACAAATCAGGAGATGGGCAGCAGCGTCTTCCTAATAACGACTAAAAATAAAATAAACTGCGGTTGCTAATCCGCTTGCCAAGCGTGGCAACTATGGCAAATGTCACCCCTATGAGGCAATTTATGGGGGAGGCCTATGTTCAGCAGTGGACTTTAATGGTTAAGTAAATAACGGTAACGGTAACGGTATCCAATATAATAATATAATAATGTTGTGCGAATCCAAAGGAGGCAAAAATTTTGTATAAAATTATCCCTCTTAGTATTTTTTATACTTACTTAAGAATAATATTTGATATCGGAGCTGCTTTTGGCTTCTATCTAGAAGAGTACATCGATAAAGGTGTTAATGGACATACATATTTATTTGAGTGCCGTGAAAAAAGTGAATTTTCTCCGCAGCTTCGGATACAGACGTCAAAGTCGTAACACGTGTCCAGTTTGCCAACGAAACCAGAGAGAGATCGCGTGGTTCTTGGAAGCGGATATCGAATACTTTTTGTAACGTTAGCACCCAAATTGCTTACAAGAATCGTAAAACTCGTCATGTTAATCTAATTAAATCTGTGTAATTCACTTGATGGTTTAAATTAACTTGACGGTTTTTGATATACCTCCATATATCTTTTTGCAACAATATTATTTTTACCTTTTATATGGTTTTATTATATTTAATTTGAATATGTGAGCAATAAGGCGAAAGGTTATGAACGTGCGATTGCCGGTCATGGGTTATTTATATTTTTTAGAGAATATTGAAACATAAATTCATTAATCAAAAACCAGTTCCTTAAATTGAGTTTGATATCTTCGCCATGTAGATTGTTTTTGATGATTTTTAATCACATAATTTAATGAATACTAATTAATTGTAATGAATAATTGCAGTAATAATAAATACTATAGAGCCATATTTGGAAATTGTTTTTGGAGTCTCAATGGAGACTATCCACCAAAAGAAGGTTATAGGGCGTTAGAAAAGGTTATAGGGCGCAAGAACGGCTTTATATCGTCTCGTCTTGTCTGTGGGCTGCTATCGAGAATTTCTTGACATAAAATGCGATAACTGATTTTAGCCCGACCTGGGTTTCGAACCTGGGACCACACGATGAGTAGTCACGCTTACGGCCACTAAACCAACGATTCAGTCATATAATACAATACAGAGGATCCTAAATCATTTTTTAAATGTCGTGTTAACTTACAAATTCAAATATTTTAAATAAATTAATGAAGTGATTCCGGATGCTAATAATGAGTACAATCAAAAGTCATCTATGTTTACAAACCCGAATTGGTTATATTGAATTCTTCGTGGAACCAGTAACATCATTTCAACCGCTTTTTGTCGGGCGCCGCGAACGATGGCGTACTGTTCGAGCCGAACATTCAAGAATATAAAAGATCGTAAGTACAAAATTGTTATTGATATCTTGCTTGAATTTCATTCTGAAATAGCCCTTTCAACGTTTAAGAGCTTCATCCCGAGCAGGGTGGCAAATTGCTTCTTTTTCAATGTTCTAACTGTCTCAGCGATGCAGGAATGTATATCATGGCGAAATGTTCACGACGTAAAAACTGAATTCCATTTAATTATGTACGATTTTTAAAATCTGTGAACAATGCGAACGATCCTTTGTGCTCGCAGAGTCGTTTTTTTTATTTCCGATGGAACTAATTTGATAATTTCTTATTGAAATGCGAACGAGTCCTTCTTTGAACGGATGATAACTTTGTACGATGAATTGCAAAGTACGAGCAGACTTCAAAGAATCGAATCGATTTGAGACTGGCGAAATAGAAGGCAACGTCGGACATTAAATTAATTAAATTGGGACCATTGATTGGCTCATTAGCTACAAGTGTATGTTTTAATTTTACGTTCAGAGATAAGTCATATTTAACAATTTAGTGATAAAATATTTCTAAGAAAATGTCGCCATTAAATTGAATTACAGTCTATACGAGTATACCACTATTGCGTACAGACCATCTCATCTTTAAAAGATTCATGGAGTAGTTGAAACAGAAACAGTAACTTTTTTTATTCAACATAGATTATAAATAATACTTATTGAAAGTCACATATTTAATTACCACTGATTTGGGGAAAACACCTCTGTCTTGGAAAGAACCAGCAAGAAACCCAGCGGGACATTTAAAAAAAGCTTAAAATCATGTATGTTACACAATTAACTACACAAAACAAATTAGAAATAGCTTGGTCGACTTGGTGGAGTCGAGTATCTGGTACTACTAGCTTGTGTCTGTTGCTAGTATTTACAGAATGAATATCACTTATTTTTGTAATACTACATACTTTTATTTTTATGTATGTAAATTACATTTTCGTAAATGTATTGAAAGGCCAAAGTTAATATATTAATTTCCTTAAATTTTGTCTTAGCGACTATTTAGGTTTTAAATCATAGATTGCTCTTATGGCCCTCTTCTGTAAAACAAATATAATTTCAGTGTCAGTCGCGTGTCCCCATAGCAAAATACAATACTACATTATACTATGAAAATAGCTAAAGTAAATTAGTTGAGCTGTTTCAACACTGGTAAGATTTCTAATCTTTTTACAGCATATGCTGCATAACTAAGTCTGCTTGTTTTGTTATACGGAGGCGCCATTGAAACTTCGACTCAGCTCCTCCCTATTTAAAATTACATTAGTATTTAAATGTTTGACATTTGGAGTTATGAATTTCATATATTTAGTTTTAGTGCCATTTAAATGCAAATTATTATTAACGTTAAATCAATTTACTCATTTAGATATATCATTATTTACTTCGTCATATTTTAGTGATTGTCGTTTTAATTTGAAAATTAATGAAGTATCATCAGAAAATAATACTATATCATGGTTATCCCCTAATATGTAAGGTAATATATACAAGAAACAGAAAGGGGCCGAGAATTGAGCCCTGACGCACGCCCATTTGTACTATCGATCCGGAAGAACTTATACTATTAATGCCAACGTTTTGCGTTCTGTTACTTAAATATGAAATAATAAATTTAAAAGCATCACTTATTACACCATAGTGTTGAAGTTTCATGATTAATGTTCCACGGTGAAAACAATCGAAGGCCTTGTATAGGTTACAGAATAACCCAAAGTATCCTGTGAACTCTCTTATGCATTGAAGGTATATTTAATCAGCTCAACACCAGATAAATATTTTAATTTCTATCTTCTAGCGCTATGCCAGAATTAAAATATTATTACAATTAAAATATTATAATTAAAATATTTTCCGTGTATGGTAGCGTAAGAGAATCACATCACTCGATTTCGCGTGCCGTGGTTGTCGTAAGAGGCAATTATGGCTATGATCTTATGGCTTCCGGTATAACAAAGATGCGATATACCTACAGAACTGCGATCATCAATCCGCCAGCCAAGCGTGACGTTTAAGGCAAATCCTAGATATATGTAATATATAATATGTACTTTGCTTCTCCAAGTGCTCTAAATGACAATTATAGACTTAACATATTATTTAGATTCCTTTTCTATACATTTGTGAATCTCTCAATATGAACTAGCTGACTTGGACAGTTGAAAGATGTTTGGCGAGACTTCATTGTATGGCTAAGCTATACGTCTCGAACACAGGAGCAAAGTTGCCAGCCTGTGGGTTTGATGACATTTGACTTTAAATGGGTTCTAAATCAAACGTTGCCATATTGATAATGTTTAAAAATTTCAAACACGTTTAGAGCGCATTGCATTTTTCCATGTACTGCTTGACAGACTATATCAGATTTAAGATTTCCCAGAACAGACTTATTTAGGCGATCGCGAAAAAACATACATAGGTGAAACCACAACATCTGATTCATACGCAATTAATATTGGAGACACGTCGCGTCGCACCGGTCCGCTAAGGACGGCGTCACCGGCCTTAGATACACGGAGATTTATAGTTTTCGATGACGCTAAAAGGCTCGCCACGGAGTCGCCGGACGATAAGAGGCCACCATAATTACTGACTGCGCGGCCACCGACATGACGATTTTGACTCGGCGCGGTAATTATGTAACATACATAAATAAATTTTATAGACTTTCTTCGTTCACCGATTTGTTATGATTATGAAATTTGAATTATTTAGATTAGGTGAATAGGAAAGGTCAGTTTTATCACTATTTATAGTTCATTGGGTTTGTATCTTATTTCTTTGTATTGCTAGATAATAAAGAGTAGACATGATATAGATAAAAAGAAAAATCATAAATACCTATTTTCATATTTTGTAGTACCTATCTATGCGGACAAAGGTGCCGACACCGCTGAATTGCAATTTTTCATGTTTGGCGGTTAAGAAAAGTTTCTGCATTATTTATACGGCGTGCTAAGAGGCTTATTGGTGACATGAATATGGTTAAAACCAATCTAACGAGCCTCGAGCACGGGCTTAAAGTAGCCAGTCTTTCAGTTTTTACAGGATATATGTCGAACAGTGTGCGCAGGAATTGCATGACTTAATTCCTCTTTCTCCATTCCATCATCGGACCACCAGACGCTTAGCTTATCTCCACCCCTTTGTTGTCCATATACGCATTTGAACCAAAAGGTTTGCTTCGTCGTTCATAATGCGTACGGAAAAGGAGTGGAATAATCTGTCTGCATCTGTCTTTCCATCGGCTTTTGTTAAGCTAAGTCAGTGTGCTTTACCATTTTCTGCTGCATCACCATTTGCCATCAGGTGGGGTAGTAGTCAAGTACTAGCTTATAATTGTAAAAAAATTGCTAATATGTGATTGTGAAGTGTGAATTCATACGGTCAGCAATAGGTTACTCCATGCCATGCCACGCTTGACAGGCGGATTGGTGATTGCGATAACTGACATTCCACTACGCTACTATTCGTCTCTGGTCTGGGTATTTTACATCTGTATTTAAGAAGATGGGTATACTGTCATCTATCGGAGGCTATAAGATCTTTCTGGCATATAACAAAATCGCTTCATGTGACGCTGCTACTCTTGTAATACTTGTAATATTAAATGTCCTCTAGACTGAATTTCGGACACGGCAGTCAGTCTCAACAGAGACTAGCCACCTCTGCATGACAAGATTGTAGTGAACGAACGTGTATGCAATCACAGGTACACTCTCTCTCTTCTCACTCTTATAGTCCCTTGGGACGGTAATCCGACACGACCGGAGGGACATCAGGCGCAGGAACAACTGCTTTACGTGATTTTCGAAGGTGGAACACCCCCAACTGCTTGACACGGGACTGCTACTGAAGATTTCTTGACAGAAAAACCTAACAACGGCTTTTGGCCTGACTCGGATAATTCCATTATCTATCTATTGAAACACGGCATGGCGTGATGTTGTTATTATTTTTATTTTATTTTATTAACTTTTCATTTTCCTAAATATATAAGCTTGCCTACGAAATTGTATTATGTATTTTAACACCCGTAACTATTTAGTTTGTTTGATAATACATCTATTTAAAAAAAAATTGTAGAAGAAATAGGTAAGGGTTTGACCTCTCCAGACCGAGTCCAAGGCAAAAAAGAAGTCCTAACACCTTGTATAAAAAAGCTTCGGTAGAGGTTCGAATACATGCGGCTGAGATTTTAGAATATAAGGAGGAGTTTTTGAATTTCATTAGAATCAACGGCGTACAGCCACGCTGCAGCGTATTTATGGTCTCAGTAAGAATAAGTCGCCACGACCGGGGAAGGATCACACTCTCACAGAATACCAGCGTGATACAACAGCATGATGCTGCTGTGCTGTTTTCCGTATGGCGAGTGACAAAAACCGGAGACTTTTTACTGGTAACGAGGAACTCCATCTCACTTGTCAGGGTTAAAAACGCATCTGAGTTTTGATTCTTAATCAATGATCGATGTAAGTATTTATGGGCCACACCATCCACCTACCAGCAAGTGGAAAATGTGCTTGTTTGTTATCTTTACTTCAAACTTAAAATCACGAAAACATTTGTTTGATTTTGAATAGCTTCACTTTTACCATACGAGGAAATTTAATATACGTAAGGCTAATTTGGTTAAAGTCGAAGAATTCTAATTTATGGTAAGATAAGTACGGTTCGATGGGAATAGTGCTCAAATATGACTGATATAATTTTGTTCACCATGCGTAGAACTTGCCTGTTTTTGTATTATATAAAATATTGAACTATTCTGTTCCTGACTATTATTAAAATAAAAATCATTATAATGTTAAATGATAAGCAAATAAATTTTAAAAATAAGCGTAGAGTAATGCTTACTATAAAACACATTGACTCAATACGAAGTTCTTATTCGTACTGATTAAAACTTTGCATATACTTCTCACACTCTGCGCCTTTTATTTGTTGTCACTTGTCATCTTGTAGTGGCGGTGCGGTATAAAGCCCGGTTTACATTTTGAGAAGTGACACGTGCGAGTGAGATTCACAAGTAAATATTGACAAGTGACAACTAGCAAGTAGGTTTCACACACGTGGCAAGTGGATATGCAGTAAGGCCATTATTACACGGAATTCCGAACAGCATGGTATTTCTAGTACTCAAAATTGATGAGCAACTGCGCCTACAAGTTCGTGAAGTAATCAGAGAAGTCATAAACGATTGTTATGTATGATAGCATAGCGGCGTCTCGCATCATTTTATTTTTAAATTTCGGTGATTTGATATTAAATAAACAATCGTGTTTCAGTAATACCTGGAGAAATTTAATATTATCGTTCTCTGACCACTTCGACATTGTTAAAACAATAGTGCAAGCCAAAATTAACTATTAAAACGCAAACTAAAATTATTCACCAACGCGTGTATGTGGTGACGTGTTGGCTAGAGTGGGAACGGTGGGCGAGCGAGGGGTAGCAAGGGTAGCGCGGGGCAGAGCTACTTGTCAGAGAATAGAGGAGGCTGCTATTCACTTGTTATTTTTCATTTCACACTTATCATTTATCACTCGCACTTGTCACTGCCTGTTCACACTCACTAAGTACTTTTTATTTGTCAGTTGCACTTGCCACTCGCACTTGTCACTTCTCAAAATGTAAACCGGGCCTTAGAATATCTACTACCCCATATTGTCCCGGGGGTCTCGTAAGAGTTTTAGTTTATACATGGTAGAGCCATGCTGCAGCTATATTAATAGTATAGTTGTAGCACGAATGGGTCGGCTCGACCGGGGAAGGATCACGCTCTCACAGAATACCAGAGTAAAATAGCAGCTTAATGGTGCTGTGTTTTGTATGGTGAGTGTAGAAAACCGGAGACCCTTTTTACTGGAAAAGAGGCATTCTATCTTAGTCCTCACGGCTGACAACGCACCTGAATTTTAATTCGCTAACGAAGATAGGTGTAGATGTCTATGGGCCACAGCAACCACTTACCATCAGGTGGACTGTATGCTCGTTTGTCACCCTTATTTTATATAAAAAAAGAGGCGACAGAGGGAAACAAATCAGGAGATGGACAATAGCTAAAAAATTTAAAACTGTAGTCGCCAATCCATCTTGCCAAGCGTGGCAACAATGGTAAATATCGCCCTTTGTGAGATAATCTAAGTGGGATGCTTATGTTCAGCAGCGAAATTTTGATAGACTTTAACGATAACGGTAATATTGTGCCTAAGCTTCTTTTTATTATAAAAGAGTTTTGCAGTACGGATTAAACACTTAAAGCGAAAGCGAAAAGAGCGAAAGTTGAAAAGTATTAATTATATCCGACGTGTATCTTCTTCATATCTTGACGACATGTATGTATTCAATAATATAACATAAAACAAACACTTTGAAGTATAGCACGAATGCTCAAGTACTTATACTTGAGCATTTCGTGCTAGGCTAGTTACATCTGCGGGCCCGCTTAGCATTCCACCGGCATACCTCAAACTTCGATCGAATCGCCTTTATCTGCGGCGCCTTCGACAAATTACGTCGGCTCTAAAAAGACAACGAATTTATCACGAAACGTTAGAGCCTGTGTTTGTTGTTTGCTCGTCGTTTCTTTTAATTTCGCCCGTATAGTTTTTGTTAAGTCCTCATTTTAGGTTTATCTCGTTTGGTATGGCCGCGAGCCTCTGTCACATATTTTTCTTTCGACCTTTTTGTCTCACTTTAGTCCCGGCTCGACTGTGAGTGCTATGGACAGATTACGGAATAGTCGTGTTCGATATTTTTGTTGTTCATGTTCAAATTATTTCGTTTGATTACTTTATTTATTACACTTAAAGTAAAGAAACAGCCAGGAACGTCCCACTGTAAGGCACAGCTAGGTTTTTTCATTTCTGGGACAGTTTACAGTGTAGAGACGAATCTTTTACGATGCCTTAATACACGCTGCCGAACTTAATATGTTAAAATTTAAAGTTACAGCCTAAACACGGACTGCCGCTGGGCTAAGGCTCATTTTATTTATAAATGTTTTTAATTTCTCAGACATGTAGGTTTTCTCACGATGTTTTCCTTCAAAGCCGAGCACGCGGTAAATCAGTAATTAAATTGCAATTAACAATTTAATTAGTGCCAGTGGCGATCGGACACGGCTACTGGCGTACTGCCAAAGACTTCAAATGTTCTTGAAATAATCTAATTTTTCAGGCGCTCAGGTTTTCTCACGATGTTTTACTTCCTCAACGAGTAATAGGGTAAAAACCACTTTTTAAGTACAATAGACAATAATTGTGAAAATTTTAATATATTGCTCACGTATAGTGATACTTAACGAGAGAGATTGATCGTAATTAACTTTTTTACATTCAAATAGTTTTCATGTAAAAAAATCATTTCAGTATATTTTTTAAATACAGATTATAGTTAGGTATCGCATTTTCTTTATGAATTACAGTTAATAATCGTTTTGTTCATGTAAATAAAAGCTTTCAAAATAAGACATGACGTGTAGTGAAATAAGATCATTCATAGGTTGTCCCAATATTTTTTTTGTTGTACTGTGCAATCCCCACTCATAATTTTACCAAATTATCACTTCATCGGATGGCGTCCCTATTATAAAACTATAGGTAAAGCCTGCCGTTTTAAATCGCAAGTATTTGAAATTCTATTCGTACGACTCAAAAGTTAGCAAAAATGTTTTCCGATCAATTGACAGGATATAACAAAAGAATTCATCATCGTCATCATCATTACAGTCCTTCACAAGTCCACTGCTGAACATGGATCTCCTTCAAGTAATGCCACAAAGTATGATTCTGAGCTACCTGCCCATCGACTTTTCTTGCCATCGACTTTATCTATTTGGGGCTATATACATACGTGTATTCTTTGGTTGGAGGCCGTAAATATCTTTTTTTTTTGTAGTTCATATCGAAATGTGTTTGATTATTAAAACTAATATTTTTTCACCTGATGGTAATTTTTCCACCTGATGGTAATTTGCTACTGCAGTCCATGGACACCTGCAGCCAACTTCATACAAAGAAGTCTACAAATGCACTATCATCCCTGATGACTACTAACTCTCTATACCCTCAGACCATTTTGCGGCAGGAATAGGAAAGAGGGTCGTACTTACCCCGACGGACTTCTAGGCAGAAACGGAATCCTAGTAAATAATAATATATCTAATATTAATTATTAAATATTCCCTAATATTAAAAGTATCTTTATTGCAAAAATAATTACGTATTCATTTTGGATAAAACCAAATAATATTAACATCTTCACAACACAGCGTAATTTAATACATAAATAATGAAATTCAAATTAAAAGTAGTTTAGGAAGTGAACATATTATACATCTAAGTTTACCTTCAACAAATGACACGAAGGTATCAATGCAATTTGTATTTGTTTGTACGTTTGTGGCTAAAGAGACATAATATAGGTTCTATAGCGAACTTTCTATAAGTATTCAGAGAAGGTTGTCAGCATGTTTACGGCTCGGTAGTGCAGTGACGAGTCTGGAGGTAGACTGGTAGAGAATGCCCTGTTGTATTAAGTCCGCCTTTTTGTACTTGGTATGCAATTAAAACATAAATAAATCACGTATAGATCAAGTGTTTTTCTATTAATTGTTCTTATTTTCTATTAATTGTTGATTCCAATAGTTGTTCCGAGCCAGGATGTTTGTGCATGTGCAATTTATAAATGATAATTTAAAACGCCTTTGCGATACAGGAGAAAATCATCGGTGTGCATGCAGGAAATCCTAATCATTTCATTATTACAGCCTATCAAAGTCCACTGTTGTATATAGCTCTCCCCTTACATTGCTTCATTAGGGGGATGTTTGCCATAGTTGCCTCGCTTGTCAGGCGGGTTCGCAACCGCATTTTTTTTTATGAAGGCTCTGCTGCCCATCTCCTGGTTTGCTCTTCTATGATGATAGTAGTAGTGGACATTATAGTGGACGATATGGGGTAGTGGATATTCTTACACCGTCACTACGCGTAAACTTATATTATCAAATATTACCATTTTAAAAGAAAAAATATATAAAGGACACTGAGAGTTAAGGATTTTATCACCATAGACTTAGAATATACTGGCGTATATATTCTGTCTATGTTTATCACGACTTGCATTCCGTAAATATAAATACAATATCTTATATCTAATTTAAGCTAACTTAAATTAATTTGCTATTTAATGCTATTAAATTATTTTAATTAATTGTTAAGTATTCGCTTAATTATAAAAACATGGATAAGATTGGTTTAGAATATTTTGAAGGATTAGCGAAATTATTTTAGCGCGTTTATTTTCGTATTTATGTGTATGAATATAAATTTGTATGTTCGTATGTTTATAAGTATGTGTTTTATTTTGTTTTTGTAGCTTCCTGTGGTCTAAACGGCTTAACGGATATTGAAGTGCAATGTGATTTAAGTTTCATCTTCATTCTCGGAATCCTAAGCAAACTACAGTTTATGGTAATACATAATAGTAATTATTATCCTTAATACTATTATATTTAAGGTCCATAATATGGTAAATCAGGATTTAAAAGTTAAATAACATTTCAATTGATTTCTGCAATGGAAATTAAACTAAAGTTGCACGTTATGATGTAGTCTTTAGACCTGGCGCCAAACCCTAGATCTATCGTAATGAATAGTTTAAAAAATATTCGTGTACAATTGTTGAAAACTATTCACATAAAACGTGTTAAACGGTGTTAAGATGCAGCGTTTGTATGATAAAAAATAAAAATTTAATGTCGTTCGCCGTAGGGCGTCCGCCCGTCGGCGAACGCCGTCGTGTGCTTAAAATTTTAAAACATAAAGCATCTTTTGTTATTTGTAAGTTTTTAATAGTAAATATTGGTTTGTTAAGAACTAAATTTATACAGAAATATTGCTGTAACATGTAACTCTTTCATAATAAAATATATATTTTTTTATTTATTGCATGACACCTAATGCAAAATTTTAAATAAAAAAAATCATCCAGTTAAAAGCTATTCATAGGAAAATATACAATATAAATTAAAATTACAGTTGTACCAATAAAACAGTTCAACTGTTTCACATTAGTATTTAGTCAGTTTATAATTTAGTTGAAGAATAATTTTATTTCAAGATTGAAAATTAACCCTTTAAGAATGTAGTTGTACCCAGAAATATAGAAGTAGAATTGAGAGAGACTAGTTTTTCCTTTCCAATTATTTATGGTATGACTGGTCAATAATTAAGACATAAAACTATGTTCCCTGCTATTTCGCACATTAATACAAGCAACATTCTTGTACCTATGTTTGGACCAAAACCAGTCTAGTTTTTAATGCTGGTTTTGCTTATTCTATTTAATTATACTTTATAGTGGTTTTATTCGGAAATGCTTGAAATAAATGTTTCGTAGAGAAAATTAGAAAAAGAAAACTAAGTAAGTAACGTTTTCCTACAACTTAAAAACATTTTTTTTAATTATGGTACTATGGCTTCCCAACAAGATAAAATAAACTAGATACGAATGCATGAATCACTCACCTTTTCACAATGAAGCAATATATCACGGCACATGCACTCTGCCTCATAAAGTTTTACACACTCAGTTTTAGATGCAACAAGCTAATTACAAAATTGGCTATCAAATTAAAACATCAATTAATTAGAAGGGGAGAGGCGAGCGGGCGCGAGAGTGCGGAGCTCACAACTGGTTTGAAGAAGCGATTGCGGGTTGCGGCATGCTCCATCCATAATTCAAATAAAACATGGGGCCCAAACTCCGCCCCTGAGGTACGCTGGCCAATAGACTCCACAACATGTACGTCGCACAACTCCGCCTGCTATAAGTTATCTCCCCTCTTCGCCTAGTATAAAAAGAGTTCAATTAACGTTATCACAAATAAGTATGTGCCAATAATATTATCAAACAAAAAGGTCATCTCTGAAAGTCGTTGTAGAATGTGAGTGCCGGTCGATAAGTCTTTGTTTTAAATGAAATAAATAAACAATAATATATTTTGTTTACATTGATCTACAACATGTAACGCAATGTAACATATGTTCCTTTATAAAATATGTGTAGCAGGGTGGTGGCGGTTTATGAGAATCCATCATCCCGTTTTGTCCCGTGCGTGTAGTGAGAGTCGATTTAGGGATATGCCAGAAATATCTTGTGGTTTCCGATAGATGGCGGTATAAACATCTCGCTTCCACCAGGCGCGAAATACCCAGAGTGGCAATGGTCACGGGTCACATACACTGGTGACGGGAAGCAGCATCGTAAGCGTGACGAAGGCAAATCCTAAATGTTCAGTAGTGAAATTTTACGGATTGATGAAGAAGATATATAGGAATATATTATATGTCTGTCCTAAGCTACATGGACCTTAACAGTCCAATTGACCAGAAGTGGCTACCGTAGCTCATTAACACCTGCAGAATATTCTAATGTTTGAAGTCTAGAGGTGCTTTTTCACCTTTGAGGTATGATTGTCATTATCATCATCATTATAACAGCCTATTTAAAGTCCACAGCCGAACACAGGCCTGCCTCACAATTGCACCATAGGGGGGATTTTACCATAGTTGCGATGCAAGGCAGGGGGTTTGGCAACCACAGTATTTTTTTAAATTATTGAGTAGTGATCATGGAGATGCTGCAGCCCATCTCCTGTTCCAGTTTCCCTCTATCGCCTCTTACGACACCCATAGGTTGATATGGGTCAGTGGTTTCTCCAACACCGCCAATACACGGAATTTCCATAGATAACTCTTACGATAATCAAGGAATGTTAATGATGATGAGATAAAATCAATTTCAGTTAACGTTTTTATTAAAGGAATGGAAAATCGAACAATGACTTGTATGAAGCATCAATATACGTTATAACAAGAATCAAAATTTAAAGTAATAAAACATCTATATTTTATGTATTTCCGTTGTTAAATAACATTTTATGGACTATTTCTTTTAATAGTTTTTTAAGATGAGTATTATTTTACGACTAAATCGTTTCAAATATACATCAATCAACTAGCCTCTAAACTTATTTTATGTTGTACAGTGTCAGCATTGATCTTTGAACCCTCCAACGCACCTTCCGAAATTCGATATGCACAGAGGTGGTTAGCACGTAGGTATATAATCAAATCCAAAATCCAAGCCATCGCCAAATATCGGGCAAGCTCGTCCGATATTTGGCAGTAACAATCAGCCCTCAACAAATTAGACACTTTTATTCCGATGTATAAATTATATCCATTATCATCGTTTTCATTACATTATCATCACAGCCTATTAGAGTCCACGCTGAACATTGGCCTCCTCTATGGATTGACCTCATAAGGGGATATTTGACTGCCTCTAATGTATAGTGGTTGCAACCGCAACTGCTAAATATGCGGTCCCGGGTTCGAACTCCGGGTCGGGCGAAAATTAGTTATTAGGTTCTTCTTCAACAAAATTCTCAGTAGCAGTCTTACTGAGGTAGTTGGCGTGTTTCTCCCCATGCCTCGGAAAAGCACGTAAACTCTTTGATCCTGTGCCTCATTTCTCTCCGATCGTGTTAGCTTGCCGTTCCATCGGACTATGAGAGTGAATGAATACCTTTACCAATACCTTTGCTTGCACACACATCTGTGTAGGACAGGAGTGTAATGCACGATATAACCCTGCAGATGTCTCCTGCGTATGAGAATAATAATGGACATTTATTATTATTTGCAATAGTTGTCACGCATGTGAGGTTGGTTGACAACCGCATTTTTTTATTTATTTAGATTGGCTCGACCAGGGTAGGACTACGCTCGCAATTAATATCAGCGTAAAATAGCAGCATAATGCTCCTTTGTTTTTGTATGGTGTAAATAGAGAGCCGGAGACCCTTTTTACTGGTAACTAAGCATTTCATCTTAGTCCTCAGGGGTGATCCACTTATTATCAGCTGGAATGTATGTTCATTTGTCACCCCTACTTCTATAAAAAGACACGGTTTATGGTTGAAAGAGTTCACTTAGGCGAGTGTTATAACTGCAATTGTTATAATGCGAAAATTGGTATTAAAATAAAATAGTATACAATATTAAGAATTAAGTTCCATTTACTCAAAATTACCGTGTAGTGGCGGTGTAAGAATATCACTACCCCAAATCATTCCGTGGGTGTCATAAGAGGCGACATAAGAGGCATACTTAGGTTGCTAATACAAAAAAACAGTGATATTTGCAAATTTGAAGTCATAGTACCTAAAAATATTGCATAATGTGTATAGAACAAGCTCCGTGTTTGACATGGAACATAGACCGCTCCCGGGTTAGTGTCTTAAATAAAAGGATTTATTTATTATTCGATGGTGCACGTGACTGCTGCAGGGAGGAAGGTGATCTTTAATTAAATAGGTAACAAAGATGAAACAAATCGGGAGATGGGCAACAGTGTCTTCCTAATAACGACTAAAACTAAAAAAACTGCGTGGAAAATATCCCTCCTATGAGGCAATCTATAGGGGAGGCCTATGTTCAGCAGTGGACAATTTAATATGCTGTATCGATAACGGCACTCAAAATATTTTTAACATTAAAGCAATAATAGACATAGTCATAGTAAAATGATAAGTAAAAACCAATTATTATTTTTAAAAAGACGAACAGACTAAAACGGACAGGAAATGCCAGACACACGAGTCATTTCTATATCAGTGCCAATATTTCGTGAAAGTGAATTGACGTTGAGATAAACTGGACTGTCTCGACTTTGGGTTCAATGTCGCATCAGTCACGAGCCTGGCCACTTTGTTCATAAACAACTAATTTGTTTTCGGACATTTTGCTTAATGATAAACATTCAACTCAACCCTACGATAAGCAACGTTGAAAAGGATATACCTACATTTATTGATTTAAATTAAAAATATGCTAATGGTTAACATATTTATAAAATGTTGAGTAATACATGTCAAATGTTACTAAAATTGATGTAAATTAAGTAAGTACTATAGTAATATACTGCAGACCTAATTTCAGTCATGGCGGCCATTCTCAACGGGGATTAGCCATCTTCGCAAAACAGGATTGTAGTGTACGAGTGTGTACCCAAGCACAGGTTCACTCTCTATTCCTCCACTCTCATAGTCCGAAGTCATGGCAATTTAACATGATCGGAGCAAGATCAGGCGCAGGACCAAAGGCTTTACATGCTTTCCAAGGCACGGGGATGAAACACTGCCAACGTCGTGACTCCGAGCTGCTAATGAGAATTGCTTGACAGGAAACCTCAATTATTTTGCCCCGACCCAGGGTTCGAACACGGGACCACATGATCAGCAGTCGTACTTAAGCAGTAGACCAACTGGACAATCAATCAACTGAAAAAAATTCAAAACACTTCCAGATAAAAAATACCCTGACCGTTGACATGGAGTAGAACCAGTAGCGTGAGACGTTTGACTTTACGATCACAAATTTGTCCACCAAATGCGGTGATAATGCCTATCCTCCCAATAACTCCAACTATAGCAGATGACTATGTACATGAATGGACTGTTTATGTGTTAATATGCTTACAATTTTTTATTACTTTTTTATTTTGGCAGTTTTAAAAAAGTAGCACAATTTGTCAATTCATTGTTCTTTTGAGTGCCGCCGATAGATTTTGTAAAAAAAAAGATCGTATCCGGAAGGCACTAATGACAGGGCGCCAATACTTATTTGCGGCGCTTTATTAGCCCCTTTTACATTTCGCTAAATCTTTGCGATAAAATTTTCTTTAAAGTATTTTAAGCCTTATTTCAGTAACTTTAAGTATGTTTCTTATTTTCAACTTTAACGTTTTTATCATTGTTTTAGTGTTATTCGTCATCGGCGTTAGTTTAAAACGGATTGTTAGTAAATAACGGAGAAGGATCAATTTACAGTGTGGTCCGGAAGTCAACGTTGTCATCAAGTGACGTGTTTGAGACAATTTTATTCTGATCTTCACCGCTTATTAACTATCGTTATATTTTTCTTTCAGTGTTATATTTCTTTCACTAACATTCAATCTAATTTAGGTAATCACTTAACCTGGTAAATTTTTACGTAGTAGAACCATATTGCAGCTGTATTTTTATTGTAGCACGAATTGGTCGGCTCGACCGGGGAAGGACCACGTTCTCACAGAATACCTGCGGAAAATAGCAGCTCAATAGTGAGTGTAAAGAACCGGAGACCCTTTTTACTGGAAACAAAACATTCCATTTTATTCCTCAGGGGTGACAACGCATTTGCATTTTGATTCTTAATCGAAGATAGATGTAAATTTCTATGAGCCACAGCATCCAATTACCATCAGATGGACTGTGCGCTCTTTTATCATCCTTATTCTATAAAAAGAAACCCCCTTCTTTATGTTTATGCGTACATTTTTTTAATTAAAAAAATGTTAGGATGTTGCACACATCTTTAATTTGATTAAGAACGCATCCAGCATGTCTTTTAAAAATCGTCGGCTGTATTCCATTACTACATCACTGATTCATTGACCGATAACCTCGAATTAGCACAGAATAGATAATAATACAAGTAACATTAGTAATGTTGCTACCTTTAAATATTTAATTAGGTTTGAGCGTTTTAGATGAGTTACTAGAGCTCTGTAAGGTGCAAAGGGGAATATGTCAACTTTTTCTCCAAGTGTCAACTTTACCTGTACGCGGTGCAGTGTGAACTAATTATTAGACGAGGCTCTGGTTAGAATATACTGTTAAAAATTGTTTTAATAATAAAAAATAAATGAGTAGGTATACAACATCATACCAACATTTTAACTCAAAAATTATAAATTTGTTTTTATAGTCAATGTGCCATTCCTTCCTTTAATTTTCATACTGAATGCCTTATTCCCAAAGGTGTATATTTAAACAATTCCTTAAATTAAAGAATGTTTGAGACGTGATCGAGTCAGTATTTATTCAGTTTCTAAGATGACATACTTACATCATAATTTGTTCTATTATGCCGTAGATAATGACGAAAAAGTAACTTACATTGTTATTTACTAAAAGCGTCGCTAAATGTATTCCAATAAAGTTTGTATATAAGCGTGACGCGGCTTAGGCGCACGCTTTTTACCTCTCTTTCCCCCCGGAAACCCCTTCCCCCTCACTCGCTGCCGTTCCACTAAACAAACTTCACGCGGCTACGCCAAATCGATTCTGTCCAACCGCATCTTCAATGCACCGCCAGCTCAATAATAGGAAATCACTTTTTATCATCATCTTCATATTGTTAACAGATCGACTATGAAATTATGGCAGGCGAAGGTATATTGTTTTCGCTTCGCTCCCACAGTTTGGCGAAGTATGGAAAATGTGTTACCAAAAAAAATCATTATCTCCCAATCTGCCATGCTTTGTTTTCGTTGAACATCTTTGTCTGCGATTGCCGTGATCGATTTTTCATATTAACCGTTCATGTTCTGCTGATTTGCTTGTAAAATTAGATTTTTAAAATTATAAAGCCAAATTTGATACGAAACGAAAAGGCTCGACTCCTTGATTGTGTTTTTTGAAGTTATTAAAATTGCTATTTATTACCTATTTATAAAACGCCCTGATAGAATATAAAATGGAAAGGTTATTCGCAGTCCAAAGTATGTTGACCTATGATTAGAAAATGAAGCTGTAAAAAGTGAAATAAAAAGCAAAAATGGCAACATGCAAGCAATTTCAGTGATAGTCTATTGAACGAGGGAAATGGAGCGCGGTTCGCAGGAGTCCGGTGACACGAGCCTTGTTTCGGCCAGGAGTGCGCAACCACGGTTTACGTTATTTTTTCTTTAGATGTAGATTGTTATATTGGCTATGAAAAGTGATCGGGGTTAAGTACTAGATGTAGCTAGATATTATAATGCGTTATTTTTATTAATTTGAGTGTGAAACCTTTTAATATAAATATAATATTTATTTTACATAACTATTATAGCATTTTTATAAATATAGGACCACACTCAAAAATTTTATTACAAACTCAATATTGATGGACCAAAAGAAGTCATATTCACAATTTTAAATTGATTTAGTGCCAAAAAAAAAACCACAACAAACATTTAGACCCGATAAGTAATGCTGTGATCTAGCAGTTATTAATGAATTTTGTTTTACACTGGTAAAAGTCCGGAGTAATTGTGGAATGAAACTCACACACACCGTCTACCGGAAAGGTTTTGACAAAGACTGTGAGGGAATAAAACTAATGTCATACAATAGCACTAAGCTATTTATAGATGTACAGAAAAAAAAATATCTGAAATAAAGTAAACTATTCTATATAAAGCTAATCTATTCTAATTTTCAAATGTTTTAATTTATATGTATTTAAACTTGATAAATAATAAAATATTTTTGTAAAAAGGTGCTTTTGAGGGATTTGAGCAGATATTACAAAATATCTCTTCTTTTCTCTCTTTTTAGTTCTCTCTTTCTACTCTCTTCTTATTCTTTTTACTTGTATAATTTTATTGTATAATAAAAGAAAGAAGATTAGACATTATTATTGCATTTAATCACTTGACGTCAGTTAACGATATTGAGATTACCGTTACCGTTAATATTACAGTCTATCAAAAGTCCACTGCTAAACATAAGCCTTCCCATAGATTGCCTCAAAGGGGGTATATTGCCATAGTTGCCAGTTGTGGGTTAGCATCCGCATCTTTTTTTTGTTTTCCTTTATCGCCTTTTACGACACCGATGGGACAATATGAAGTAGTGGATATTCTTACACTACCACTACACGGTCGAGTACAATATTGAGATTGAACAAAGGTAAAAATATACATCATAATCAGTTATCATCAGCTAAGTCATACTGGATTTTAACTATGTACATATAGATAATGTTTCTGAGACCAAATTAGTCTTATTTCATTGTAACACAAATACTTCAATCAGTTTATGACAATTCTAAATAGAAATTCACCAGCAAAATGTTAACGATCTCTGAAAGAATCGGCAATCATCCACGGCTAGAAATACAAATACATTCGAAAGACAAATAGTGCTATCAATGGCAACAGTGAAAGAAATAACTCTCATTTGAGGTTTCCGTGGTCAGCCCGAGCTAGATTCACACTTTTTGTACGCGTGCGCCGGATGTGGCCGCTCCGTTGATTTACTTGAAGACGAAGTGACGTTAGTGCAGGCAAGCTTTAATGTAAATATAATTCCAGCTTAATTGCCAACACTAATAACTTTATAATATGAGAAGAGTCATTATATTTGTATCAGTGTGGGTATGAGAAAATAAAATTACGAGATGCTACAACAAAGTTGCATTGCAAAATGGCAATAAGGGTTTTTTTAAGTTAGCAAACAAAGGGCATATTTTACTTAAAATTCTCATTACCACGAGCACGAAGTATGATTTTTTTTTTCATAAATTTACACAACACTGGTCTAGAAATATTAAATAACTGTTCTAATTAATAAAATATATGTAGTAAAAAAGACATTGTAGTGTATTCTCGAATTCTTTTACTTCAGTGTTTATCCTCTCGCAATAGCCATGGATCAGTTATTTATCCAAACATTTTTTAATTAATAGAATCAGGCGTTACTTTGCGGAAATCCATTATATTATAGTTAGTAAAAATTACCTTGCCTATATCCGCTTAATGAAATAAAATGATGTGTCTTATCTAGTTTGAAGAGCACCTCCCGCCCCCCTTCAATTTCTATAAGCGGATATAGGCAAGGTAATTTTTACTAACTACAAACATTTTTTGCTTATTAACTTCTGCGGTTAACTGAGACGGCAAAATGTAAGCAAATTTAACTTTTGGTAACAAATCTTTTGAAAAGTTCGTTAATTATTTTGCAAAGGTAATTCTACAGTTAATAATACTTCAATTTCAAGTAACAAACAAGCTAACATTCACATTATGATGTGCGAGACAATTCTTTAAGGAAGTGTTATTAAGGAAGGCTATATGTGCATTGTCACTTCTCAGAATACTGCACAGTCTGCACTTTTTGTATAAGTAAGAGCAAGAAACCAGTATGTGTACTCATTTCCACCTGATGGTGAGTGGATGCTGTAGCGTATATGCACCTACATACATCCTTGACCAACAGATGCGTTGTCATCCTTAAAATCATCATTCATCATCTTGTAGCTTACCAAGTGTCTCCGGATCTCAACATTAACTACGCTGTTTTTTTTAAAATTCTGTACGAACGTGGTTGTTCAAACCAAACTATTCGTGATGCAGCCATAATCGCCGCGAACACTGGCTCTCGATACCCTTTAAACTTAAAAATAATAGTGCATTCATTGATGCCTGGCAATAGTAATATTAATGGGGCTGTACCTTTACTTAGACGGACTCCTAGGCAGTCCTATTTCATAGCTTATTCGTCTCATTTATTTATGAGATTACAAGTGTGGGGACCTTGCATAGTGAGGGACGCGCTTCTACCGCAAACTTATTGGCCTGGAGTCAAGTAACCTATGGCGATCTTAACGCAATTTTTCTGCAATTATGTAATTTTTCTACAACGCCAATATTATTATACTAATCTTGAGTAATTCTAGTTTTTTTTTGCCGTAACTGACATAATATGTTTATAATAAAAACTAATATGCAACAAGCCATTGCGTATTAAGACATAAATTATACGAAGTCAACTTTGTAGCAACAGAACCAGTGAAATAAATCGCTTGATTTCCCGCCATATTTCACCGTGTTAGCACATGTTACCGTTCACTATACCGTTTTTGCGTCTAATGTAATGATACACAGCCCGTTTCGGTGTAAACGCCAGCTATGTAAGGATTGGCTGGATCTTTTATGCATTAAACATTCGTAAAAATAAGTTTAATTGATCGTTCCAGTAACTCGACTTGTACATTTTAGCTATCATTATGCTTGGTTAATGAATTGTATTAATTCCTTATCTGTTACGTAAATAAATAAGTTATCTAATTAAACCTTAACACGTAAAGTAACGTAAATTGATTAGACCTCTGTAAGTGGTACTTTATAAAATAAAACGGTAGTTAGAGTTAAAGGAGAAATATCTAGCAATAATAAAAAGAACTTAATTATAAACTTGTTTTTCCTTCACGGCAAAGGCATTTCCATACTTACGAAAACTGGCGTAATTTTGGTAATTCTGGTAACATTAAACTGGTCTAACTGGTGGCGCTACATAATCCTTTACACCATTTCGTCATGTTGGTAAAGGGGTTACTATGGGAAATCCCAGAATGATCTCATGTCTTAAGGCAGATGTCGGTATCTATCCATCCATTACAGCCTTTAAAAGTCCACTGCTGAACATAGGCCTCTTTCATATATAGCCTCATAGAGGGGATGTTTGCCATAGTTACCACGCTTGGTAACCACAGTCTTTTATTATTTAGAGTTGTTATCAGGAGCATACCCATATCCTGTTTAATTTTCCTCTGTCACTTTTTATGACACCCACGTTTGATATGATGTAGAGGATTCTCGGATTGTTTGTTTATTACCTATTGAATTAAACTACTTTTATTATTATTAGTTTAATTCAATGTGTAGTGTTCGCGTAAATATAAGAAATCATTATGTTTATTACCTATTTAAAATATTCGGAACTGTTAAAAACATCATATTTGTACACTTTGGTATGTACTTTTTAATTGCATTTACCGACATTTTGTATTTATAAATTAATAATTATATTTACAACATGCGTTTGTTTTATTATAAGTTATTATTGTATTTATATATACGTAAATTTTTAATCAATTAAAATAAGGGTTTGTTTAACAATGTGTAAAATTAGCACAATTTTTCAAATGACTAGACTAATAAGTCTGCCCATTATAACCTTTGTCAAAGTTGTCTACAATAACGAATAGAATTCACAATAAGTAACCTAGTACAGAATTACAATTATATCGAGAAGCTAATGGATTAACCCAATATATCAGCACTAGCATGAACTGTTTGTAACCGATATTTAATTTGTTTAACCAAATCCAGCCCTTGCTGAAACTAAATACGGCTTGCAATCCCCTGTTTTAACGCCTTCGTCGATTATGACATGTCACAACACAATTATGCTCTACGAGCTTTTAGATTACTTCACAAAGCCCGGTGGTCATTTCCCTCGGCACCACGCTAGGGAATTTCCTTAATTCAATAATCGTATGACGTGACCGCGTAAAGTCAAAATTAAGTCGTTTCAAATAAAGCAGGACGTTGGTGAATATTTCCACTTTGTTATAACTGAGGGTGAATTCTTCGGTATGTGTCAAGTTTTCTATGTTAGAACCAATTACACTAATTTCGAAGGAATTACTTCAAGAGTTTTGTTTTTTAAATACGGCACACATGCGAGTACCTTTTAATCTTTGAAAGTTGTTTTTAAAATATATAAAAATATCTTAAACATTTTTACCGTATGACATTCTAAAAATACATTCCATACAAGTTTTGTTACACAAGCTAAATTTATTTAAAACCAAAAATAAAGTAATAAACACCGAGTTTATGAGTAAATTTCGTCGATAAAGCCGAATGTTTTGCATATTAACTGTCGATTATTGTATTGACTGCACTTTTCATGAAATTACAGTATAAATGCGGTAACCATCGTCTGGCAACACTGCCTAAAATACTTTTCGTTTAGGAATATCGAGGACTAATAAAATTGCCACCATTTTATGGCTCTATCTGTATTGTATTATATTGTGAAATATTCATTATTCTTTGCTCATCAGTAAATTAAGGGAACTAAAGTTACAGCCTTTAATGCATCGCACTGCTGAACACAGGCTTCCTCTCACTTCGGAGAGGGTTAAGGAGTAATTAATCTGCTGCGCCGCGGCGGTCTTTTTCAGCGGTCGGATTTCTTCACGATGTTTAACATCACCGCGAGCACTTTCTTGTCATTGTAAAGTTTGTTATGATCGTTAAAACGACGACGACGATTTTTTTGGTGTCAATTAAAATGGACAGTGTTTAGCACATTGCCTTATGCGTTCCGTTAACTTTTATTAAGTTTTAAGGTCATACATACAAGTTGTAAAAACAGGCAGCGTTTTTATAACCCTTAGCGCGTTATTTTAATCTGCCTGGTATTAATCAATTTTTAATTAACTCCTGTTGAATTATAACAGGCGCACGCTACGCCAGGGCGAAAAGGTTGCGTTAAACTTAACTATTCAGTATATTGATAAAAAGTAAGCGATATGTTTGTTGACAAATTGTTATTATTTATGTTGAGTTGCGCACAAAGGACCAAACTGGAAATGTGTTAATAAAATGTACTAAAAAATATAATGAAAAGTTGTCGTACTTTTTTGCCTGGATCTATTTTGAGTGGAACTATCCACTTAGCTTTATCTGACGAGAAGCAGAAACAACTCTACTGATGAGTTCCGGTTAAAAGGCCAAGAAAATAATAATTACAGATCGTAAGACATTTTACTTAGTCCTCAAGTATAAAAACGTATCTGTGACTTAGGTACTTAGCCTGATACTATTTGAAGGTGTTCATAAGCTGCCGCCTAATTAGAAAGAAAGGTTCTCGAAAGCAGCCTCGAACTGGTAAATGTAGTGTAGTGACTCCGCACTATTCGTTTTCTTTTTATTCTTTTTTTTTTTCTTAATAAAACGTTACACTAGAATTTTCTACTAACTAACTAACTAACTCCACATTAGAATTTTCTCCTGTATCGTGGGGGCAGTTTACATACATAAATTTCACAAGGACAAACATCCAGACCCG
Source organism: Parnassius orleans (assembly GCA_029286625.1). Lineage (NCBI taxonomy): Eukaryota > Metazoa > Arthropoda > Insecta > Lepidoptera > Papilionidae > Parnassius > Parnassius orleans. The sequence goes on from JAGSMP010000253.1 coordinate 808,412, forward strand.
GAACACAATTATTTGTAGGCCATACAAATACTTGTTCCGTGCGGGACTCGAACCCGCGGCCCTTAGAACAGCAACTTATTGCTGCGCCACTGCGCCACGGAGCCGTCAAATAGATGGAGTAAAGACGTCATTAAGATATGCAGCTGGGCGGAGCCGTGCTTTTTGGCAATCTATTGGGGAGGCCTAAGTTCAGTAATGGACTCGTGAAGGGATAATGACCTTGTTTTCTCCGTTTTTGTAATGAACCCGTAATAATTTGGCCGTCGGGCTTAGTTTGTATATTTCGAAACACAATAATTCGGTAATTCATAATCTATAAGCATTGGAAATACAAATAACTCTATGACGACTAATCTAGTGCATTAGTGGGTAATTTCCGACGAACATTAATCCAATAACGTCAGGCATTATTATACGTTATCTGATCATATTATTGTCCTAATATTTGTGGTTTGATCAGTTTATTGCTGGTTAAGTAGATTGACTTGCTTCATTCATAATTTGTTTCTAATGTCGATAATTTTGTTGTTTGGGGACTATAAATGAAAGTTTAAATAGGTAATTCTAAGTTAATCGAGATCCTATTATGCGATATAACCTTGTCGTTTACTATAAAATATTGTTTTTTTTTTTGTTTTTTTTTTGGATGTAGTAAATATAGTCATTTAATGACCAAAACTGATGAAATAAATACTCTATAAAATAATTTATTTGTATTTTTGATTTTCCTTTGAGTTTTATTGCCAAAATAATTTAGAAGATTGACAATAAATTCATTATTACTTTCATTATAACCTATTAAAAGTCCACTTCTAAACAAAGGTTTCTCCCATAGATTACCACAAAGCGAGGGATTTTGCCATAGTTGCTACACTTGGCGAGCAACCGCAGTTTTTATAATTTTCTGTTGTTATTTCATTTCTCTCTGTCGCCTCTTACGACATCCATGTCTTTAGCTTTCATATCACTTCATTAGTTAAAACGGGGAGCTGACTTTCCTTTCCCAAAACCTAAATTCTGCCACGCAAAGACAGCTCCTTCCCCCTCCTCCTGGCCATCCATTGCTACGCTACTAATAATTAACATAATTATAAAAATATAAAAAATAGTAAAAAAGAGATAAACGCGTTGAACAAAACAATATATTTAAGAGTATTGTAATTTATGCGTTAACATTAGTTAGTATTGTTTAACTATTTTCATTTACATGTTAAGTTCACACGAGTTGTTTGTATGGCACATTAGGCAAACGGATCTCACTCGCGATCTAAACTTAAACGTCAATCATTTAAATGTGACGAAGTGAATAATGCTATATCAAAATTAGTACATTGGTTTAACATTAATAATCTACATTTAAACGGAAATAAAACTAAATGTACTAAATTTACAACATCGAATGTTAAAAATCTGAATACCAATGTGTTTTTGAATGGGGAAGAACTGAGCCCTGTTGGATCCACTGTTTTTCTTGGCATAACTCTCGACGTAAAGCTTCAGTGGGGCCCCCCATATATCCAAACTAGCAAGCAGACTAAGTTCTGCAGCCTATGCTGTAAAAAAGATTAGAGATCTCACTAGTGTCGAGACAGCTAGATTAATTTATTTCACTTATTTCCATAACATAATGTTTTATGAGATTTTGCTATGGGAAAATGCGGCTGATTCAGGAACTATTTTTGTATTACAGAAGAGGGTCATTAGAGCTATTTACAACCTAAAACCGAGAGAGTCTCTTAGAGATAAATTTAAAGAAATAAATATATTAACCTTGGCCTCTCAGTATATTTACGAAATTTAATGTATGTTTACAAAAACAAAGGTAGTTTTAGTAAAAAAAATGATATACACTCTGTAAATACTAGGAACAAACACAAGCTAGTGATACCAGTTTCTCGACTCCACAAAGTCAGTAATTCATTCTTGGGGCAATGTATACGCTATTACAACAAGGTCCCGGAAAGTGTACAGGCTCTCTCTATTACCAAGTTTAAATGTTTTGTTAAGCTGAAACTGTATAAAAAGGGTTATTATAATATAAATGAGTACATGGTTGATAATAACCCCTGGGCATGAGGTGGTCGCTTCCAAGCAGTTTCTAAAATAAATTTTGTAAATAGTTTGTACAACCATTAATGTAAAATTTACTTTAAAAAAAGTCTCGCTGGGTTTCTTGCTGGTTCTTCCCAGGACAGAGGTTTTTTTTCGAACCAGTGGTAAAGTAAAAAATGACTTTCAATAAGAATTACACATGTGATCTATATTGAATAAAAAATTATTCTTATTCTATTCTATTCTACTCAGCTAATGGAAATACTCTCTTTTATTATTTTTTTACACTGTAACCGAATATAAACCATATAAACTATATTTAATAATGTTATTATTTAAATAATTTAAGTTTAATGATTAAATTAACAAGTTAAAAAGCATATCGTGGACTTTACAAAAAAAGCTGGGACATCAACAACAACAAGTGACAAAAACTAAAAATTTACGGATCCCCGAAAAGCACACAACCCAGAAGCCTAGTTGTTAATCGCCAAGTGTTGCCGCATTGTAAGCGTCACCTAATGTTATTTTAATACATGCGCTGGATAGTTCCCCGGCGGGCAATTTGGCAGGTAGCAGCGAAAAAAACCCATTTGCCCACTCACCGTGTGTGGCTTGATGGCAAACTAATTATTTGTCGTGTTTTTTGGCCACTGAAGGGTTTAAGAAACCAAAAAAAAACACAGTGTACGTTACACCCGAGAAGATTTGTGTGTTGGTTTTATAAATATATTTTGGGAGAGAGTTAATGAATAATGTATTGTATGCGTCAATATTTATAAAAATAATAGTAATAAAATGTGAGTTGATACTTCCTTACTTTGACTGTGTTATCAAAATGTTTGAGATTTGTCATGAGATATACCAAGCGTGATGGTCATTAAACAGAGCATCAATAATACAATTAAAAGTAGGAATATTTATTTCATTGCTTTTAGCGTTTTGTAGCCATTAATTTCTGTTTTTTTTTAAGATATGATTTTTTTGCGATGTATTACTTATAGTGTACTGAATGTTCTTTTATGACTCCTTCCCATAATAAATTGCCATTATAGCCACGTGTTATTATCATATTATATATCTGTACCAGAAGTCCAGAAGTATTCAGACCTTAGATCCAGCTCTCCGTCATCGACATATATATGTTATTCTTGGTAAAATACGAGATTGTTACTATACTGCCATTCATAGGAAGCAATGAGTTGTTTTTGTAATTTTTTACACGGCAAATCGTAGTCAGATAATATACAACGTTACGCGTTCAATTACGGTGGTTCACCTATATTAGTGTAATATTCCATCTGCATTAACAATCTTTATTTCTAAACTAAGACTAAAAATCATCTAAACATATGTGTCTAAAATTTCTCGGTACCTACATTTAATTTGAATTAGTATATCCCTAGCTTGATTCGTGTCGTTAATTATAATAAGAGTTTAAAATACTTAAACAGCACGCATTGATCATTAGCTGTGATGATCCAGATAATTATCCTATTTTATCCTGGTGATTCTGATCAGGATTCTAGGATAAAGTTATTAAATTATTGTATTGTCATTGGTACATATTACGCAAATTTTGAAGTCAATCAGCTACGAGTTGGTTAAAATTACATTAAAAGCTTCTGTTACATAGATAGATACACACGAAGCTAATAAAAGCGTGTTAATAAAAATACCTACTAATAACTACTAATAAATAGGTTTAATATTGAAGTCAAGTCATTCTTCTTTTATGATAAAAATGTCTGTTGCGCAACCAATTACTAAATAGGGACGTAGCAACAAAAAAGTGTAATATTAGAGAATGTGACGCGTTTAGTGCATGGCAACAAATTGATTTTTATTATGGGTTACATGTAGGATAGCCCGCATTAGAAAGGGTTGTAACTAATTATATACGAAAGGTGGGTGAAATTATAATGCCATTGTCGCACGTTTTCCTGTTAATCATAGAACAAGCTGAATGGTTTTAGATGAGCTTAACTAGCGTATTTTAATCGAATTTGACACTTGTGACAAACTTAGGGAACTAAAAAAAACTTATCAATCATTTATTATATACCTCACATTGGCTTTAAGCTTTTACATTCTTCCTTTAAGCCTCACAATGACTAGACTTATTAACTAAATAAATATAATATAGATCCACCTTAGTAGAGCTATATAATATGTACGCCATGGCAAATTTTTTAATTTTTTCATTTGTGATGGTTTTCTTTTTTATTAGTGCACAGATCTCGCATAAAAAGAAAAAAGAAAAATGTTTAAACTTTACATGCTACTGGGTGTTTAGTCTTTTTTTTTATTAAGCAACCCATCTGGGTAGTTATTACCCTCTTACTTGCCGCCAAGCGGCACTGTACTGGTTTTAAAAGGTAGGAAAGGCAGTATAATTACGGACTCTGAGGTATTTCACCTCAGTCCTCTAGGTTTAACAACCTCTGTGGCTTTTTTTATTTGTAGTTGGTTGCAGGTGTCTATGTACTGCAGTAGCCACTAACCATGAGGTGGTTTCTTAGCTCGTTTACACTCTTAATTAAAATATTCTGTTTTTAAATTTGATAGAAAATCCACGCTTTTGCCTTTATTATTAACTTTACCTCTACAATATCTTCTGAGCATCTAATGAGAATTACAGTTTCTTTTATAGATTTTCCTAGGCACGCAACATTGTTTTCTTATTAGCTATAACACCTTAAGTCTTTAATTGCACGAGATCATTAATATTGCCGCTCGACCCTAATTTCCATAACAACGCAATGGAAAAAAGAGATTTCCTAGAAAATGTTCCAACAATCAACTGATTGCGATCGAAGCCAAGTGACAATAAGACACGTATGCGCACCTTGTGCCAAATCGTATTTTAATTAGTCAGATAAGATGTACCATTAGCTAGTAAATTACCCGCGGAGCCGTTTGTTTTATTTCATTCCCCCTTATCAGAAAATGTTGGATCTTGTTCGTCAAATTGCTGGAACGTAATTGTGAAGTGTTATTGCATGTGAATGCAACCGTTTGTTCTATTTACTTTAAATGAAATAATGCATTATTTTAACAAATATTTTTTCAATAGATTTTTTGTAGTAGATCTTTTGATTTTAATCTGGTTACACGACCTTTTTTATATATGTATATATTTTCTACAAAACAGAAGTGACAAACTTGAAGACCTAATTACTGATGGTGAGTGGGCATTGCAGTTCAAGGACACCTACAGCTAACCTCAAACAAAAAGTCAAGTCTACAGATGCATTGCCAGGTTTTGAGGACTGAAATGCCTCAAATCATCGCATAAAAACTTAAATATCTAAATTAATTATACAGGATATAAGAATAGAGAGGTAATATTTGCTTTTCTGTAATCTGATGCAATTATTCTTACATTTTAACATAAAAAGTAATAATTGGGACTTAAAAAGACACTTTTAATGTTACTCTTAAGTTCAAAGGATTTTTTTAAATCTAATTTGTTACACTTACACGTGCCGAAAAATGTCACTATGTGAGTGGTACTAAGTAATTAATAAAAGTTTGACTTAAAGTACGCGTTTGTGTATTTTGAACCACCATGAACCCTACAAAGTAGTCCTTCGAGCCGGATGACAACGCATCTGTAGTCTTATTTGTTTGAAGTTGGTTGCCGATGTCTATGGGCTGCAGTAGCCACTTTCCATCAGGAGGCCTGTAAATTTAGCAAATCTGGCAAACTTGTAAAAACCTTAAGTCCGATCCTATGTAGGATTAGTAAGAAGAGAAGAATAGTGGAAGACTCGTAGATCCTTCATTATTTCCATAAGCAATGTAATTATATCATTTCTAGAGCATTTTGGAGAGAATTTTGGAATCATCTCGGTGCCTTTTGCAGCCCCAGATGTTTTTTTCAGATACTATTTATTTTCACGTAGATGATGAAATTCGGAATTTATAAATAAATAGTTAGGTTCAAAACTGGAATAATGTGGAAAAATTGCTTTTATTTTAATAGAGATCATATTGTGGAGTTTCGATTAAAAGGTAAAAGGAAAATGTTTCCAATCCTGGAAGAAATTTAAAACAGACAAAGGCTTATTTCGTCTACTAGAATTTAAAATTGATGTATACTACCTTAGATTTAGCGGGCGGGTACACTATGTTTGTTTTAAGAGATTTGCCCAAAATTCGATGGTTCAAAGTGGATTAAAATGCCAAATATGTGATTAATTAAAAATCATTATTAAACGATGTCGTGTATCAAATACATGTACAATATTAGTGTAGAATATATTCGATGATCAAGGTTTTTAAACCTTAAGTTATTTTCTCACTTTTAGCGCCTTAAACTATAAACGTTGTCAACTGTCTTAAGGTGTCAGCGTTTTCAAGAAGTACTAATCAAATAAAAATAAAAGCTCTAAGAATAAAAACGTCGTTCTTTTTAATGGGTTTCGATTCAAGAAGTGTATAACTTTTGAAAGGCGAAACGTTGATATTGATATCCATACGCAACAACAGCATTACATTTTACGTAGTATTCTGTGAAATAGTCTTGGTACTGTCCTCGATATGCCAATTCATTTACAAACCAAAATTAGTATCTAGGTGCCACATAGATTCAAGAAAAAAATGTTTAAGAGCATTATGTATCTAAGTAGGCGACAATATCTGGCAATAAATAGAAGACGCTGGTGCGTTTCAAAACGGCTAAGAGAAACCATTTGGTAAGCTTGGGAGTTCCCTCCAGTCTACGTTTTTAATTTATGTTCAAGATATAAATGTCAGACGGTCCAAGTAGCGTAAAGGTGACTTCAAATTCTTGCATTCCAACGCCATGTTATCTACGTGAGGAATCCAAGACGGGAGTCACTCCATCAGACGTTACTGCGGCAGCATTATTTTTACTGCGGTCCGTATTAAATGTCACCATTTTAGGGTTCCATAGCTCTTAATAAAATATAAAAATGATTAAAGTGTTGTTAAAGGTAAAGTGTGTTAAATTTATATATAGTATTTTTTTATAGGATAGGGTGACAAACGAGCACACAGTCCACCTGATGGTAAGTGATTGCTGTGACCCATAGACATCTACATCTTTCCTCAATAAAGAATCAAAATGCAGATGCGTTGTCACCCGTGAGGACTAAGATAGAATGCCTCTTTTCCAGTAAAAAGGGTCTCCGGTTCTCTACAGTCACCATACGAAACACAGCGGTGTTAAGCTGTTATTTTACGCTGGTATTCGGTGAGAGCGTGGTCCTTCCCCGGTCGAGCCGACCCATTCGTGCTACAACTATACTACTAATATAGCTGCAGCATGGCTCTACCACATCGAAAAGGTAATTAAATGTAAGTAATATTTTAGTACTGGTACTTTCCACTACTTTTATTGCCAATCTGTCCGCGAGGGTAAAGGTAACATCTCGTAATAACGGTTGAAGCCCATGTCAGGCAGTGGACTTTTACAGGCTGATGATAATGATGAAAAAGAAGAATATTTTAGTATGTAATTTTATTCTTTTTGGCGGCTTAATTCTGTGTGACAGAGTCAGTATGAATTGTCTGTGTAAGTACTGATAAAAGTTCAAGTATTTTAATGGGGGTTATTACAGTGTGTGAAGTTATAGCAGTACTAAATTCACAGAACCCTTGAAAATCGTTTTGTACCAATTCGATTATTTATTTGTACTCTTTTTTCATCTGTGGGGCCGCGCGTGCGCCCTAATGGGTCCCTGTGATAACTCTCACTTTTAAAATACTTTTATTCCTGTGTCACCCTATAAAAGACTTTCATTGTGACAATCGATTAAGATCCTTATACGTAGTTGTTAAATATTATTTTTCAATGTATTCACTCCTACTTTAAATTCCAGAAATATAAGTCATTTGTACAGCTATCTGCACTTTATTTAGAAGCAAGATTTGTGTACTTCCAAGATGTTTTTATTTAATAGTCCTGCATTTGTTTACAAATTCCTAACATTCCTTTCAAATTTTGTTGACTTTAAGATATATAGGCTCAATCGGTTTTTCATGCTCGATGTTTGCTTAATCCAGAATCATTCAAGAGATTGGTTCTTAGTTGATTTTGTTTCACAATTACTGTTTTATATAAAAGGGGGCAAACGAGCATACGGCTCATCTGATGCTAAGTGACTACCGCCGTCTATAAACAACTGCAACACCAGGGGAACCGCTTGTGCGTTGCCGGCCTTTTAAAAAAGAGTAGGCTCCTTTCTTGGATATCCCTTAGTAGTATCGGTCGGGAAAATTGCTGATGGTAGCCGATTCCACAAAGAGGTTGTGCGAGGAATGAAACTCCTGGTGAAATGTCATGTCATGTGTCGTTAATTTAATTAAGAGACGTTACAATTACTTCATAAATGTTAAAGGTGGTCAAATCATCCTTTTTGTCGATTCGATTTACACTGATATCATATAATATTAACATTGGTATTATTGTAAATCGACTTGATTATCGTATTAACTCAAATTGTAATCCCAAAACATAAGATATTAATTTCAATATAAAGGAAAGTGAACTTTACATACTAGTTATTTTTGTGCAAAAAAATTACCAAACTATATGTAGGTACTTAAATTTGTGTGTGATTAAAATAAATGAATATTTTTTAGTAAATTATAACACATTACACATTAAAAATATTTTTAAACTTTTTTTATAAAAAATAGTGCTGATATGATGTGGATATTTTTTATGGTTTCTTTGATAGGAGAAAATTTAATTTCGACGTTGACTGACTTTTTGCCTACTTATTCTTCAACATTAAGCCTCTTAATATCCTTATTTATATATTTGCTTTTAGAAAAAAAAAATCGTAGAAGATACAATATGTTTGTCTACATACAATCTTATGTATACAATATTACGTAAGATAACCCCTAAAAGGGTTATCTTTAAAATTGTATACGTATTATTGGGACGTGCATTTACTAAGTATTTACAACGGTAGTATTCATTCTTCCCTTGCGTATGTTCCTTTCTAAAAAAAAAACAATTATGTAATTATTCTTGTCATTGATTGATTCTGAAACTAGTGAATGCAAACAAAGGCGGTATGCAACGCCTTCACAACCCAATAAATTTATTTTACGTCTACAATTACCGTAACTTGCATTATTTAAATTACAATAAATACATAACTTATAGATGCTTTAATTATAGATGCACCAACGAGTTGTAATGGACACATCTGCATAATAGTCAGGTGTAATAGCGCAATGAACAACTCTGGTGTGTTTACACCTTATCAAGTTGATCGTTGCTTGTATGTTGTTACAGGATGTATCAAAATTAACTTTCACGTCTGCGAGTTTTTACCTTTAATGCTTTTGCTGACCGTTATAATAAGAGCCGCAGAGACATAGAGTATCAGCACAATAACAGACCTTATTGAACGGATCCTAATGCCCGCTCAGAAGACCTTAGTTCGTTATTGTTTATACTTCTCATTATAAGCGGAATTAATGAAGGATTGTTGTATGAGTAAATTATAATTGTAAACGAAAACCTTTTTTTATTCCAAGGTTCGTAATAATTATAAAGCGTTGCTACGAATGCGTCGTTAATAGCTTAATGGACGTTAAATGTGTCGGCTTTTTAACGATAAGAGTCTTAGCGAGTAATTTCATTTAACAATTTGAAAACAAACTCATAATACGAATAGATTGTTTTATAACGAACAAAAAATAATTTGATGTCGTCATTGCAGACGATTTCAACGACTGTGTTTGCAACACTAGATATGTTGATTGTATTTGGTCCTCGACTCTTTAGTCACTTTATATTTAAGGCCTTACGTATTATATATCTTCTGATTCAAAATACCTATAAAAAAAAGAAAATGTTCATATAAGGTCGGGGAAAAAGTTTCAATTCAATTTTTTTTTCAAAGTTTAATTACATTTAATTATAATAGTTTTTCTATAGGATAAGGGTGAAAGCGAGCACACAGTCCACCTGATAGTAAGTGGTTGCTGTGGCCCATAGACATCTACATCTATCCTCGTTTGCGAATAAAATATGTATGGTATAATATACCATTTTGTTCGACAAGTAGTTTTGACAGTCCTCTCTTGATGTTAACCTAACACTGATCAAAGAATTCTGATTCTGAAAATCTGAGGGTACAAGGTCAGGACTATATGGTGGATGCATTAACACTTCCCAACCAAGCTCTCTCAATTTTTGCTGAGAGGCCAAAGATGTGTGTGGTCTGGCGTTATCATGATGAAAGACCACTCCTTTTCTGTTGATCAATTCCGGCCGTCTTTCTCAATTTCTTGCTTGAGTCTCATTAGTTATTGGCAGAAGAAGCAAAACCATCGATCCGGATCATCGATGGTTTTGCCCGGCGGTAAAATCTCATAATAAACGATGCCCTTCCAATCCCACCGTACACACAGCAACACCTTATTGCGTGTTAATCCGGGTTTCGCTACAGTCTGTGGAGCTTCACAACCCTTTGACCATGATCTTTTTCGCACGATCTTGTTGTAGGTGATCCACTTTTATCACCAGTGATCAATCTTTTCAAAAATAGTTCGATTTCATTTGGAAAAAAAATTCAATTGGAAAAAAGAAACAGATAACCCACATCGGTTACGGTTCCAAGCGCTTTGAAATTGACAGGTGTTATTTTTTGCAGTGTTATTATGTTGCCATCACTGCTCACTCTAAGGTCGACAAGTTGTACTTTGTAGGAAAGTTCAGGTACGAATGCAATTAAGGCTTCAATCAACGTCTTTGACGTGGCCTAGATTTTTAACTGAAGGGATCAATATAAGGTTTCTATAGTTGTTTGTATCATAAACGCTATATAATTTTCCTTTTTAATTATGAGTATTGAGTACGCATTAAAACAGATATATTTAGAGTGATTGAACTATTTATAGGCACTGGCATTAATGTAAGTTACTGACAGTTTCAAGGCACAGCCTATATAGGTTTCTTTATAAGACATTCAGATAGTGTCTGCCTGTACCTATTTTACCTATCGTACAATAACATTTCTACTCCTTGATCTTAAAGTAACGCAACGAGCAATAAAACTGTTATTATCTAAGTTTATCTTACTTTGTATTGGAGTAAGTATTACAAACTTGCACAGTTTACACTACGCCAGTATATTCTAAGTATATGGTTTACACATTAACAAAGAGAAGGGGCAAAGTTGTTCATATTTATCGTAGAAGTGACAATCATGGCAGTAAACATATTCTAGAGTTGTGACCGCGTTGCAAGTAAAGTTTTGATTTTAATGGAATTTTAATTAGATTTTAAGTGTCAATTCAAATTTTGATTTAAATAGCGTTTGCCATCACTCTAATATATGGCTAGTAAAAGAAAAGACTTATGCCCAAATACTCAAACGTTACTCAATTTTAAGACGTCGTTAAGTCTCGTAGTGTCTGTATCACTTTAAGTCAAGGTACGAGTATTTGACCATTATTCTAGTAGGTTGGCAGCAACTCTGTGCGTGCAGGTTGATAACGGCGATTAGCACTATGCCTTCTTTCATTTTTGGAAGGAGCTCTCAGAAGCATCTATCATATAGCGACATAATCCGTGCTTCATTTAATGTATTGCCATTTTGGTTCAAATTACTTACTAAGTTAAAATGTTTAAGTTTTATCTGTTAAGAAGTCGATCGTATGTGAATATTATAAGGGAAAATAGTTTACGCTTATTGCGGTACATATTATGAACTATGACAATTCAGGAACCGGGCGATAGCCTAAAATTTCATGTTAAGCAAGTATCGAGTTTGAAATTGTTAATCGCTATTTTACGAATTATTGCTCATTTGCTATATGAATAACATAGTAGTTAATAAAAATTTGCTCGTCTTAAAATTAAAGATATTTCACGATGGATGTTCAATTCGTAATAGGTATACGTGACGTTTTTTTTTTCTTTCATAGTCAGACGTGGGTAATCACGTGATTTTCGCGAAACTTAACGTAACGCGCAATGCTCTCGCAGTACAACTTTTGTTTCGTTTCACTGTTTTAATTGCAATATAACAACTTACGGAAAAATCACGTGTTTACAAAAATCACTAGTTTATCGTTTGACTCGAAACTGTAAACTGTATAACGCCAATGCCTATTCGTAGTCCATGTAATTAATTTTTTTACAGAAGTTTATTTATTTAATATAAATTATTTAAAACGTAAAAGTCATTTTTAAGAGTACCTAATATATCATCGGTTTGGAAAATACTTCTATCTTGGAAATAAACTAAATATTATGTCGTAATAGATTATCCTAATATAAGTATGTTTCATTGACTAGTCTATAAGTTTATGACATGTTACGGCCAATTTGGTGTTTTTTTAATGTACAAATATAGTTGTTTAATTTTACAAACTCCTATAAAGGAACGTCGTGTCGTGTCGTTGTCGTGTCTTATAAATTTATTCTATATATTAATAACAAATAAAAAGAGTGTAAATTACAATGATAAATTAATTATTACTATAAGCACATTTGTGACAGTAATGAAAGTAAATTTCAACCTTAAACTGTTACCATAGATGGCATTGTAGCTTGAACTACCATTAAAGGTGATACTGAAGTAGTTTGTACTTTTTTCATGTCTTATTTAACACAGGGTTTAAAAGTATGTCAAACAAAAGAAACAAGCAGAAACACCTACGACATTTAAGGGTTAATGATTACTTTGTTTACAACAATAACAATAAATGTTTTAATGATTATATATTGAAGTGGACAAAGTGTTTGCGTTGTTCATATTGAGTTTGACTTCCAGCCACAGGGAACAAAATCGCACTTTCAGGTCGGAATACGTTGCGAATGTTTTTTATAGGATAAGGGTGACAAACGAGCACACAGTCCACCTGATGTTAAGGGTTGCTGTGGCCCATATACGTCTACATCTATCCTCGATTACAAATCAAAATGCAGACGCGCTGCCACCCGTGAGGACTAAAATGGAATGCTTCATTTCCAGTAAAAAGGGTCTCCGGTTCTCTACACTCACCACACGAAACACAGCAGCGTTAAGCTGCTATTTTACGCTGGTATTCTGTGAGAGTGTGGTCCTTCCCCGGTCGAGCCGACCCATTCGTGCTACAACTATACTACCAATATAGCTGCAACATGGCTCTACCACGTAAAAAACACGTTAAATCTGCATCCGAATTCGAACCTATCACCGATTTTATTATAAGGGATTATAGGGGAATTTGACCGCTGGCGGACAGCTGCTCCTGTATGACTTTTTAAATAATGGTCTGAAGTGTACATTGATACAGAGAAGTAGTGGAATTTTGTGTTTTGGTTGAAAAAAAAATGTATAAGGGTTACATCGCTCAAAGGTAAAGTAATTGCCAAAGAAAAGTAATTGCCTCCATGTTTGTGTTTGTGCATACGACTCTAATATATTTACCGCAAAAATATATTTTCCGTTTGTGGGCATTTGATAGAGATTTTATGTCATAAACATTTATTACCCAAACATATATATTTTAATTTAATAATTTATTCAAATGCAAAGCAACCAGTCTTATTTATTGAACAGTCGAGAACTCGTAGGGTTTTACACATTGGAATTTGTACCGTTCTTATTACAATCACCATAGAGGTAAGACTCGCAATAGAGCTTCATGTACTCTTGTACCTACACTTTCCCATCCTCTATATTATTACCTTATTAAACACCCCTTAAAAGTGCACTATTGGACGCACAGATATGCACCTAAAACCATGTTACTGGTTGCAAATGATATTAGATAAATAAGTACTTGTGTACCTGCTTTTAAAATTAGTTGAGCATAGTCTTGGCTTACATTTTGCTTCACTTGAAATGTATGCAGTCGGTCTTTCTTTCTTTCTTGATCTGTGCTTAGTAAATCAATACATCACAATAAATAATAAATACAATTAAGAATCAATACATCACCGCGTCTGTTTATTCCTACTGTTGACTCCGGTACTACTAAAAAAAAATTCCATCCACTAAGTGTAAGATTTTGAAGAACCTACAACTTTTTTATACTTTTTATTATTAACAGTGCACTATTAAAACATAGAATATCGATTAAAACTATTAGACAGTCGCTCGTTTGAGATTGTATGTTATAGTGAGGTTGCCGTTTGATTGTTAATTTCTCAGCATTCCCTTTAGATATGGTAAAACAAATATTACTATAGTAATCAAGAGATAATAAGGAATAAATCTACATACATTTTATAAAGTTTTGTCACAATTTTTGGTGGGCCCATTCTCAATACAAAAAGAAACTGTCTCCTTTTACAATTTATCTTAAAAATATTTTTAAATAATTTTGTCGATGGAAATATTAAATTAAAAACTAATAAGGGTCGGAACTCTTTAACGAAATGAATTTTGGGAAAATTGACCTATGTGAAGTTCATTTTTTAGGGATCCGTACCCCAAGGGCAAAACCAAATACTAATGTCACTCTACTATCTGTATGTCCGTCTATTCATCCGTATGTCACGAATTGAGCAGAGTAAAATATATTTTTTTTATCCTATTCTACCTTATAAAGAAATTTCCCCGTCAATATTTTCACTTTTAGACCAATTATTAGATCCAAATCTAAACAAGTAAAAATATTCTCTATTATTCAGAAAATACTAAAAACATAGATTTATAATATGGTTGTAAGCTGTGACCCAAACAAACTAATATTTTTATTGATATTTTCTTTGATCTGCTGTTGCAATGTTTAACTCGGAAACGATTTATTTTATAGACCGTAAAATTTGGATATTTAATGTCATTTTGTTGTGGCAAAGCCGAATATTTAAATATCTAGTTTCTTAAAAAAAGTCAATTGGTCATAATATGTACTGAACCCTAATAAAGCAGCTGACCCGCACTTAGCCAGTTTTAAAAGGAAGTGTAAATAGCTTTCTTTTAGATGACGCTAGCGTTAAATATTGTTATAATAGTTGGTTATAAAAATTATTAAAAATAAATAGTTCGAGATATTATTCCCCATCGAATTATTGAGTGTTTATTCCACGGCACTGTCAGAGTCTCTACATTTTTAATCTTCAGCTCGCATTTACCACCCCATAAATAGGACGTTTAATAAATTATAAGCTTCGCCTGTCAAAAATATGGCGTGATCTCAAACGTTCGTGCGTAGCTGTTTTCTAAGGTTATTCAATACGTACACTAATTAAATAGTTTGTTTACAATGCACAAGATAAATGATCGTAATTGATTTAAATTATTTGAAATATAACGATCATTTTTATTTATAACGATGTTCATCGCCACGATAAAAAATAAACGTTAAAATGAAGGACGACCAAGTTTCGTGACCTTTTTCTGCAAAGTAAACATCAGTAAGGTCTATGAAATAGGAGAATGTCTAGTTTGACTTAGGCTTGTTACAACTATGCGCTCGTTTATCACTCTTATTCTATATAAAATATGTTTTATCCATATACTTAATTTGCGTTTATTCGCAATTACAAATACATGTATGATCGTTAAGATTTAATCTCCTTCCATCTTCTTCTTTCTCTTTCATCTTCTTTTTTATTAGCCCATTATTTACAGGCCTTGAGGCATTTTATCGTAGTCCTCCGAATGATAACGTGTCTCTAGCCTTCTTTATTTGAATGATTACAGGTATCCATGAGCTGCAATAGTCACTCAATATCACTTTGTCTGTAAGTTCGTTTGTCACTTCAGTGTATTAAAAGGACCTTTTTTAATCGGCTACTGGATATTAGCCTTTTATAAGTTGCATAAATGTGGGCTGCATAACTTGAAATATACTCGGAATTATTCCATATTAGCCACGTTGAGCAGGCAGGCTTGGTGAGTACAGGATCGATATCCTAGCTCTGGAAGGGCTATTGTGTAACTCTTGTTGGAATCGTACTTGGTTTTGTTGAGACGTACGTATAGTTTCATTGCGTTGTGCAAATGTATCAGTATCGATTATAAGTCGTTTTTATACTAATATCTTATTTGATGTATCAAAAATGTTACCATAATCACAAAAAAAAATATTACAGATCTGCGCAGTGATTCCTACCGGCAAACGATTCCCACCAGAGATAAACAATTACATTGCTGTTGTCGTAGATTAGAACTTAATATTCGCTTAACACTTCTTCATACATCATTATGTTCTGAAATAAGTTTTAAATAAAAATAAAGAAAAGTTTAAAACTAAATTCTAACATAGTTAATAAGTTAACAAAATGATAAGTTATAAAAGAACATCTTATATTAAAGTAAGGGAAACACAATTAATAGTTTTGACATTCTATGCGAGGGGAGCAATGTTTTGCAAGTCAATTTCGAAAGCAAGCCCTAGTATAGATGACAACGATATCGTGCCACTGAATTAACTATCGTTTGCATTTATTATTTTTTAAACACACTCTATAAACCGTCTTCTTGGTATTATTGAACCCATTCATTATCTATTTTTTATGATTATACCTTTTATAAATGTTATCGAAGCGTAAGCGTTGATTATCAACTTATTATTGCAGCGCGTTCACACCAAAAATTATTTTTAAAATACAAGTTAATTATTTTTGCAATAAATTATATTGTCCTTTTCGTATATTATAGTTTATTATTTTTTTGCCGCTTCATCACCTCTCCTTGACATGTCTACGTTTATTATAGTTTATATACTTCTGCAGCTGTTTTTTGCTGCAGATGTGAATTTCGTTGCTTCGGTTACAATAGTTCGGGGCAATATATATAAGATTGTACTAAGTGATGCCCGAATGCCTTATATTCCGCAGTAGATTGTGACTGTGTCGTGTGTGATCTTCAAATGTTCTTATTTAATCCTACAAAGGTTTGAAATTAATTCAAAAACATTGAATGTATTTTAAATTTTAGTTAATCCGCAATCGAAAATGATATGAAAATTGATACAATATTTTTAGTAAATTTTCTGTTTGTTTCAATGTGACATTTATATATACATACTTTATACATTATTAATATTATGGATTATGAAACTTGCTTTCTTTGTGAAAACTATTGCCTGACATACATATAAAGACATAAAGATATTTATTCCAACATTTACATCTACACACATGACTACACGCAAAAAAAAAACAAGTGACTTATTAACAAACAAACAAATAAAAATGAAATAGAACAAAGAAAAGAAGTGCGTCCATTATATGTGTATGTTTTAAAACATTTTTGAATTTTGGCGTAAACTAATTTATATAATAGTTTGAACTGGATTTTGATACGTAAAAGACTTAAAACAAATAGTCCCACTATTTGTTTTAAGTGCACCCATAAACTATAAGTCAAGTGCTCCAATTGTGATAAAAACTTCAAATAATTGTGTCCGCTTCGATACCTTAAGATACTATCGCTATCGACTGTCGACTGTCTTAAGCTGTCGTATTTCAAAATCTTTGCAATATGATGCATCAACATCTCTCTAATTACTCGCCAATGGCAAAAGTACTGATCGTGCGAGTTCATATTCAAAAAAAGAACGTTCTTTATCACATAATTTAATTAAAATATGTATACAAATAAAAGGCATTATTAAAAATAATTTGTACAGCAACTCACTTCAGCAGGCTCTAGACCTAAATATAGCGTAAAAAATGTTTACAAGCAGCAATAACTTGATCGAGCACACAAATTGCTTTAATCTTTTGGCTATATACTATACAAGATAAAAGTAGCAGTTTCGCTGCTGGGTGGCGACATGAACAATACGGTTTTTCTTATTTTTTATTATAATAGGGTAACAAACAAGCACAAAGTTCACCTGATGGATGCTTACATCACACCTGAGGATATAAGGTGGAATGCCACGTTTCCAGTAAAAATGGTCTCCGGTTCTCTACACTCACCATACGAAATATTGCAACATTAAGCTTCTATTTCACGCTGGTATTATCAGAGAGCGTGATTATTCCCGGGTTGAGCCAATCCATTCGTGCTACAACCATAATGCAGCTGCAGCGTAGCTTTATCACGTTTAACGTCACGTAAACGAGAAGTTCTACATCGACTCGTGGGTCTCCAATAGTTCAGTATAACGATAACTTATATGTTAGATGTAAAATGTCTGAACTGGCGACAAGAAAAATTCTGTAAGTTGAGTGCGTTGAGTTACGTAAACTTATACGTCTAAACGTATAAGTTTAAAATCGCTAATTCAAATACAATAGGAGAGGTCCATGTACAGCATAAAACTGTTAAATACTGCCTATCAAAGTCCACTGCTGAACTAGATTGCCTCATAAGAGGGATAATTGTCATAGTTGTTACGCTCGGCTGGCTGGTTAGCAAACGCAGTTTTTTTTTTATTTCCTAGCTGATATTAAAAAGACGCTGCCCATCTCCTGTTTTGTTTCCGCCTGTCGCCTCTTACGATATCCACAGGACGATATGGGGTAAAAATATTTTTACACCGCCACTACATAGTTCAAAACGTTCGGTATCTCGTTCTCGTTCCTTAAAAGAATAAAATATCGGACAATTATTCCAACATTTACATGCAGCAAATCTAAAGCTGTCCCTATACGAGAAACCAGGAATTTTAACTCCAACTTGGTGTCGATTTTGCCAATTTAATTTATTGTAAGAGAAGAAGTTTTATTTTAAAAATTTGCTTCTCACAAACTGATCTCTATACACAGACCCAGGCACGGGCATCTTTTTAAGGCATAAGGCATAAGAGTGACAAACGAGCACAAAGTCCACCTGATGACAATGAAAATGCAGATGTGTTGTCACCCCTGAGGACTAAGATGTAATACCAAACGAAATACAGGAGCATTAAGTTGCTATTTTACGCTGGTATTTTGTGAGAGCGTGGTATAACCTCGGTTGAGCCGACCCATTCGTGCTACAACCATAATATAGGTGAAGCATGACTCTACCGCATATAAATCTTCTCATTTATAAGATGGTTTAGGGGAAAAAATGCAGCGCACCATCTTAATGCGTATTAGCAAACAAGAAATGTTCTCGAAAATATAGTTTTCTGTTCAGTTTCGAACATTCAAGCTTCCTCACAATGTTTACCTTCACTGCCGAGCACGTGGAAAATCGACACTCGACATTGCAAGTAACAAGTTAAAGTAACAATTTCAAAACCGGCGGAGACTATGAACTATGCCGTATATTGTACAGGCTGTCAACTTCTGGTAAGACCGTGCTTTATGACGCTGAGTCCTCCTCAGTGGCTGGATAAAGTTTTATTTTCTACCGAATTCAAAAAGGAGACGGTACTCAATTCGACTGTATGTTTTTTTTATGTGTGTTACCTCATAACTTTTTTCTGGGTAAACCGATTTTGATGATTCTTTTTATTTGAAAGCTGGTGCTTCTCGTGTGGTTCCATATAAATTTTATCAAGGTCTGACCAATAGTTTTTGAGATATAACTAATAACTTATATTGAAGTCAATTGTACAAAAATTTTAATTTTAAATTATTATTTTAGTTTTTTTTACACATCAATTAATTGCGCAATATGATCACTAAGATATTGGACATGTTACCAAAGTTTGCATTTATGTGGCCCTAATAGCGTGCGAGGGTTCGATTAAAGTCAGCCAACTAGTCCACAAGCGGTGTCTAAAATGTTAATTGTGAATATGCGAAGTCATTGATTACTTCTTATAAAGTCATTTCACAGTACACTTAGTTACTAAAGGACCTTTTATGCTTGCATTTAAAAGTACAGGGGCAGGTCAGTCAGTTTTGATTTCATGTTTTAATAAAGAATTGAAAATTAGTAATAAGAAACGAAATAAGAAAAGCAAGTGGTTAATGCGTTAAAAGTATTTTCAACATTTGCTTAACTCTTAGTTTTTATGATTATAATTGAGACACAGTCCTTTATACTGTTTCAGGGTGCATTGATTTTTTTATGTCCTAGATATGTTTTAAGTGGTTATTTGTTTAAATTCTGAATTTAAAACAAACACCTAAACCTACTTTGAATACAATTCAGATCTGCGCATATCCAAAATTGTGAAATTTATAAATATGTGTATTTCAATGCTGCAATTTAAAACTTATTTGATGAACTAGTACACTACGGTCCCTAACTCAAAAGCGCTTTCTTTGAAACAACCTTTTTGAAATAATTAAAACGGAAAGTTTCACCCGACTTTGAGTTCGAAACGGCCCGGCGCTACCAACACGCTGTTAGTCGGTTAGCGGGACGGGCCAATTTAATCCCGGAAGCTTCTAGTTAAGGGTAAGTGACGTCACGAGAAGACTGGCACGAGGAGGTATTTCGACAAAAAAAACTGAAAATTAAGCTTCTAAATTGTTACATAAGTATTTCGATAAAGCTTCAAGTATTTTACGTGGTAGAGCCATGCTGCAACTACATTATGGTTGTATGGCAATGCTGCTGTATTTTGTATGGTGAGTGTAGAGAACCGGAGACCGCTTTTTACTGGAAACAAGGCATTACATCTCAGTCCTCAGAGGTGGAAACAAGGATCCACTTATCATCAGGTGGACTGTGTGCTCGTTTGTCACCCTTACTCTATAATAAAATTACCTAATGTTTATATTTTTTTTTTGGTGCAAAACGTGCGGTACAAATATTATTGCGTAATTGAAATTAACTTGTTTTAGGTACACACGCTTTCTATGGATACCGCTAGAGTTACATATAAATAATGCCATATAATCTTATGGCCTCGAATGGATGGCATTAGAACCTTACCTAGCATAGCGGTTACTGTTAATTATCTTTTTTAAGGGCTTTAGATTAAAGATATATACATCATTTGTCTAGCGAATTATCAATAATTTTATTTCTTTATTAACAATTTAGGTATTTAGTTTCAATAGCTAATTTAAAAGATTTCTCTGCCTGTTTAAATGTTTATATAAGAATAAACGATGAAATATTAATAGCATATATACAACATATACTTATATATCCAACATAAATTTCCTTATACGTATAATTGTTTTATTACCATAGATTGGTGTCAAGGAATGTTGGTGGTATAAAAAATAGTGAATGCTTAATTGCAATAGACAATAATTTACAGTATTGTCATCAAACATAAGCATCGTCAGTACTATACATGTATATTATAGACATATAGTACAAACAAGCGATAATATAATATAACATAAGCGATACACCTATTATCCTTAAGAGGGTAGGTAGAGTCCAAAAACTACTTGATCCAAGTTTTGCCATAAAAATATGGGTATAGATGGATAATTGTAAAAGAAGTTATCGGTGGCCAGCCCATTGTCTACACAATCATAAACCTAATATCCTATTAGCCGCCATACACGATATGCTAGGCAAGTAGGAACACAGTTGGCACATTATTTTTTATTACATGTCCCACATAAATATAGGATCTATAAGTCCCAGTCCATGGGGCAACATGAGACGTATATTATTAAAACAATTTAATATACAAATAACTACCATAAAATATGACCAAAGCAACAGCTGCCGCTTACATTGTGTTCGTACAAGTCATGTAAGGGCCAGTTATACTATACTAGCTAATATTATTTAGTTTTCTTTTAAATAAAAAAAATATCTAATTATGAGTAATACTAATTCATAATTTTTGGATAAACTTTTTTCGTAATTGTAAAACATACCAGCTGTTATTTTTTGTAAGCTTTTTTTAAGTCCACGTCTAAAATTGAGCATTCCCAAGCCAATTCTACTTATTTACGCCAAATGTAGTTTTAAAAGATTTTTCCGTACTCAACATACTGGGCCGGTTAGTGAGCGTTACATATATTATGTAGTTCAACAAATGCGTTAAAATCCACTCTTTGATATAGAAATAATAATAATAAGCCTTTTTTATTTCCCTATCTAATCTATATTTACATTTACAAGATATATAGATTTTTTATATTGTTAAGGCCCCTTTTTGGGTATATGTATATGGTCTCCTCCAGTTTATGATGAGTTTACAATATAATAATACTAAATTTAAATAGGACTCATAAATGTATTTTTTTAATATTAATTTAAGAAGAATTAATCTTGTGGACAGTTCCCCTCCTTTCTTTTAAATTATATTTGATAGTATATTCAAAAGTTTTTTTTATAAAAAGATAAAACAAAACTAAAAAATGCATTATAATGTTACATTCAAACGTAACTGTAACAAAATTGTCCAAACATTTGGTTACACAGTAATGAAATTAAAAAAAAACATAATAATCAACGATAACCTATATATAATTAGACACCCGATCTGTTACAAAACAAAAAAATATCGTTTTAGGTGACACTTAATAATTAATTACATTAAACAAATAGGAAAAATGTACACAAAACTTACTATCGCTAGTATTCGCATTGCCGTCGGCTTTGTGTTCTGTATCTTCGGCGCCAACTAAGTTCCTTATGGTAAACGAACTGGTCTTTCTGGGAGGCACTGTCACTTCAGTAGTTACCCCAGTCACCTCACATCCTTGTGTTCCATTCACTAGTTCACGACACACCGGCTCAGTCCCGTTCAAAGGTAAAACAGCCTCTCCTGGACTGCCTTCCTCACCGCGACGAGTGGTCAAGTCCATCTTTAAAAAAAACTTCACCTATACTTTTTAAGTTACGAACAATGTTTCTGTTCAACCGTAACATTTTTTCATGCCACATCTGAATGCTTAATTAACCGCATATTATAAAACATTTTTCTATTAAGTCACTAGGATCACTGGTCAGAATAAAAAAAAGTCTGCTAACTGACGGCTGACTGTTGAAAATTGATTAAAAAAAACAAAATTGTTTTTGGCCAGTATTTTCGCAGGATGAAAAAAATCACTCGCGAAAATTTGAATATCGTGAACTAAATTTGTTGTTGAACTATGAGTCTTCAAAACAGTCAGAGATGCAAAAAGTACTGACAAAATAGTTCGTGAACTTGTGCAGTTTTAAGTTTGCGATAATTCGCGACGTCGCACCACAACGCGTGCTAACTCCGTGGTGGCGAACGCGACTGGTCCTCTTACCTCCTCCGACATCGCGTTCGCGTGGACCTCCCTACGCCTCGAGAGGCGGAGCGAACGCCCCTCGCGTACGCACCAATTACCCACAGTGGAAACCGCGCGACTTTTTAGTTGTCAATTACTCGATACGTGCGATTTTTTTCATCCAATCGATTTGCTCTAATGAGTTGTAATTGCATTTATCGATACCTTATTACGGTTACCGTTTAGGTTTCCGTTAACTCGGCCGCAGAAGCAGTTTTCTTTCGTTTATAATTACCAAGGTGTTGCTTCTCCATTTTGAGAAAATTACAAACAAGTTTTGATTTATATATCCATTAACAATACAAATAAAACACAAGCAGCAGCTGATAAACGGGGAAGTGATGAAACTATTATAGTACATATATGAAAAAAAATTATACTGTTTATTTTATTATACAAATTGACAATAATAGAGTGGCCATACAGACGATTAACGAACTAATTTGGATATTATATTGCTAGTAATTGATATCGAATTGAACTGCCTATAAACATGTTACATTTAATTATTTTGTGAATTATGTCTTATTGTAATATCGCCAATTGGTAATGTAAGTTATTAATATAACTTTGTAATAATAACTACAAATTATCTTTCCATAAAGTAACATACAAACAGTTGAAACAGTAGACAGAAACAGGAAATACTGGTGATTATTTACTTTTCATTTATCACAATTTAACTATTCAAAATGAGATACCACGGCCTCAAGACCTTTGTAATATTGGCAAAGACTTACGGTCTGCGTAGTAGGGTTGTCGTGATACCTTAGAAAATATTTCCTTATATAATTTGGTACATGGAAAACCCGCTCTTGAAAGTAAGTACATTAGAGTTAAACGCGTCACATCAGTTAAAAGCGACGATATTAATCTAAGTCAACGTGTCACGAGCCCAAAAAGTTTTTACAATTAAATTGTACATTAAAAAGAACTACAAACATATTTGGTATTCATTATTCATTTTGGTTTTTAGTTTTTTTTTTATTGTGGTTCTTTAAAAAATTATTTATTAGGGTTTGTTCTATGGCTTGACATGAACAAATTTTTAAAACATTTAATTTAAAAATACATCATAAATAAAAAGATTTTATAGGTTTTAAATTATTTGTAACTTGTCTTATTGAATTAATGTTGCCTGCTACAAGTGTTAAATAGTTATTCTGTCACCTACGGTAGCCTACGACATTTTACAGGGTTTGTCTATATTTATATATTAACGGTTATCTGCGTGGATAGTCGCAAGAAGAAAATAACTTCGAGATTAAATTTTAACATAATTCAAAGAAGAAGTCCCCTTATATTAATGAAGCCAATCAAAAATAAAATGCCAGAAATAACTCATGGCGTTCTTCGCAGATGACAAAACATCAGTCTTATCATTTCGAGATTCAACATGAAAAAGCGTAGTGTGGTGATTGCTTAAGCCTTTGCAAACGATGCATATGTTTCATGTAAACTGTCTTTTTACTTTAACTCTATAAGAAAATTTCAATCAGACCTTGTTTCTACTTGATTGCTTTAGGATTACTACTAGCTAGATTGATAAGGTTAGTAATGTTATCAATCTTATTTTACATTTTTAACCCTTACTTCTTCAAAGGAACCTTTGGAACTGAGACATAGTTTGTGACTACTTATAGTAATGTTCAGATAAAAGGTCATAGCTTTATTTGCGACTAGCGACCCACCCTGGCTTTGCCTGAGTGGGATATATTAATGTGGCGTTATTTACATTTAAGATAATCAAGATGTATAGATGAAACATTTCACGCTTTAATAAATATAAAATTTGCGAGAATCCATCACCCGACTATGGAATATGCCAAAAAGGTCTAACGACTTGCAATAGATAGCGCAATAACCGTTTTTTTTAATGCCAAACCTAAAATATCCAAACAGGGGAGCAAAATCAAAGGTGGCGAGACGTAGGGTACTGCGGTCGTCAATTCGCTTGCCAAGCGTGACGATTAACGCAAACGCCTCTTACATGTTCTTAGAGGCCCATGTCTAGTAGAAAACCTTTACGAGCTGATAATGATGATGAATACGAATGTCATAATATGTAAACCATACACAAATATATTATTTTATTACTTGACTTGATAGCAAAGAAGACACATTAATTCAATCTCACTACCAAGGGATTGTAAAAAATCACTAATAGGAAAAGTAAATCAGAATAGCAACAGCCCCTTTGCCAGTTAAGCTGCTACGCTTTACTGGCAAAGGGGCCACCATTCCAAATAAAGTCCCCCATCAGATTACCTACACCAAAGTAAGTAAAGTAAGTTGTAACAGTATAAGGCGCTTACCTGCCTAATAAATTTTTCTTAAGTATTATAAGAAACATAATGGCAGCCCTGAATAATTTAAATGCACTTGATGCTGTTTCCATATCTGTCTACTAAGTCATAAATTCTAGTTAAGGCCAATCCGAATTCATTCGCTTAAGGCTACCGCTGAATTTATGGCATTGGTGCTATTATTTCTTCATTTCTTAGATTCTATTAAGAGAAATAATGTTGTTGTCGGTCAATTCACAAGTTTTCTTTGTAATAAGTTTAAAGAACTTTGTAGACAGTGCAAATTAATTAAATCGAAACATTATGTTACACAGTTATATACCTTCGCGGCAAATTCAGCTATATATACCATGAAGTGGCATAATCATTATGTCCCGTTTGTATTATATGAAGGAAATGGATGTTGTGACCCATACATATCTACACGTATCCTCGAATAAAAACCAAAATGCAAATGCGTTGTCACCCCTGAGGACTAAGATGGAATGCCTCGTTTCCAGTAAAAGTTACTGTTTTGCGCAGAAATTCTGTAAGAGCGTGTTACTTTCCGGTCCAGCCGACCTATCAACCACTATCACAATATAGCTCCTTTATAACCATAATACAGCTGCAGCGTGTATATTTTTAAAAGGTGCTGGTATGAAATCAAATTAGTTTAGTTCGTGTACTATGTAAGGCAAAAACTTATCCCCTCAGCTACCATCTCTAAATAGTATAAAACAAAGTCGCTTCGTGCCGTCTGTACGCTTAGATCTTTTAAAACTACGCAACAAACTTTGATGCATTTCATCAATAGATAGAATGATTCAAGGGGAAGATTTATATGTATAATAAATGGATATTATGTATTATATAATTCTTCTGTCCGTGTGTATGTGACTGAACTCCTCCTAAACAGATAGACCGATTTTGATGAAATTTTGTGTGTGCTTAAGTTGATTAGAGAATGGTTTAGATTCACAATTGGATCCGGTAGGTGGCATTGTTGTCGAGATCCAGAAATCAACCGTGTGAAGTCGGGGCGGATCACTAGTAAAAGAATAACTCTACTTTTTTAATTTTCTTTAGTTTTATGAAATCAAATTATCACAGGTACGCTCAGATGAAGCAAAGATTTGACTTGTTTAGACGAAAAATTTGGAACGTACGAACAGTAGGTAGGTAGGAATATCAATTTTACAAAAACACTTTTATCTACATAATATGTATTTACATCGGCGCAGCAATTAAAAGTGCAATAATTTATTCTGTGGCACTTTAGAAGCTTAAAATCGTGACAAGATAAAACAGTTTAAAAAATCATGCACACATTAGACAAGCTGTTATTTCCACCTACTTATAATTTTCTTAATGTGTCGGAGGATTGTAGAGATACGTGACTAAAATAATTATATTTCTTAAATTCGTAGTTGTTTGTCTCTATTTCGTTTTATATTATTTAGGTCAGGATTATAGAGATTAGAAGAGTAATTTTAGGATTAGGATTTAAAAAAATGTGATAAGGTAATTACCGTGGATGTGGAAGTAGACTCCATCATCAAATAAAATCGTGTTGAATTTTGAGTACATTGAAAAAACATATCAAATTAAGAACGTCTTTCTTGTTAAAGTCAGTTAAAAAGGAGTCTCCATATTTTCCTTACTACATTGACGCTTTAAATCATTACAATGTATTTTCTGTTTAATAATATGTTATATGTACATCTTTGCAGAAATAGAATGTATGTATGTTAAATTTATTATAGTCAATAACGGAAAAAAAGTAATCTGAAGCGACATAATTTTTTTTTTCATTTATAATATTTTATTTATTTATCCATAAACTATGGATAAATAAAAAATTAAAATTATTGAAAGGATAATATAACAACTTATTATCCTTTCAATAATAATTAATATAGCGTAATCAGTCTTGTACGTAAATCGTTGACGATCCTTCAGTCATACGAGCACTAAGTGACTTTCCCAACATAAACTAAATTATCAAATCAATAGAAACGCGGCGCATTTAATCATCATCAACCAATATTTGTAAAGCGATCGTCCAGCACACGTATACATTGCAGTAGTGGGTCGATTGGCGCCGGCGTTTACAAAGGCTTGAAGCCAGCGGGGCGTCCGACTTCATTATACCGCCGGCCAGAGCTGATTCTATTTGTATGGTAATGCACTCATTACCAGAGACAAAAAGGGTAGAGGGTAGAGAAAATTCGACCAATTTATGGCTGACCGCCGAAAAACTATGCCTGGGAAAGGTTTAATTTAGTCTTGAATTAAGAGTACTGTTTTTGTATCGGTTGTTAATCCGTTTGTTATAATTGAGTTCATTGTTAATGATACATAGGTATTAAATAATAATAATATCGGATGTTTGAAAGGCTTGCTTGCCTAAAAGTAGGCTTTTAAACACGCCTGAAACCTATTTTACTGCAATGAAATACAGTTCAAAATCGAATAAACAACGTAAAAGGAAAATCAGTAGCCCTATATAGCTGAATAAATAGGCGTGTACCGAAATCCGTGTTCAAAGAGAATGTACAGCGTCATGGTTTATATTTAGTTAGACACAATTGCCGTTCAAAGGGGCCGATTTTTTTACCATACTACCGTTGTTTGTTCATTGTGGACGTACGTACGTGAAATACGGATCTATTAAATCAATAAATAGATAAGTAGCCAGTACTTTGTAAGCGATACGCAGGCTGAAGTTTAATTTTTGGAGATGCGTAAATCAAGTGTTTTTTTTAAAAGTTTTTATCCAAAATATGACTATTTTTTTAAGTTTTTAGTATTCGTATCCAGTCATGATTTAAGGAAAACTAAGACTCCTGTATGTATAACAATTAAATTGATATTTTTAATAGTTTAATCGTGTTTAATTATCTTTAGAGGTTTTTTTTAAAATTAGAATAAGGGTCACAGACGCGCTCACATTCCACCTGATGGTAAGTGGAAACTGTAGCCCATAGACATCTACATCTAAATTCGATTGAGAATCAAAAAGCAGATACGTTGTCCACGCTGAGGACTAAGTCTAATGCCTCGTTTCTAGTAAAAAGGATCTCCGATTATCTACACTCATCATACGAAGCACAGCCGCATTAAGCTGCTGTATTGTATTCTGTGAGAGGGTGGTCCTTCCCCGGAAAATCCGAACTATTCGTGCTACAAAGTATAAACATAATATAGCAGTAGCATGAATCTACCACGTAGACTTTCCCTAGTCCGTTATTTATCTTTCAATCTATGCTGCTTAAATATAAAGTATTTAATTAATATAAAGCCTCCTAAACTCTGTCAGTCGCATATAAAATATTTACGTATTCTTATAATGGATGAAATGAATTTTTTTTTTTTAATTTTAAAGGTTTTCTTGCAATTTTTTCCTTCAGTATTTAATATGGGGACTAATAATTTAAGTATTGTTGGCGAAGAATGAAACTGGATCACTACAAACTAACAAGACACAACACAACAATAGTGGCAGCATATAATTGTTTCAAACTCTCTCCTGATTTCGCATTTCAAAATACGTTATAGAAAAATGTATTAACAGATGTAACTACCTTTAGTAGCATTACGGAACCCGCTAGTTTTTCTCCCGGCCAATTTCACGGTGCGTTCGGGCTGCAAGTCACCGCGCAGCAATCAACCCGCGCTTCTTTGTTTCTAACGCCGCGCCGCCGCGCTCTTGGCGCCAAACTTTCTTACACACAAACATTTGAACGTAATTAATATATAAACGATCTGTAAATTTCATCCTGCTCTTTTGGATTTAAACGGATAAAAACAAAGAACTTATACCATCCTCCAACACGTCGTATAATGCGATACAGTGTAACTAGTAATTTGTAAATTTTTTAAATTTATTAAATATTATTCTATAAAATTGAATTATTTAAAAGTTTATTTTTGTTTAATCACTGAACTGAATTTTCATCTGATTATAACTCAAGCTCGACTTTTGATGGACTCTATATATAGATAAGGAAAAGAAAACTCTTAATTTTTTAATATTTTAGGTGTGAATTGCGCGTATGCTGATAATATTTTTGAAATATTTAATAAAATCTCGTTCCTAATTTTATGTACCCTTTTAAGCAAACAACTATTATTATTCTAAAATATCGATACTTATAAATATAACTTATACTAGTTTGTAAACAGTCTAAACCACAAAGAAAAACCTAAAGTAATGAAAATCATTTAAAAAAAATCGGAGATGTGAAAATAGCTTGATAACTATGGTTTCTTTACTTTATAACTACACATTAAATTTAGTATTTTAATTGATTTGAGGGATTAGAGCGGGGTAAGTATTTTTTGTCTTTATTGATATTTAACATTTTTAGTAAGATGAAAATTGCGTTTCCTCATAACATATACATTATAATTTGGCAAATTTTGAATGTAAGTAATTATATCGAGCAAGTTTCTCATTTCGCTGTAAAGTTGTTTTTTTTAACTAGTTATGTATTAGAAGTAAATTGTTAGTTAATATTATAAATATTGATTAACTATGTTATTATCGGTAAAATATCGTAGGAAAAATGCATGTAGAAATTATAAATATCTGAGGACATCTGCAGTACGAAAGCAATCGGGTGTCACGCTGCACTTTTCCCTGCTTCAAATACCTCCCAGAAATGAGATTGAGCCAGGAAGGGGACGTGTGTAGGATTTCGTTACGTGTGTTACTTATTTTTCTTTTTACTTTTTACCCAGGTGTTTGTACTAAAATTTATTATTGCCATAGCTCTGAGCTTCATACCACATTTTCTTCATTTATCAAACATTGCATTACCATTCATTTTAAATAAAAAATTTGCATTTTTGAGAATACAACTAATTTAAAGATTTATTACTTCTTTGAATTTCCGCACTTCATTGGCGTGGTAACCGTCAGTCACTTTGATTATAACAAGCAGCCGGTACAGTCGCCTTCATTTTTGCATAGTCACCGCAACACGCCGTGTACACGCCTACTAATTTAATTTACATCTTTCCATAAACAATGTACTATCGAGTGAAAAATTCATTGCAAAATTGATATTCCACGTTAACACATAAAATCGTATTTGATTTTTTTAACTACACAAAGAACCTAAGAGTGTATATATATTTAATATAAGCGAAATACCACTGACTCACATACTCATTACGAGATATTCAAAACTATACGCCCGATTGACTTGAGATTTGGCATAAATACTCCTTTCTCGATGTAGACTCTCACAAAAAGTAGTTTGGAAAATTCAACCCCTGAGGGGTGAAATAGGATGTTACAGGTTGTATTATTTAGTATTTGTTTACAACAATAACTGTTAGCTAAATACTTTATTTAATTAACACATCGATCTAATGTTACACTGAAAATGTGTGACGAACCAACTATCGGCGGCGGTATGCAGCGCGTGGCTCGAGTCGAAAAGATAATCGAGTATAGGTGCAAAGCAGCCAGCCGAAGGGCTGTTCTATAGGATACATTTCAGAGCGTGTGCACAGGAATTACATGACGCAATTCTCTCATTCACCATCGAAAAACCAGATGTTCGGCCAGGCTCAACACCTTTGTTGTCGATATAACACGCATTCGAACTAAACGGTTTGCTTCTTTATTCGTCATGCATACAGCATAAGAGTGCAATGATTTACCGACATTTGTCTTCCATCCGATCTCAGTGCGTTTTAATCCTCGATCTATGGAAGAATTTCAGATTCGACCGTTGTTTTTATTTATTTAAAATTAGATTGACAGTCGAGATAACAGTCTACCCGACGGTAAGGGGCAACAGCATACCATGAACACCTGAACCAACTTCAAAAAAAGAAGGCCAAGAATGCATTATCACCCCTGAGGTCGAAAATGCAATGCCTATGTAATTACACCGGATTCTCTAACGCTTAACGGAAATATATGAGAGAATGACATGTGCTTTATTTTCAAGAATACATATTCTCTCGCTTCAGTTAATACAATATTTTTTCCACATTTTGTAATCTTTCTGGAACAATAAGGCTTGCTTTGAGTATAAGTCAACTAGCTATCGAAGGTGTATTAGTCTAGTGTCTGTAACATTTAGATGACTATACAGAAATAGTAAGTAGAACTGTAACCTAACTGCCCTTACTTCCCAATACAACTGTAGTTCACCCTTTTAACCTAACAGCCCTAGCCCTTGCCATAAAGTGGTTATATATACATATAAGTAGTATAAATAGGTGCGAGATGTCTTTAGCAAGAGACTTATGGTAACAGACGGAAAGTGGGAAGGAAATGGGTGTGGAGGTTGGATTTTCTCACTACCAATGTCTTAGACTCACGACACCGTGGTTAGGCTAAGGGTGTCTTGGCCACAGTGAGAGGAATGCTCTCAAATGTATCGAGGCGAATCTCGACACATCGACCAACGGCAGTCTTTAATGAAACAGCGTCGCTGTCAGAATTTAAAGAGACCTCAAATTATCTAACTATTTAGAATAACTTTTTTGAGTGTGAGTTAAATAAAAACACAGCTAATATTAGTGACTATTTACAAATTAACCATAGAGCTGCATAACAAAATCTAAAGTTTTTAGGGTCCGGTCAATGCACTGCTTAGTTGCATATTTTATGTTTACGGCACGTGCACAATATTTCTTTATTTGTTTTGAAAAGGCCTATTTCCACTGATTAATATAGGTTTTTTAAAATGTGCCAAGTGCTATTATTATATGCCTAGTAAAATGTATATTGTGTACTCAACACACGGTAAAACGGGTTGATGATCGTAGCACCGAAACCCTTGCACCGCAGTGGTGATGCTGCTCCACATATCCTGTCTGTGGATGAATACACCGTTTGTTAGTTAGCAGTTGACGATAACATACTCTATCTCCCTTGTTCTAATTTAAATTTACAAACTACTGGTGAACAATATACATAAAACACTTTTGCACTTGCTATTACAGCGTACCAATTAATGAATGAACATGATTTGCGAAACAAGGAGGTTGAGTAGGCATATTAAATTTTGTAATTACTCTGTCCAGCCTCGGCGCCCGCGATGTGTATCCTCTGCAACAATATTAGCTCATCATATTTTACCAAAAAGCCGAATCAAATCTTAATGCTTTAGCTTAAATTCCAAAATTGTGTGCAAATTTTTGTTATCTATAAAGGTTCTAGCTAGATCATCCGTACATTTCTATTATTCACTTTGTAACCGGTAACCAACAGTAGCGAATCTGTGGTTAGGAAAATTAAAGTTGTGTTCCATGTGTTTTATTTAAATTTAAAGCAATGACTTACGATTGCCATTACTGAACTTGAAAAAGTTTGTAATATACTACTATCAAGACTATATAATTATTTAATTCAAGTAGAATTGATCATCATTTAGGTAGGACTCCTTTTCTGCCTGGCTTCTGAGTAGGCACCACACTCGCACCTATTTCTGCCGCCAAGCTTGACAGGCACAGGCAAGTTTATAACTGCAGTATTTTGTTATCGCCTTTAGGAAGAAGCTGCTGCCCATCTCCTGTCTTGTTTCCCTCTGCCGCCTTTTACGACACCGAAGGGGCGATATGGAGTAGTGGATATTCTTACACTGCCACTTCAATCTAATAGAATTATAATTTTTGTCAGTCATGTTCCTCAGGTATACATGAATATGAAAATTAATTTCCATGATTTCAAAACTATGAAAAATTCGATTAAACCCAAACGTCATAATCTAGATTTAATTCCAATAGCAACGAACATCGAATTCGGGCTACAAATTAAGTTATCGTAATTGATCTTTGTATTATTTATCACTTCGTAGAATTAAAGTATTGACTTCTATTCTTATATTATTTACTATATTGCTTCGTCGCTTTCGCTGTCTTTTTAAAGTATTTAACTGCTAATTTTGCACCAGATTCAAACCTGATAATTTCAAAGAAAAAAAATGTAGCAACCTTTATAATACTCAATTTCTTTTTAAAAATCAAAGTTGTTGAAAAATATTATAGATATTTCATGGAATTTGGAGAAATTAAGATTGTTTAACTTAAGGGATAAATATCCCGTTATGATTTAATCAATATTCAGTGAAACTATATGTATATAGTTATAACTATAGTCTATGTTCAGCGAAAAATTACAGCATTTATAATGAATTAGATAAGATATCTTTGTATTTAGTCTGAATTTGATTTACTTTAGTCAAATTAAATTCAACTTTTTCAGACTTTGCTTTGCGCATAGCTTGAATGTAAGTATTTTATTATTTCTTAATCACACCTAAGCCAAATGCAAATGTCAATAATCACAAATATTGCGCCATAGCTCAGCTCGGGAATGGACAAACCGCAAACAAGTTATTGTGCTAACAATCGGTATCTAGTCCAATCCCATTTGTCTCTACAAAAACCACAAAATGCGTTGGCGCTCTTTAGTCTGTATCCTTAGCTAATTAACGGAAATCAGTTTCGACAGCTTTATTGGGACCAGAAACTCAGATCCACGGTTCACCATACTCATGAAAACAACTTGTTCATTATACCCAACGGCTCGATAGCATAGTAGCTAAACGTTTGATTGTGGCACTGCAGTGCTGAGGGTTCGAATCCATTAAGGCCAATCCTCCATAAAGCTGGAGATAACTAAGTCTCATAAAGCTGGGTATAACTATGTTGACTTTTTGTTTTATTGTATATACATGTGTGTATAGAAATAAAGGAAAATGAAAAAAAAATTAACACGTTATGTTGAGATTTTGTCCCAAGTTTTCTATTCCAAATTTTCGAATTATTGTGAACTTCCGGTGATATTGTGAACGTAGCCTCCGTAGATCGTAGATTGGTAGAAGCCATCTAGGCTAATCTGATAGCTTAGCTAATATTTTTCCTGGTTTCGCAAGAACTTTGAACGAAATAACAATTTAAACAGTTAGAAATTAATGCTAAAGACTTCTTAGCTTTTCCATCAGTTCGGTAATTGTTTCGGATGGTTACACAAATAGAATATCCGACTGCGGTTTTCACGGCCCGCCCTATTGATTTCTGTTGATTTGGCTGAACTTTATAGACTAACATTTATTTTACAGACCTTTCTTTAAATTAATCTTTAAGTTAATTTTTCCAAGGTAAATTAAGTAAATTTTACATACAAAATATCGTTATTAGAATATCATTATATTTGAATATACAAGAGTAATCAGATAATAAGTGTCATTTATATTTAGTGAAATCACCAATTATAAACAAAATCCACTATAACGCAAGGAATTGAATTAAATATTTTATACCAATCTGGTACGGAACACGGAAACCTTGACAAAATTCCAAAACCTTTGTTATGATAAATTTAGAGAGTATTTCAATGAAAGAAGCAGGGAAAAAGTAATATAGTATAAAACAACAAAAGTGCAGCTTCTTCGGATACCGTGGTATAATAATATTGATATGAATAGAAACTATAATATAATTACTACTCATAGGTTACGTTCTGGGTACTATCCCAATAAAAAAATTGTGTTTGATGAAAAAAGCAGATTCGCCCAATTGCGATACTTGTCACATTATAGAAGATATCCAACATATGCTAGCAGTATTTGTCAAATATCAAAGGGAAAGGTTGGATCTAGTGAAAAGAATTTACGAAAAACATATACGTCTGAATATTTCTTCGACGCACCAACTCGATGAAGACGCTCCTTCGGCACGAAATACATGCCAAGAGGTCACCTCTCTAGACATTGTAATACAGGAACATGTGTTTAACACGTACGAAGTACACTTCACCCCGCTGTACGCTCATCACTAGTGTATACTAGTGTAAGAGAGTGTTGAATGCTTGTTAGCCTTAACACGTACGCAAGTCCACACCTTAATATATTAGTGTGTATGGATATTTCATTGGACGGTTCACTAACATTGAAATCCATAGACAATAAATTCTTAAGGAGTCTCTACATTATTCTTGCCTGTACTAGTTCTCATTCTATGACAATGATTGCGCGATCGTTTGCCATCGCACGCGACTTCCGCACGTCGACCGCAATCATTTCCACCAGCAATAGGTCTTGTGTTTGCTTTGCTCTTACTTTACCCATTTCTTTTTTGTTTATTACAGTAATCGTGTCGATTGTTTGTGGTATTAAAAACGAATTGTGTTTTTTAGGTAACGACTATCTCCAATTTTATTTACTACGACCACAAGCACAGTAGTCAGAGTACATGGCTATTGTGCCACTGTTTTTGGTTTGAATCACAACCAGGAAGGATGTCCTTAATTTGGTAAAATATATAAATTGTTGATATGTAAATTATAATATTTGTAACCTTTTTAGGACAACCAATTTATCATTTTTTTTATTTTGTAAAGCTTACTTGTGATAGTTCAAATGATGACCGAACCACCTTGCTGCTTTTCGTCGATAAACTGGGCAAATAAAGTACAATGAGAATGAGATTTACCGGGCGTTTCCTTAAGTCTTTAGGTCGCTTCTAAAGATAAAAACAGGATGAGGCGACGTATCCAACACGTCTTACACAGCACTAGGTATGTTCGTCTTCTTGTATTTTAAAAGCCAAAGTGCATATTATTTACATTTTATCTTGCAATAATCATGATAAATTAATTCTTACAGACATTTTAATAACAATTTTATGAATTGAAATAAAAGCAGATAAGACTAAGTGTCTCTTGAAATGTCACTGGATAGGTATTTTATTTGAGTTGAATTGATTACGATAAATCCAAAATATTATACGCTAAAATATTGAAAACGTGCGTTATCAAACGAAAGTCTAGACGCCATTTATATTATCCACCGAGACATTCCAATTTCAAACAGACTCTAATCGTGTTCCTTTTAAATGTCATTTGTTAGTCGACTTCGGCGCGTGCCGGCTAATGGAAAGCAATACTGAACCGAGTCCTTCTCAAAAAAAGATGAAATCCGACATGAATTTTAACTTTTACTCAATTTTATACCTTAATATTATGTTATTTAAAGCTTATTTTAAATTGTTAAGGATTTCCAGATAAGTTCTTTAAAAATATTTGCGCTAACGTTATCAGCCAGTATTATTTGTTTGAGTTTTCGTTGTTTCTTTTAACCTATTATCGAGTTTTCAGAGTGTTTCGAATTAAATCATTACTTGCGTGCTTCAAGCGAATTTAAAGTGTTGCTTGATTAATGACTATCAAATTATTGATAACGATGTTTAAATATTGGACAAACGACATCAAAAATGATTGCCCCGAGTTTTGGCAATTGACATTTACTATCTGTATATCGATGTTTACACATCAATATTTTACAAGCACCGGTTGAATGTTGTATCGATATTTTTCTATTATGAATTCAATCAACATAAATTAGTTCTAATTTAGCCGACGGAGTTCCAAGTACCTACGATGTTTTGACCGTAAAAAGATGATTCGTTTTTTAGCCCCGCTTGATTATGACTAAACTTATTTTTCTTTTTTTAAGTTTAATTTATTATCAAACAACGAAATTGAATTGGGAATAAAAGTTACATATTTTATTTTGCCGCTAACTTTTATAGTGACGTTTGTTTTATAGTATTCCGTATTTCATACATATTTAAATTATTGAAATATTACATTTAGCTTTATAAAGAACTTCAAAAAACTTTTTTATTATAGCGATGGAGGTTACACTTTTTTAATTGGATATGGTTAACCATATCGATGTAATAAACGATTAAAGTTTGCAACATAGTTATTGTCATAATTTCTTCTACAGTATCCGCAGAAGCTTTCGTGTTATGGCAAAGGTCGATTTAAAATCTCGTAACTATAAATTGCCAAATTAACTAGATACATTTATAATAATGATCTATTAATTTCGAAAATAGATTTAGAAGTTATTATTAAAAATAAGAATAGGCTGAGAGTAGATATTCAACCTGCTTTCTTGTATACGCAATTGATCCTTAACACTGTTAACTGATACGCTATTTTATTGCTGGTTGGTAAGTTATCGTTATCAGCGATAAAACAGACCATACAGTAATACGTGCCGGTCATAATCACACATATAGTGTAGCGTAATGGACGTTATTACACGATAATTAAAAAAAATTAAGTATACATACCAATAGAGACAATACAAACGAGCACAGAGTCCACCAGATCACTACATGGTAAGTGGATGCTGTGGCCCATAGACATCTACATCTATCCTCAATTAAGAATCAAAATGCAGATGCGTTGTCACTCCTGAGGACTAAGATGGAATGCCCCGTTTCCAGTAAAAGGGTCTCTGGTTCTCTGCACTCACCATACGAAACACAGTAGCATTAAATTGCTATTTTACGCTGGTATTCTGTGTGAGCGTGGTCCTACCCCGGTAACGCCGACCCATTCATGCTATAACCATAATATAGCTGAACCGTGGCTCTGCCACCTATTCATTTTTATTATTTACTTGTTGTTTCCGAGACCCATATTATTCATATTTTGCGTTGAGCAATCTAAAAAGTGTCTTAATGATTAAACAAGGTATCTTTATGTATCATCATCATTGTTTAATTAAAATAATAATTTTTGCTCACAATATAAATATATAAAAAAATGTTTATACACTTGTAAAAAACCTGTCCACATCTACATAATATACTCAAAGCTTACACAAAGTTTACTTTATAACGTAACCATTTTTAATCACGTTTGTGTTACCTAAAGCTAGTTCACGATAATTGATCTATTAAGAAATTCCGGTACTCGCATAAATTTTATAATAATCCTTATAAAATATCAACTTCTTTTTTGTTCAAAAACGATGAACCTATAAACAAAATTCCAATTTCAAACAGACTCTAATCTTTCTGCTGGTCTTAAAAATATTTTTATTGTATGGACTTTTACGTGAAACTAAATGACGGCCATACAGCGGGGCGGGTCGTGCGACGTGTATGGCAAACTTCTATGTATGGCGAACGCGCATCAACAGTCACGTCGAAAGCTCTCCACTCAGGTCTCAAGCCGCTATTACGTTATCATAATACTGTCTTCATAGAAATATGATTTCAATATTTCTCATCATAGTCTCTGATAGCCATCAGTCAAATACATATACATATTACACTGTATGATCACAGAATCTTCATATTTAATTAAGATGGACGACGCTATTGTTGCTTATACAGCAGCTACAATAGAAAACAAAAGTGTCTGAGAAGTGTGGTAAGAGAAGAAGACGTATTTAGGTTAGACTTTGGGTAAGGCGGCGCTCAGAAAAAGGGATTCACAATACTTTAGTTGAAGAACTGAGAGTAGAGATTAAAAATATAATATACATTACGTACGTTAAGTCGCTTTTGTATGACAGTATAAAAATTACTGTGGCCAGGGTAAGGTATTTTTACTTCTAGCTACAGCTTAAATTCTTTTAATTTCCACATTACTTACGACACTCAACGACCTACATACATTTTTGACCTATATAAATGCTTCTTCAGAACATAAAGGGCAAAACCCCTGCCGCAATGGATTCTGCTAGTTTGCATAGTTTTTATTATTTTGAGTTGTTACCAAGAAGATGCTACTGCCCGTTTACTGAAACAGGTTCGGTTTCCCGCTGTCGTCCATTACGATACCCACGGGATGATATGAGGTAGTGGACACACTACATGGCGATTTATTTCAATAGATTTGACTGCATGGAACTTTTTTATGTTATTATTTCAACGCAGTGTAAGTCGGGACTAAATCGGACAGACGGAGATACACAATCGACGCGCAATAGATTAAACGTGATATTAAGTAATTTATTTTAACCACGCTTTTACTTAAATTCAATTTGCATCCAGAAGTGGATGGGGTGGAGTGGGCGTCTGAGCAATCTGAAATTTTGCAGATGTAGGTATTAAGAACCAATGTCTATGATCTAGTATTCTCACTAGAATCATCACAGCTCATGATCAATGCGTGTTGTTTTAGTTTTTAACTCTTGTTGTAATTCAAATATAAAATGCTACAATATAATTTAACAATATCATGCGTTTGCTTTTTTTTATTTGTTCAATTACACAAGTTCACAAGAATTCACATGTTTGAATAGTAGTAGTAAAGTAGAGGTATTGTGATTAAAGTTTGTGAACTCTTATCAAATGAATACCAATATACAATATTTATTCATTTGTTCTACCCATCCTAGGGTCGATGGAAGTACTGATTAAAATCTTGGGTCGACTGGGAGAGTATGCCAAAAGGCATTAAGTCCGCTCTTTGTAATCCTTTTTATTAAGATGTATAATAAAGTATACATAAATAAATGAAATATTTGGTAGATTAGGATAAGAATATATATCCCATATCCTTTTTAATTACGTATACTTTATAAGTATTTATAATTATAGTGGGGCCCTAAAACATTAACAAATTAATGATTACAAACTCAACGTAACGATAACGTAACAAGTGACTCAACTTGAAATAACAGAATCAAAAATAATTAAAAATAAACAGGAATTTGGTATCATCCAATCGTTACCATTTCCCATACACTATCCATATGTTACCATTAGAGATAACGAGACGTTTATGGCCCGATTCAACGAATAACGTAGTCGAAATCGATATACACAGAATCGATTAATTTCTATAAATGTTAATTTCCTCGTCAAACAGTCGGCTCGCTCGTTTTACTAATCAATGTATAGTGCTATAAAAATTTATGCTTGCATATGTTGTAAATAATACAGCGATTAATTGGCTTAGAGTATATTATGTAGTTAATGTTATTAGTTTTGAAGTTAATTGGACGCTATTGCTAGGTATAAAACCCTTTCTCTATACATAATAGGTGTGTCGATTAAGTGGAGGTAAAGAAATTTTCGAGTAATTACTTAAATTAAAGTAGAATTTTGGGATAAAAAGTATGAAAAAAAAACAATGTATCCATCATATTGAACCATGTTTATAACCTATAAAAACTACTAATTATTTTGGTTCCGTTTTTAAACAGAAGTAATAATTTAAAATTTAAAATTTTGTACAACCGACTTCGATATAAATTATTAAGAATAACTCAAAAACTATTGGTCAGACCTTGATCACATTTATATGGGACCACACGAGAAGCACCAGCTTTATAATAAAAAAAGAATCATCGAAATTGGTTCACCCAG
This sequence comes from Parnassius orleans, assembly GCA_029286625.1. Classification (NCBI taxonomy): domain Eukaryota; kingdom Metazoa; phylum Arthropoda; class Insecta; order Lepidoptera; family Papilionidae; genus Parnassius; species Parnassius orleans. The sequence continues at coordinate 848,903 of JAGSMP010000253.1, forward strand.
AAAAAAGTTATGAGGTAACACACATAAAAAACATACAGTCGAATTGAGTACCTCCTCCTTCTTGAAGTCGGTAGAAAAATAGCGACTTATTCCAAAAGTTTTAAAATTTGTCATGTTAGTTGCATATTTTTTCATCTATAGAACCCTAATTATAAAGGCAGGCATAATATTATTATTTATATAATTATAATGTGTGTTTCCATGCGAGCATTTAATCGCAATTGTTCGTTTTTTTTTTCGAATATTTAGTAAAAAAAATCTTAATTCTTTTGTCTAAGAATGGTTTGCAGTAATAATTTATAACGTATTTTACGATCCCATTTACATTAAGAGTAGTTACACTCAATAGGCGATCGGTTTTTACCACCACACCAGTCAGTCTTTTTCCTAAAGTCTCCTGCGGTGCATCCTCATTTGACTTCACGCGTCTAATGTGTGAAACTGTGAAAAAGCGACCGGTTGTCACTTTGAATGCAACAGATATACAGATAAATTAAATTTAGAATTACACAATCAATTTATTTCATTACAATAACACTAATACTAAATTTACATAATGACAGTAACTTTCTTGTCGATACTAATGCTTAAATTAAATTAAATGCTAATTATTGTTGTATAGTTTTTTTTTACTATTATAATATGAATATAGTTCTGAATTCGAATAAAAAATTAAAATATTTTTTTTAAACTTTACTTTATACTTAACTACTGTAAGTTAGTTTGTCAATTCATTTTTTTATAAAATAAACGATGATACTATAGCACTACACCTGTGATATCACATTACAGTTTCAATATTTATCATTAGATAGAGTATATAGTAAGTAAAAACAAATACGTACCTACTTAACGTACTTTAATATTTGAGCAACGTTAACTTCTTTCAAAATTCAGAAAACGTTTAAATGAGAAAGTCCGAAGGTGATTCCGAAATAGCGCTAAATAGGACTATTGGAAAATTAATTGATAGGAGATTTCGTTTCTCACAACTAAGGTTAGTACCATTATTTATTCTGTGGGAAGGCTGACAAGAGTGTAGGGAGGCACCCCACTAGATGGAGTGGCGATCTGATGAAACACGTAGGTAGTCGAAGGATGCAGATGGTCAAACCCGTACTTTATGGCAATCTAAGGGATAAGGGGGTGGCCTATATTTAGCAGTGGACTTCTGATGGGTTGTAAAGATATACTCATAGTGAGTAAAAAATATTATTTTTGACAGATCGGCTTTTTAGTCCATCCTAGTTTTAAAGGGTAATTAATGTGAGCATCATTAACCAAAAAAGGTTAAAATCCTCACTTAGTGATTTGTTAATTAATATATCATTTTGTAGTCAGGTGTAATATTTTTCGGATTTAAGAGGATTTCTCAACGCTTGACATATTATAGCGATAATCTATTTTAAAACTGGCAATTTTTAAAACTATTATGTCTCCATACGTATTAAACTTGATGTATAATAAACTTTTTTATTTTAAATTACGTTACAATTTAAATTACATTTGCTTTTCCGTTTTTACAGAAAGATAACGTGCATAAAAACCTCGGTAAGTGGTTTTTAATTGCATCTACATCATTTCTGCCTTTGCTGCTTCACATACCGCTTTTCTCTTATAAAGTATCTTTATGAATGAACGTATAACTATGCAAGTCGTTTCTAGCAACTCATAATTTCTAATTTATTGTATCTATTTTCCACACAACAATAATAAAACGCCGCAAATGTTACGGCAAATTGATTCAGTGCCTAAACCTATAATAATATAATACTAATACTGTGGTACTAAAATGGCGTATATTAAAATTACTGAAATGGAAAATGTCTGGACGTCATGGTTCGTTCACAAAACGTCTTTATTCATGTTTCTAATTTACGATACGCTATAAAATGCTCTACCTAAAGATCTTTGAATAAAAGTTAGGTAGAAAATGAATATTCCCGTCAGGATTCGTCCATTAAGTGAGCTAACATGTTAAAATAGTGATGAGCCGACTTATCGAATAAGAACTTTGTTTGTTCACATTATTTTTTAAATTGTATTTTATACTGGTAATTTTGGCTTATGAAGTTTTTAGTTTGAATTATATTGTTAAATTAAAAATAATGTATAATAAATTAATTTCTAAATTCTTACGCAGAAAAATATATGGCTCTGAGTCGATGAAGGTATAAAAGCTAACTAACTGGCAATAAGCTAACAGCGCTCACATCACAGAAAATAGACAAACACAGAAAAATAAAGACATTTACATAATTTTTTGACTTTCTTATTGTCATCACAACTCTTAACGACCGTAAATAGACCTGTAACATATACATATAATATGTATTTTTACTACTATCTATGCTATATGCTATTATACCAAAATCCATCGCTGGCTATAAAATTTACAGGAACCTTCGGCACAGCTCCATAGCGCACTGGCAAAACATTTAGTTGTTGCACTGCAGGGCTGCGGGTTCGAATTCCACACGCAACAAGTTATGGTACGACCTACAAATAATTGTTCCGGGTTGAGATATTTGTTGGGTTGGGATGTTTTTGTAAATAAGAAAGTAAATCTATAACTTTTGATAGCAAATGAAAGATCTTAAATATCCTTTTAGGATATATACAAAAAGGGATGAGGTGACGGTTTGCCACAGCTCCACAGCATGACATGAATAAATTGGAATGGAGCAAATGCATATTATTTCTAAAATCTAATTTCTTCTTTTTTTTAAATCTTTTTCTAAAATCGTCTTCATCAAACGTTGTCTATTCGTTTACGAATTTGTTGTTATAAGTACATATATTTAATTTAGTGTAACCAAATATCGATAAATTTTAACCCCATTACCATTTCCAGTTCGGGCCAGCGGTGATCGTAAAAACTTACGATACGTGCCATTATTGTCACAAAGGACGCGTGTAATTGTTTGTCAAATAAATACTAATAAAAATTTGATGTTTATTAAATATAATCTTTAAAAGCAGCCCAGAATTTTATAAGTTTGATTATAGCGTAAATGGTTATGTTGAAATCAATCGAGACCGATAGGAAATAATTCTGTTTATTATATTTTGAAAATACGTTAACCAATTAGATCCAATTTATTTTTTTCCATTATCCCTGTTACATGGATCTAAAGAGATTACAGAAATTAACACTGGTGTTTTCTTGTGTAGAAATAAGCAAAACAGAAAATTTATCCAATCATCTGGTCTCACTTCCTGTCTGTCTGTCTCTTTGTCTTTGACATAGATATTCACATAGTAGATAATTGAAGTTCTATGTAGTTATAAATGCGGTCATTCAAATACAGATGTAATCACAGCGTTACTTAATCCACTTTTGAACAAAGGGTTTTTAAGAAAACTGGCAAAACCATGAGATGGACAGTAGCGGCTTCCTAATAAAAACTAGAAAATAAAAAATTGCGGTTGCCAACCCGCCTGCTATGCGTGGAAACAATGGCAAACATTCTGTCTATGTTCAGCAGTGGACTTTTTTACTTTTAACAGACTATAATAATGATGATGATGATGATGGTGATAATAATGTATGTTAAAAATCAGACAGGTGCATGCAATACTTGCACAATTTCGAGCCAGCATCTCAACCTAAAATATCAGACTGTTCGATCTCTCTTCTTAACATGGCATTTGCAGACTAATGCTGCTGTGTTTCGTATGGTGAGTGTAGAGAACCGGATACCCTTTTTACTGGAAAAGAGGCATTCCATCTTAGTCCTCACGACTGACAACGCATCTGCATTTTGATTCGCAAACGAGGATAGATGTAGATGTCTATGGGTTACAGCAACCACTTACCATCAGGTTGACTGTGTGCTCGCGTGTCACCCTTATCCTATAAAAAAAATGGTAGTTGGACTTCTTTTGTGCCCAAAAGTCATCTGGGTATGTACACCGTCTTACGTATTTCTGTCGCCAAATTAAACAGTATTACACTGCTGTATGCTTCTAAAGGTGACAATGCATAGCCTGTAGCCTCCTTTGATTGAAGTTGTCTATGGACTGCAGTAGCCCACTTACAATCAATTGGACAGCAAGTACGTTTGTCACTTCAGTTTTATAATAAAATTAAAATAAAGCTATTTAGTATTAGGATTTTTATTTTTTTATTAGTACGATTATGGTGGTAGATTATCTAATTACCTATTTGCGACCTATTAGTCCTCAATGGTGACAACGCATCTATATTCCTTTTAAACCGATTTCCCAAAAAGGAGATGGTTCTCAATTCGTCTGTATTTTTTTCATGTGTGTTATATTTTTGACGGCGCGGTGGGTCGGGCAGCATCAGGCGGCGAGAGAAAAACGAGACAGTATGAATGATAATATCTGTATCTAGCCAACACAATACGCGCGAGGTTTAAAACTCTTATGTTGACAATTTTAGTTCGAGTTTGGTAAGAAAATATCAAATCTTCACTTCACGACTTCAAAAAGGAGGAGGTTCTCAATTCGACTATATTTTTTATTTTATTTTCATGTGCGTTACCTCAGAACTTTTTCTAGGTGAACCGATTTTGATGTTATGTTATGTGAAAACTGGTGCTTCTCATGTGGTCTCATATAAATTTGATCAAGATCTGACCAGTAGCTTTAGAGTTATCCTTAATAATGCATATTTATTTTAAGTAAATTAAAGCTGTTTGCAGTATTTATGCCTTACAATCGGTTGGACTGTTGGCTATTTTGTCACTCCAATATTATGAGAAAAGTCCTTATAAATAAATCCTTATTTAATATCCTCCTTACTTATTACCATTTATTATTGTACGTATTTTAACATTCATTTTTTTATTTTATGGCTTCTGTTACAAGAGTTCTGCTAATGTCATTGTCAGTCACGGGAGTGATGTTAATCTTGATAATTACCTTTCATTATCTACATTCATTCAGGATTTTTGTCAGTGGTATGTACTTGCGGAGATACAGAGTAAATTTGGAACGTTTATTTTGGATCAAAATAAGTGAAATGAAGCATATAATAATAAATGGTATAATTTTTAAGTGGTAACACTTTAAGCGACAAACTTTAAACCCCAAAAATTAATCGGAAATTTTAATTTTCATCATTTTATTTCGTCAGGTTTATACTTTGGTTTAAAATATTAACTTTCTATCATAGACAAAACGCGCAAGTTAAAAATAAAACTACAAATATTTATTATGCATACTTTCATTTTTTTATCCATAAAGTCATAGGTTATAGTCATATCATTTAACATCTGTTCGTATTAGAACGGATGGTGTAAATAAAACCTAATAGATAAATTGTATAACAATGAATCATATTTAATCATCACTAATTTAACATTAGTCAATACTCTGGACCAAGGCCAAGTAAAGGGATCCACTATTACCTCCTACGTGTCGCAATTATTCCGAGTATGATCTCACAGGGTCAAAACATCTGCTAAACTTTGATGACCTTTAACTGCTGGAATTTTATAAAACAAGATGAATCACCTTGATAAATGCATTGAGTTATTATGTACTACGTACTAGAGGCGTCACTGCATTTAGTTACGCTGTTCCATTCAATTGCGGCGATGTCGCCGCACTTTACTCAGTCATTTGCTAGACGCTAGTGAGTAGACACAGGCTGTGTTGATTATATAAAAAAAATCTCTTGATGAAATACGCAATGGTGTGTTTTAGATATTGTACAAATAGTTTAAGAAATGTTAGCAAATACCAAGGAATAACTTTTCATAGTTGAGTAAGATACATAAATAAAAAAAAAGTATTATAGATTAATAATTCAACAAATTCTTCCTAAGACGCCATCTTGTGTCATGGAATATAGATTATAAAATTAATTTGTTCAGATGCGACGTTTCTGTGGTTAAGTGTAGGACGATTATATTATGCACATTTTTTTAGAAACAAATAAAAGTATTCACAATAAGGCTAAATTTCTGATGTTTAAATTTGCTGATTAATCTTTTATTTTATTTTTAGGTTTCCACATCCAAGCCATGAAAATTCCACTATTTTTGACTCTCGCGTGCCCAGCATTTATGAACGACGAGTTTTGTGTAACATACATTTAGTATGTTTTTTTTTATATTTTACATAGTTACCTTTTAAATTATTCAAATAAAAATATCATTAAAATGTATTTGTGATATAATATTACGCCACACTACTCTCCACTGCGCATGCGCGAAGACATGAGTAGAGCGCACATTTCTTGTTTGACGTAGCTGTTCTAGTACGTAAGTACATATTACTTCAATGGATAAATGTGACTGAGTGAGTAAAATTACGCAACCTTATTATCAATTAACATAATGTCAATTAATGTAGGTGCTTTTTTCTAGTTTTATATTGAAGCAATAACTAATGAACTCCGCAGTAAGTGAACTAAAATAACCGCCCATAATATTTTCTGACTGTAGAGTTGAAATGTTCGTTCGCAACTATAAAGTTGAAACGAACATGAAATCCGTGCTTTAAACATTTTTGTACAACCGACTTCAATATAAATAAAATGAGAACATCAATGTAGTCGAAGTCAATTAAATACGTACTATTAAGGATAAGTCAAAAATTACTGGTCAGATCATGATTAAATTTAAACCAACCACATGAAAAGCACCAGCTTTCAAATAAAAAAAGAATCATCAAAATTGGTTCACCTAGAAAAAAGTTCTGAGGTAACACACAAAAATATACAGTCGAATTGAAAACCTCCTCCTTTTTGAAGTCGGTTGAAAAATTAACATCTCCATATCTGGCACACCTAAAATATCAAGACATAACGAGCATCCATAGGTGGAATTCGAGCACTACCCTCCGCCAGTAAACTAGTGTAGGGGTCGCCATGTCGCCATTAAACAGTGAATACGGCAAATGCTTCCAACTTTGGAAAGCTTTTATCGAGCTGTGGATTTTCAAATTGTCGAGGTCGATGCCTATATCATTTCTGCCTTTATGCCGATATTGCGAAACAAAAAAGCTCAATTCATATTAAATGCTACTAACATTGAGTTATATGTACTACGTACTAGAGCTATTCCAAACAAAAATGTGCGCTACTCTATGTCTTCGCGCATGCGCGGTAGATAGTAAAATATTACGATATTATTACCTATTTATTCACTTGAACAACAAAAAATTTTACTTACTTGACTACTGAATTGTTATTTACGTAAGGTTTAAACTTTAATTTGAAATCTCGTATTATTATCGCCGCTCCACACTGCATGAATATTGAAGCCACAGTAAGTGACACAAAAGTAAGTGTACGAATTGCAGTACAGTTCAGTTGAACATAGTGAATGTTCGGAATGCGAAATCTAGTGCGTAGTACATATATATCAATGCCTACTAATAGTTATTATATGTTACAGCCCATTTAAAAGTTCACTGCTGAATACAGGACTCCCCTATAGATTGCCTCATACATATGCCATGGTTGGCGCGCTTGGCACGCGGGCTGGTAGCTGCAGAAGACGTTGCTGCCATCTTCTGGTTTGTTTCCCTCTGTCGCCTTTTACAATATCCACGAGATGATACAGAGTAGTGAATACCCATTCTTACACTGCCACTACACTGTTAAGTTATTATTATAATATTATATACTAGCGATCCGCGCCGTCTTCGCTTCGGATAACATCGACTAACGTGGCGTTATTTAAATTTAAAATAATTAAATACCATTTATTTTATCAATTAATACTTTTTTTTTTCCAAAAAAAATACAGCGGGTAAAGTATCCTACTCCTTAATCCCTCCTGGCATTGCTCTCAATCTAATCGTAAAGTTTCGTAAGATTAGTAAGATTCGTAAAGTTTTCGTAAAATTAAAGTGTCTGTCTGTAATATTGAAAGGTTATTTGCATGATAATATAAAGACATAAATAACCATTTTTTTAATTTTTGTCTCTGTCCGGGCTTATTTACAAAATAGCTGAACCGACTGTGATGAAACTTTACAAACAGACAGAAAGCAATGCCAGGAGAGATCTAGGCTATATTTTATCCGAAAAACTTTTTTTGGCAGGCAGAGCAGAGGCGCGTTGCTAATTATTAAATAAAACAAAAGGAATTGAATATGAAAATATATCTATTTATTCAATCAATTAAGTAAATTAAATTGGACGGAATATACAAGCATTTATAACTAAAATTACAACATAAATATTTAACAATCCTTAATCTCTAAAAATAACCTATATTTTCTTAATCACTAACAACAAAAATACTGTACAGTTACGAGTATGTAAACGGCTCTTCATTTATATTCGCAATCAGCTGATTATTGTTACATGAAGTTTTTATATATAATACATTAAACAACATACCAAAAGGTATAAGTTATGGTATGTCGTTTATCACAACTTATTTCCAGTGGGTTATTTTTTTATACATATAAAATATAATTAATTTAATTTCGTAGTCTAGTTGAAAATTGCGTTTTTAGGTTCATCACGACTCATGTTTTTTTGATAGTAAACTTCAAAAACAAATTATTATTTGTAGGTATTCGAAACAGCTGAACTTAGTCAAAGCAAACAATGGAGAAACTGATATTCTTTTAGTAAAACTTAGAGGCGTTATTCACTTCAATTGAGGAGTCACCATATTTTTTATGAAGAAGGTTCTTGAGTTCTAAAAAAACCGTGTCATCACAATCAGATACAACTGATTAGATATATTGATATTTGTATTTTAAATAAGGATTATATATTCGCTTGAGATAGTTATAAACTAATATTGTGAATTACTACTAATTAAATGCAGTGCATTTTGAACCGCTTTACCAACTTATGAAAACGAGATTACAGTAGCTAAAATCAACAAATCAAGTCAGCTCTCTGCCTCAGTAACTCTAATCTTATCTCATGTTCCCTTGCTGCTAATCTTAAGGCAGCGATACTAGAACTCCTAACATCATCTACTGCCGCAAGCGGAGGCAATGTTTCGCTTCCTGGCGATATTGGGGGTGAAATGGACGGCGCTGGAGAACGTGCTAGATCGGGTGATAATCGGGAATGTTCGGGCGATAACCGCGGTGGTTCCGGTGCGGTTAAGTTGGCGAACAGCGAGTGAAAGTGAGCGGGAGATGTAGCGTATAGCGGCGCGCCAAATAATGGAGGACGCGACAACGGAGGCAAGTACTGCGCTCCAAATAAAGGACTACTTGCGTACCTGTTAAATAAAGAAAAATAATTATAGTCATGTACTCATTACATTTTTTGCTGTTGCAATGTCTTTTATAATTTGAAGATAGAATTTAAAAGTGAAATTTGCAGCCTATATTATATACGTCCCACTGCTGGGCACAGGCCTCCTCTCATTTCTGAGAGGATTTTAGGGCAAGGAAATGTCCGCCGCGCTGCCCCAATGCGTGTTGGCGAACTTCACATGTCTTCGAAATATTTTTTCTTTTTCTCAGACATGCAGGTTTCCTCACGATGTTTTCCTTCACCGCCGATCACGTGGTAAATCAGCACTTAAAATTGCAATTAACAATTTCATTGGAGCCGGCGGGAATCGAAGCCGGGTTGCTCGCGTACTGTGAAACTTACAGCGAGCGCTAACCATCTGAGCTACCACGTTTACTCTTGCATATTTCTGCTATAAGCAGAATAAAAGTCATGTATTTTGATAAATAAGGTATAAGGTAGTCCAGTCCTCTGGGTTAATAAATCACCTATAGCTTTCTTTATTTACAGTTTTAAGTAGGCTGCAGGTGTCCATGAGTCTATTAAGAGACTGTAAACTCACATGTCATTATATTAAGTATTTAAAAAAAATCCTTATTTTAAAAAAATTAAGACGAATTCAACTTACACGTGGATATCCGTCAACTTTTGTTTAGCTACAGTAGGTTACAAAGGAACAGACAATTACACATACATAGTAACATGGCTCTTCTTCTGGAGCATTTGAGTGAAAACGAAATCTTACCTAAAGGAAGCCAATGCATTATCAAATGGTTTTCTCAACCCGAAGCCTAGTTGCGAAAATGGGTGAGGTGGAGGGGGCAGCGTGGCGGATGTCGGCAGAGGCTGCGCCCCGTTCAAGTAACCGCTGTACGGATGCGCGTGTGGGCCAACCTTTTCTTGCTTCCTCCATTTCGCGCGACGGTTTTGGAACCATACCTATGTAAAACAAAACGATTTTTTAAATATGTTTATATATATAACACAGTCACAAATCAAACACAGTCTACCTGAATTTTATAGTTCATATACACTTAGATCTATTCTCGATTAACTAACAAAATGCGAATACCTAATCACCCCTGTGGAGTAAGATAAAATGTTTTTTTTTACCATCATGACGTAGGTATATCATACGAAGTTAATAGCACTATGCTGCTAGCTATACTGCTCTATTTTGCGCCCTATGGCAGCGTGGTAAAATAAATTACATCTGCAGCGTGAGATCTAGCCTAAATAACACGTCATTCATATTATTCTAACATACAATAAAGCTTCCCCGTACGGTTATGGGTAGGTAGCACATAATTAAGAATTTAGATAAATTCTAATACCGTAACTATATAAGTATATAAAACTTTAATATTACTTAATTCCATTGCTTTTGGTGTAGGTAAATGTTCTCAAAATTCCAAAGAAATCTAATACGGTCTCATTACAAAACGTGGTTTATTGACAGTCTCCGATTGTTTAAAGAAGACTTTTACAGTTTTCGAAATTTGCCATTTACTGTTAAATTCCATACATTACATTTTATAGTTCGCATATTTTCCGCAAAACGGAACGTCTTAGTTTAACCTAAGATTTATTACAAACAACTTTTTGTAACAAGACAAATAATACGGCATTACTACAAAAAGAAGTTAATAATTAACTTCAGTTTTAAGTTAGAATCTGTTTCATAAATGAGTGGAGCGGAGTTACGAAGAACTAAAATGTAACGTATGGTAATTTTTCCAGCAAAATGTCAAATTTGATACGAGTATGGCGCCGCGGCTAAGGGACTTCTTTAGTTAGAATAAATATTCCTAAGCTATAGTTAAAATCCGATACTATCAATAAAGCACGTTTTTAGGACATATAACGTTTATAGAATTAATGGAATAAGAAAAATATCATCATCATCATCCTGTAAAAACCCTCTGCTGGACATGGACCTCATCCATCATAGAAGGGATTCGCCTGAATTGTCATGTTTGATAGTTGGCAGGTGGATCGATAAAGACTTCTTATATTACGCGGATACTAATCATTTAATAAAACTAATTTTACGGATTTAATCGCTTTTTTATTATTTTATTTCCCGACCGAGCCTATTATTACTAACAAATCTATCAAGATGTAAGAATATGCTGCCTATTCATAGATCTTCATCAAGATGTAAGAATAGGCTGTCTATTTATGCATCTGCATCGAGTAGGAAGGATAAGCCGTAATTACTAGTTGTCAAAACTGGATTGATAACCGTAATACCATACGTTTCGCTACTTAGTCCTGGACACCAGCCTATGTATGTAACAGTATTTTTAAACGACTTCAAAAAGGAGGAAGTACTCAATTCGACTGTATGTTTTTTTTATGTGTGTTACCTAATAACTTTTTTCTAGGTGAACTGATTTTGATGATTCTTTTTTTATTTGAAAGCTGGTGCTTTTCATGTGGTCCCATATAAATGTGATCAAGGCCTGACCAGTAGTTTTTGAGTTATATTTAATAATTTATATTGAAGTCGGTTGTGTAATTTTTTTTAATTTTACCACTTGTTTTATATTTAAAACAAAGGTTCATAATTTGTCTTACGTTGCGACCTCGTAGCAAAAGGCACTTTACTTTGCCTTTATATACCTCATACACTTGTTACTTTAAATACAACACTCATGTTATAATTTATTATTTGCGATTTATGTTACAAATTAATTCTGTGGAGTATATTTTATGATTTCGTGTCTCTTAACACTAACGAATGGCTAATAAAATTACATAAACTGTGTGCTAATTACATTGTTATAATATAAGTGTCAAGTTGTAAATAAATACAATGTTATGTTATAATTTATGCAGCCGGTAATTTATTATAATGTACCAACTACAATGTCAAAAGTTTCTTTGTAACATTTTGCTTAAATAAAATATTGTATTAGTTTCTACTTCGTGTTAATAAGGAAATTAACTTTTTATCTTATATGAAATTTTATCTAATCTAACAATTTTAATTAAAAAGCAAACAATATTTAAAATTGTTTATAAAATGAAATGAAATATATTTATTACTTTGAAAGTCAAATATCATTTTTTTAAATCTACTAAATCTACTTAACGTATGTCCTCAAATGTCGTGTGTTAGACAGTAAGCGAATCCATCACGACATTTCTTGCCGTGGGTGCCGTAAGAAACGATTGTATGAATATGAAATGCCAAAAAGGTCTTATAACTTTTAACAGATGGCAGTAAAATCGTTCCGTTTATAATAGACGTGAAATACCTAGACCAGTGACGGGGAGCAAAATACGAGGTGAATGGGGCGAGACGTCTGGTGCTGCGTTCACCAATGCTCCTGCCAAACATGAGAGTGAAGGTGCCCATGTTCACCAGTGGAGTAAACTATTACGCGTTGATGAAGAATAAGAAGATCTTTCCTTAAAAGCCACTTAAATTTTATTTGTAACATTGTACAACATATGTAAAATCATAAGGTATTTAGACGTTACAAAATATTACCTATTTGATTGCGGTGAATCTATGGCGAAATATTGATTTTCGTATTTTGCAAGTATCCCCACCACTTCCATCAGAATGATTCTTCTATTCATAATAATTATTTTCTAGTAATCACGATTAAAAAAAAATTACGCCTCGGTAGCGCAGTCCACACGGTATAATTATTTGAAGAATCAACAAATAATTGTTGGTTTTGTACCGGTTCGAGAACAATTTGACTAATTCTCTCCTACTTTTCTACAAATCCTATTGTCATTTTTAATAGAATATACTAAAAGTAAAAGTAAAGTAAAAATCTACATAATTATGTCCCACAGGGCTACTTATATGCACAGGCACAACGTTGTCCTTTACTAAAAAAATCATTGCTGCCGGCAGTCACTGTATTGTCCACAACAGTGAAACTTTAACGGTTTATCTTACCTTACCATTACCATGGTTCTTGGTAATGTATGAAACCAAAACATCCACTACAATTCTTCAAATTTAAAGTAAACGATTACGAAGAATCAGCATCAGCTGTAGTAAGGGAAACATCAAGTAGCTCTATTAATGCAATAAGCAATTATAAACGTAGAGTAGAATATACAAACCTAAATGGTCTCGTGTCAATATATAGCGTAGTTAAACAAAAACGGTTAAACGGTCGTGGAATGTTATGCGGTACCAAAGCAGTACGTTTATACTTTGATTTAGGTGTGGTATAAAGAAGCACAACGTTCAATGATATTTAAAACTATAGGTACCTTATGGAGAGCAAATAAGCTAAAACTGTGTGTTACAACACACAGCTCAAATTAGTAATAATTTGTTAGGAAATGCAATATGGAGACACTTTTACAATATAAAGAACTGATAAATATTTAGTTTAACAGCTTAATTCTTTTAGTAATGTAAATATTATTTACGAAACATAAACATCAGCCATTTTAGTCTATATGTGGATATAACACTTTCCCTGAAAGTGCCAGTAAAAGCGAGTAAGCATTCCTTCCAAAATTTGCCTAGTTGATGGGAGATCGGATGGTCATTATAGTGCTAGCACCATCATACTAATAATGCTGTTCCTAATAACTGTACTTGGGTTAAATATATTGAGAATTCCAATCACTACCAATTGTAGACTAGTCAGAACCAGCGAGAATCTATATAAGCCTACAGAGTGCTGTGTCTAGGTGAGGTTCACATTTGGAGAAGAAGGTGATGTGTTTATTTATATTCCCTTTACATCTTTTAATAGTATAAAAAAGTCGCCTCTAATAAGATTAATGTTATTTTTCACTACCTATCGTATGTTATTTACTACTACTTTTCTAGAAATTACTACATTCATAATTAAAACGTTTATAAATTAATTTACAACGCAGGAGCAACTAAGATTTTCTTTATTACTTGTCATCCGACTAATTGGTAAAACCACAGAATAAATAATAGTACAAGAAGTAATACGCAAAAGTTATATAATATAATTCTTACGAAGTTACGTTGTATCTATCTTTCACGTTGGAGAGTGACTGAAGCCATATGCGCTTATTAACTCCTTTTGTATGCATAAATTACGGTGTAATCGTACTATCCCTACCATTTGATTACATATAACACCATTACAAGCATTCATACATATATAAGCCATAGCTTGTTGGGATATTTAAAGCGAAGGGACAGGACTATTAACCTTAGTCCTCCCAGGCCAGACATTAACGTGTTTACTGCCCTATACATTATCATGTTCTTAGACAATGATTGGTCTATATAAAAATACGATTACTTATCGACGGACTCAATTTGTTTCAAACCGTAAAACTTTTGAACACTGTTTTTTATGAGTTAGCAATGCTTACATACATATGGAATGTAAATAATGGAAACATTACGTTTATTGTAACTACTGTGATTTAGTATTAAGCTGTTAATTGAATTCAGTTCTACGTTTCGCGACGGGAAAGGAATCCTGTTCGATGCGTCTGTTACCATATAGAAGTGAAATGATAGGATTGTTAAGCTTATGATTTAAATTGTTAATTAAAAAAATTCAGAAACTTTACATTGAAAATTACCATTTCAATAAGCATTTTTAATTCAGTATTAATAATATTTTTAATACCGTATGGCGATGTCAATATAAATCTTCCAATGCCGCTCCATGAATAGTAACTTTGAAATTGACTGCAAGAAAAATGCATAACTTAGATTTCTTTACCAGGAATGATAATAGTAAGAAACGACCATAAATAAAATAGTAAAATCATCGCTAATGTGGCAAAATTACTAAATAAAAACAATATTTGGGCATGGGTGAATGTATTTTACCTGGAAATGTATATTATGTAATAATTATAACGTTATATTGAATAACATTCATTATGTCAAATGGGCACAGCTACAAACAATATTTTTCTATTTATAACATTATTATTAAATTTATATTTATATTATAGTTGTAGCACGAATGGGTCGGCTCGACCGGGGAAGGACCACGCTCTCCCAGAATACCAGCGTAAAATAGCAGCTTAATGCTACTGTGTTTCGTATGGTGAGTGTAGAGAACCGGAGACCCTTTTTACTGGAAAAGCCTCATTCTATCTTAGTCCTCACAGCTGACAACTCATCTGCATTTAAATTCGCAAATGAAGATAGATGTAGATGTCTATGTGCCACAGCAACCACTTACCATCAGGTGGACTGTGTGCTCGTTTGTCACCCTTATTCTATAAAAAAAAAAACTTAATATCCTAGACTGCATCAAGTATACATAATATAAGTAGTCGTAATCAAGCACGGCCTTAAAATTAATATAAAATAAAATTGAGAAATTATATTGAATATAAAAATTAACGACTTAATTACTTAATACTAAAATACGACTAGGGTAGTCGTTGAGTATTTATTTTATTGAATAAAAAAATTGTATTTATGGAAATGTCCGTTAACAACACTCATTTTATGGCTGCTCGACACCACAGCAAGCAAAGAGCATACGTGAGAAAATTATTAACTGTTTTACGTCTCGAATAGTTTTCATAATCATGGAGCTTTTATTACGTTGTAATTGATCGTTATTAGGTTTCTCTTTATTTATAATCGCAAGGTAATGATTGTACGGTTGTTTTAACGAGGCGCAATTTTATTAGAAACTAGCGATCCACCCCTACTTCGCACAGGTGATTTTTGGATCTCGACAATAGCGCCACCTGCACCACAGCATCGCCAGTGCCACCAAATGTAAATCTAAACCATCTAGGGGCCCATTCAAATACATACAAAAAAAATCATCAAAATCGGTCGAGCCGCTTTTGAGTTTTAGCGAGACTAACGGACAGCAATTGATTTTTACACATACAGATAATTAATGTGTTCCTTTTCAAGTAAAAAAGAGAACCGTTTGATTATTTCTTTTAGCAGGAACTGCCTCTTTAATAGCCTCCCACTATAAAAGTGATGAGTGAATATTTGATGGCAAAAGATCATTACATGTTTACCGTGTAAATTTCAGCAATGTTTACAAATGGTAACAGGGAGAGTATTAACCTCGCCTATGTAGACAGATACTATAAAAAGTCTTTACAATTTTATAATAGAGCAACTTTTACCTGCGGCTTTGTCCGCGTAGAACTTAAACAAAAAAAGAGACCAAGAGAAACGAGAAACGAAATCTATGTATATTAGTGGTCTATGGGCAAATAGTTAAATTATCGAAAAACCACTTATAACTAATTTTTTAAGTATTACTTTGAAAACTAGGTGCCATATGTGACAAGGTTTTGAATAAAACTTGAAGATCTATAAGAATTTTACGTAAAAAAGGTATTATCACATAGTTTAGAAGTAAAAAAAAATTAAATTCAGTTTGCATCAAAATTTTAAGAGGTAGAAGATAAAGTATGACTTTTTTGTGTATAATTGTTAACCAAAAAGTTTTATTGAATATAATTATATACGCACTCATGGACAAATTTAGGGAACGCAAAAAAGTTACACACTAAAACAAAATATCATGATTATTTTTGACAATTAAATTTATTAATTTGGATTTTGCTTAATATTCGTTAATTTAAAATTTCAAAAGAAAAAAGAAAAATTTTACAGGAAAGAAACATTTTTGTACCTAAGATTTTTACATTATTTACGTTCTGTTGAGTCTCGTATACTGTCCGATCTGCCGAAGCCTGTTAACAACTCGGTGTACCATCATAATGTTTTGGCCACATGTTGAAACATTGACTACCTTTAAGGCAAAAATTTAAACAAAACCTAAATTTAAACTCAAATTCAAAAGTTGGCGAAATTTTTCGCATTATAAAGAACGCCATATTTTGCAATAATTACATAAAACAAATGAAATTCGAAAAAATAAACATTCAAAAACATTTTTTAACAGCATTTACTAATGTTTGTAGCCAGTACACACGATAATTACAACAGGAAAATTAAACCTTTTTTTGCATTCCTCTAAATTTGTCCATGAGTGTATAATAATTACAAAAGAATTTTGTTAAGGAAAATAAATATTCTAAGTTGTGTAATTAACTAAGCATTAATGCGTAAAATGCGAAATGACTTTTCCATTTTTTCTTGTTAACAATTTAATTATGTACATTGATTAAGCCATTTCAAGACCTGCGCGAGTATGTTTACGTACGCAGTTCACGTCTGGCTGCGTTATTTGAAAAGTCGTTTGGCTTTTTGTGCTATAACATTTTATCGCTTATTTATACTTGGTGTCTCATGGCGTATTGAATCGAAGTGAGCGAGATTTTGTATGTAATCGTAATGCATTCAGAAATCGGCACAATTTTTTCAAATTTCAAATCAAATTTTTTTTTGTTAATTAATGAAACAGTTCACATACGTCCAAAGTTGGATAAAGGTCTCATCTCATTTCTGAGAGCAGACCTATGCCCAGCCTTCGTCTCATTTTCGAGAATTGAAGTTGACCACGAGTCAAAGAATTAAGCGTGAAAAAACTTTCGAACTTGTGAAGAAAAATATAATGAATTAACACTCATGATGTTCATGAGTAAACCGACATTTAAAATTGCAATTAACAATTGCAGGAGTAACGACAGTGATCGAACTCTAGAATGTTCGGTTATATATCAGGATTACAAAAACAAAAATATGAAAATGTAACGCAGCACGACGAGCTTGAATTTGCTTGAATGAGATTGACGAATTTTCGTCAGATGACACAAAGGAGCACACAGTTTTACTGTTTTTGATGCCGGTTTTCGTAAAAGATTTTTTGACAAAGTACAAGCTGAAGTTATAATGTACAAGTGGTAAAATTTAAAATTTTGTACAACCGACTTCAATATAAATAAAATGAGAACATCATTAGTAGTCGAAATCAATTAAATACACATTATCGATACAAATAAATAAAATTGAAGTGTCTGTTTGTAATGTCAAAATAACAGCTTTTTACTAAATGCATATGAAAGTATATACGGTACTTATAACAAAATTACAATTTTTAACATTTTTGTCTGTCTATCTGTCCGTTTGTTCCGGGTAATCTCCGAAACGGCTGGGCCAATTTTGACGGGACTTTCACTGGCAGATAGCTGATATTATAAGGAGTAAAACGCGCAAGATAATGAAAACCCATGAAATCCAATTGTAATAAATTCCACGCGGGCGAAGTCGCGGGAAACAGCTAGTTAAGGATAATTCAAAAACTACTGTGCACCTGAGAAGTACCAGCTTTTAAATAAAAAAAAATCATCAAAATCGGTTCACCTAGAAAAAACTTCTTAGGTAACACACATAAAATAAATACAGTCGAATTGAGTACCATCTCCTTTTTTTGAAGTCTGTTGAAAACAGCAGCGGTAGTAGCTAAATATAAATCCCGTATAAGAAAAAATCAACATGTTTTTAGAGACAATACCGTCATAATTCTTAATGATCTCTTTGTGATTATTAGTCAGCTGCTACAAGCGACAGATCGACGATATTTATCATTCTGATAAATATCGATTTCAAAGCTGTCTATTGTCTCTACATCACTACATCGCAACTTATACGTAGATTGAACAACTTATAGATGAATATAGATAAAACTTAGAAGTATATTCTGCCAATAGTGCTCTTAATTTTAAGACATTTTAATTACAAATATATATTTATCCCCCCCCCCCCACACACACACACACACAACACACACAATGTTTGTGAAATGTTCTTCACAATAATTGTGAAGAACATTGTAGTTTCAAATCTTTATAAAATATTGTAGATGATCTGCTCTGTGGGAATCTACATAAAGCTGCGTAAAAGCAAAATAGCCAGGAATAGTATAATAATAAAAGAATAATAAAAGCCAGTCAATAGATGCAGGATCAAGACCGTGCTTTGTGGCACTCCTTGGGGGAGGCCTATATTCAGCAGTGAACTTGTGAAGGGCTGTAATGATGATGATGAAAATAAAAGTCACACGAAGTATAATGGTAAATCAAGTCCAAAACTGATCCTACAAAGATATCTAAAGATAATTCATTATCATTCTATATCTTGTGATTTTTATACATGATATAGGATAATATTCTCTCGGTGTAAAAAAATAAACCTCTGATTTTTGGCTATTTTAGTTCTTATCTTAATAGGGTGCGTATATTAGGGACAAGAATTAGATTTAGGCTTATTTTTCAACATTGCTTTAATATGTATATTATAGCAAAGTTGAAAGATATTTAATTGAAGACACGGTCATCCATCTCAATCGAACGTGAACGAAATGCATGCATTTGTTTCTACATGTTTCGCCAATCCCTAAATGCTGATTGGCAACCAGTCATAATCGATTCGTTGAGACGGGAGCTTTGTACGCACTGGCCATATTTTTAATAATATTAAACTATATTAATACTTTCCCCAAACATATCATAAACGTAAATATTTAATTATGTACATAATTAAACGAAATAAAGTAAAATTAACAAAGCTTACCTGAATTCTAGCTTCAGTTAATCCTATTTTTAAGGCGAGCTCTTCCCTGCAACAATATTATTACGTGAATATATGTTATATTTACAACGTGTACATAATTAAAATAACACAGGGACTACAATTATAATCTGTCGTTCTTTTGTGACGTCATAGCTATCAGAATAGACTCACAAAACTATTATCGTATATGGTGTATAAAATGAAATAAAACTAAATAAATATAAACCATTCATTTCTCTGGAAACAGGATGGTAACTATTATAAATATATTAATAATTAATAGATTCGTCGCAGTAAGAAAATACTTTGTGTTATTATACAAATTGAGAGATGAATGCACGATATAGTAAATAACCACGATTAATGTCATATATTATAAAATGAAATAGTATTATAAAATGTAAAAAGTCAATATATAGTGTGAAACCTACCTCGAAAACACATCAGGATAATGCGTCCGACCAAATGCTTTCTCAAGCTCATCCAATTGATAACTGGTAAAAGTAGTTCTGTAACGCCTTTGTTTCCTTCTCGGGATATCTTCGTCATCGCCGCTGCCAGATCCTGGGCGTTCTGGCTCAATAAGCGAAAGTTCAGATGTGTTGGAACAGCCTGCCTCAGACACACCCATTTCGTCTAATAGTTAGTACCAGCTACGGGTTTACTATATGAAGTGGAAAACCTGCAACAAATATATAAAGTATTACTTTAAAATACACAGTAGATACGTACGAGTAACTTTAATAGATTAGAAACAATAATCTTTATTGATTTATTAGTTGTTTTATAGTGTAGCTTGTATACAATATTTTTAAAGAATTTAGTTATAGCCTCAGATCAGCAAAGAAACAGACGGAGCGCTGCAAACATTTCAAGTGACGCTGAAACCAAGCCAAAACCATACTCAACTTAGGTATTGTAAGAACGCAACGCACGCAAGAAGCACTCACTCACAAGTAAAAAAGCCTATACGGTCAGGATTTACGGAAAGAGAATGCCATAAATTGTTAATGAATAAAATTTATTGAATATTACTTGCACACATTAATTTTAAGTCATAATTATTTTTCTAGAACACGTGTTTAAAGATCTAAAGAGCTATAAAAAAAGAAAATTACGTGGGGGTAACAAAATAGCAAGAAAAGTCATTTTATACCATAGTATTGTTATTAACAGTTGAACTTCAAATATTTTATGTTTATTCAATATTTCTTTAAAATTTCAGTTATATTTTTCAATTTTCGGGTATCCATTATTTTTCTAATAATTTTTTTATTACACATTGACCAAATATTTAAAATTGCAAATGTACATTCATCATAAATAAAATTATGAGTAAGTCCATTATTACAACAGAATTACACATTGTTGATACAGTCTTCGATATTAATATAATTATCGCCGAGCCCCGCACTCGAACGTTAAGCACAATTAACCGTTGTATCGCATTTCCTCATCTAAATTGCAATACGCATACGTCCGCTTTCTTTCATCCTTCGTATGGTACAAACAAAGAAAATGCATTCAAATTTGTTTTTGTTGCAGATTTAAAATCATACAAATGCGAATTTTATCGTTAGGTTTCAGAACGAAAGTATTCTTAAACTTACTTAAAATTACAATAGTACGCATGTACAAGTTACATTTAACAATTTAGATTCGTTTAGGGATCTACGGGAGATGCAACACCTTCTCCAAATACGCACTGCCCGTGGTATACCCTAATAAGAAACGACCGACCAATAGAAGTAAATTCATTGAGAATGCCGATTTAAATCTGATAGACGGGTGGGTAGTGGGGAGTAGCATTATCTGTTTTATTTTTATTTATTTTAAAGTAGTACGTGATGGTAAGTGGATGCCGAAGCCCTCTAGTCACCTACATATGTATATCCGCGATTAAAAATCAAAATGCAGATTCATTGTTACCCCTGAGGACTAAGATGGAATACCTTGTTACCCGTAAAAGGGTCCCCGGTTCTGGACACCCACCTTATGAAATACAGCAGCTTTTTGCTACTATTTCACATCGAGATCGAGACACCACCAAACCCACCAAACAATAAATCTTTTAACTTATACATGCCATTCTTGAATAGGCTTATGTCCAACGGTGAATTAAAAAGTGGATAATTAAGATGACAATTTGAGAATTTTTGTGTACCTATGAAATCTTTACGCACAAACACAATGACATAAAATTACATAAGAAGGAAATTTAATAACACGCTATTTAAATCACTTAACTATTTATAAGCCGTTAAATATGAAATGGATTTTAAATTTGAATTATGTACCTTTTATGTAAAAATAAATATAATTGCGATATACTTCTTTTATTTTCATCGGGGAAATGAAGTCCACCGCTTGATTACACATTGTCTTTCAACAATATTAATTTTAAACGTAAGAACTTTTTTTGTTTAGCGATAACAATAAAATTATAAATTTTAATAAAACGTTTGTTCCATAGTTTAACTTATAAATTGCAAAAAAGTGCAATAACAAGGCTGATACGCACGACTGCCTTGAATGCGTATTTAAATTTTCAACGGCTTCTATCCAACTTATATTATATTCCTTTTGCTATATCTTAATTTTGCAATATTACCGGAAAGATTTATAATTATTACGATAACCTTTTGATTAAGTTTGTCTTTTATTCGACATAAATCTAAAAATTATAATCGTCACATACATTATAATTTAATTTTCAATCTAACAAAAATTTTAATATAAGTCGATTATTGTCAATAGATTATTATTGAAATTCATTTAAATTAACAACTTTATGTAAGATAATAATAGTGATGATTTTTCCCTTGGTGTAATACAAGGGAACTCAATATCTTTGTTTAACCGTATCAAATAATGTTTTACAGTAGAGAGAGAAAGAGAGAGCGACAGAGCCGCGGAGACAATCGCTTCATAAAAACCAAAATGTGTAATATACATTTAGGTATCATGAAGCGTGACTATAATTCAAATAAGATACATAATTAGCTCCCCCGAAAAATTTAAAACAACAACAAATCATACATAATCTGCAAGAAAATCCATCACCCTATCTCGTAGATTTAAAATGCGAAGCGTTTATAACTCAGCATACGTTATCTGATCGTCAAGAAAGTTTAACATGAAACAATTTGGAAGGTAACGATGAAATACTCCTACTTCCATTATTATTTTATTTCATAAATTAAAATTAAAACGGCCAATTAGTATTTCTGTGGAAACTACTGCTTCTTCCATTTATGTGAAAATATTGCAATTAATAATTTTACGCTTTTTAAAAAAATATTTTATAATCTGTTTCAATATCGTTGCTATGACCATGGAACAAAGAGAATACGATTAAACCCATCAAATAAAAAAAAATTATAAATAAGATGAGTCAATTAATTTAAATTGGATTTGTTACGTTTATCATCAAAACTTTAATTTGTTCAGAAAATTAATCAAAGTTTTATTGTTATAAAACGAGCAAGTAGTTCGTCGTTAGCTATGTTATGTAATTACCAAGCTAATTTAGAGACTTAATTACCTGAAAGTTTAACGTTTCAGTGTCAATTTAATGGTTAAGCCATTGGTGTTTAAATTATTTCACATTTTTTAAACATAATTATTTGGAAATATTTTATCCTTTTTAGTATTCAACTGTAAAAAAATTTTGTGGCAAAACTTACCTGTCCTTAGGTGACGATATAATCAAAAACCAATCTCTATTTTTTCAAGAAATCCAAAATAAATTAAAGCCTTTTTACGACTGTTCTAACTAAAAATCGTAACCACAATATTTTCTAATTTTAACCTACTCTTTAAACAGACTACTTATCTACAGGAAGTTTCGCGACTGACTGGCTATTGTTGTTAGATTTAATAAAATGGTAAAAAATTTCGACGCAAACAATTAGTAAGTAAGAAGTTTAAAGAAATCCTGATAAACTGATCCTAATCTTATGATAACTATTTGTAATTCGTCATTTACGAATGACGAATACCTCTACTTTCGTTGAAATGCAATACTTTATCTTTTGAAGTCATCATCATAATTATTACAGTCTATCACAAGTCCATGGAGCATGGTCCTGAGCCACTTGCATCCATAAATTTCCTGCATCTCTTACCAGGTCGTCACTCCTTCTAGTGGGGGGCCGCCCCACACTTACCAGTAGGGACGAGGCTGCCTCTCGAGAATCTTTCTTATCCACCGGTTGTCGTTTATCTTTTTATCTCATTCTGAATCGGAAAGCCCATGTCATAAATGAAAGTCGTAAATATTTTTATAAATACATTTTCATTGAATAAAACTACTTTTACGGACTTTATCGCGTTTAATTCTACTTTTTTTTTAAAGGATAAGGGTGACAAACGAGCACACAGTCCACCTGATGGCAAGTGGTTGCTGTAGCCCATAGATATCTACATCTATCTTCGATTACGAATCAAAATGCAGATATGCGTTGTCACCTTTGAGGACTAAGATAGAATGCCTCGTTTCCAGTAAAAAGGGTCTCCGGTTCTCTACACTCATTACATGAAACACAGCAGCGTTAAGCTACTATTTTACGCTGGTATTCTGTAAGAGCGTGGTCCATCCTCGGTCGAGCCGACCCATTCGTGCCACAACTATACCACTAATAGCTGCAGCGTGGCTCTACCACGTTAAAAACTACTAATTACTTATTTTAATTCTCGACGTTACGGGCGCTTTGCAGCACCCATAGTCACGGGGGACTGTCCCCCGTGACCATGGGTATACAATGATTTTAAATAGATAAGTATAAATCGTGGCGCGATCAAAGCAATTTACCAATGAGCTGATTCCGAGTCGGTAATGTCTGTCTCTATGAAGCGTGACGCCACCTGCAGACACATCTGCTGCACGCGCCAGTAATCACCATTTTTATACATTTTCCGTCGAATTAAAACAATAGGAAACAATTATTGTTTTAATTTGAAATTGTGTTCGACCCTTTAAGAAAGCATATCGAAAACTTAATTACAATTTTTTTTTAATCAGGTTCTTTTTTTTACGTGGTAGAGCCACGCTGCAACTATATTATGGTTGTAGCGCAAATTGGTCGGCTCGACCGGGGTAGGACCACGCTCTCACAGAATACCAGCGTAAAATAGCAGCTGAATGCTGATGTGTTTCGTATGGTGAGTGTAGAGAACCGGAGACCCTTTTTACTGGAAACGAGGCATTCCATCTTAGTCCTCACGGGTGACAACGCATCTGCATTTTGATTCTTAATTGAGGATAAATGTAGATGTCTATGGACCACAGTACCCATTTACCATCAGGTGGACTATGTGCTCGTTTGTCACCCTATACTATAAAAAAAAAACATAAAAAGTGACTTTTATTTAACTTTGTACCCCTTTTTAAGCATAATATTGCGCGCACGAAGCAGTGTGATATTTGGCTGTTACAAATGCTTTTTATTAATTAAAACACAACATTAATTGTTTACGTTCATACTGCCACTGTCAAACAAACGACAGACATAAATGCCAATCATGTCAATGTCAAACATATAATAATATGTGGTCAAACATTCGCACAGAGTAGAGATAGTCACCAAAGAATTTTAAAATATTGCCAATAAATAATTACAACTTAATTTTGTGTAATATCAAATATTCCTTCTTCAATATTCTGTGGAGTGTATGACAAGGTAAAAAAGCGTTAATTTTATATTTTGCATTTGAGATATCTGTGAATTAGTTGAAGCTTAATATACAAACATAAGTCAAGGCTTCTTGCTCAATTAACATTTGTGACTCTCTATCATTAATCGATAAATTTAACGTTTAACGTTTAGGTGTCCATCATCCGATTTAGTACCGCGAGTGTCGTAAGAGGCGCCGATGGAAAGTGTCAGAAAGAACTTATGGCCTCCGATAGATGGCGGTATACAGATCTCGTTTTCGCCAGATGTCAAACGGGAAACAGCGTCAAAGGTGCGAGACATCTGGTACTGCGATCTATTGCGATTACTGCGATTTAAGAAAAGAAGAAGAAATAAAAGAAGAAAGAATATCGGTTATTTTTATATCATGTGATGAGGTTGTAAGTTATCTTTTATAAAAGGTTATTTTTATATATTAAAAAAGGTTATTTTTTACATATTAATGAAGATCAACATTTTTATTCTATTAATCCGTTAATTATTCGATAACTTAATAGAAAATTTAAGACCTTGTAAAAAATAAACATAGTTCATTATGTAATATTATTTCCACTTAAATTACAATAGTTTTGTCCATATTATCGATAATCTAGTCACGAATCGATGATGAAAGTTATTTGTAACAGTTTTTAGATATTTTAAATGCTTCTAATTAAAAATAAATAAGAGCTTAAGGTAAAGTGAAATTCGTTACCCAAATAAAACCATAAATAAAAAACAAATTTACACGGTATAACGTTTCCTATTTGGCGGATAGTAAAAAATTTGATTAAATTAAATAAAGCAACCAAGAAGTTGATTTTAACGCTTCAACGGTTTCGTTGTTGATAGTGGAAATTTACCACTGAACGAGTCTGCAGACCGAGTAATCGGCGCATTGACAGACAAACTTTTTTACAACTGAGTTAGCGGTATCGAGTTCGTTTCCCTCCAGTACTTGACAACTTTTTACCGGGCCATTAGCATAATCTGTGGTCAAATATCGACTTTCATTTTGCTTCAAATTGAGTACAAGTAAAAAAATGTTTAATTGAAGTTGTGCATTTCACAATAGAGACAAAAAGTACGGGTATAAAATTATTCTATAAGATTTTATTATTATTATTACCACATAAAATAAATTATTATTGATCATTCTTCCCTTACTGCTGTAGGAAACAATTATGAAATTTTAACTTTCGTAAACACTGGATGTTACAAAACTACCCGTAAAGCCGAAAGGAGGTTAAATGAGGCCTTATAACGAGTCCATTCACAATATTTAAGAACCGTAGTAACGCTGTATAACATACCCCAAAAAAATAAAAAAATATTATTATTTTCACTGATGTGCAAATCCTATTTCAATAAAATTAAAGAGTAAACAACGCAGAATGTACCTACATTTCTACCTAATTCGCGGAACGACAAAAATTTTAAAAGACCTAATCTAACGAAACAAACTAAACGAACACTTACTTTTTCATAATAAACGTCAAATTTACAGAAACGGCTCAAAGTGTGCTCCGTCTTGCTCAATACACAACCTCGCTCGTCGGGATATGGCTTGTGTGGCATTTCGCACCATCGTCGGTGTTATTGATGCGAAAACCGATCTAACACGCTGTTCCATCTCGGCAACCGTTGGGCAATCGGAGAAATACACTCTGTCCTTCACATAACCCCACAAAAAGAAGTCCAAGGGTGTGAGGTCCGGAGAACGAGCAGGCCATAGCACCGGTCCCCCGCGGCCGATCCATCCTCGCGGAAAGTGAACGTTAAGATGTTCTCGTACGTTGCGAGCAAAATATGCCGGAGCTCCATCATGCTGAAACACCATGTTTCTTTGGTTCTCAAAGTAATCGCAGTCAGCCACAGGAAAGTCGTCAATCGCCTCTTCGAATTCCGTTTGTAAAAACGTTAGATAGTTGTGTAACAAAACTTGTCTATTAGAGTAGTTGTTTACATCAATCCATCAATACTAAAGTCTATGGTCAAGTCTTGTTATATCCGATAAAATAATCGATTGTGTTAAAGTTACGTCAAATATTGTCTGTGGATAAAAAGTTAGGACTTAGCAGTCGAGCGTCATTCAGAGACGAGCCGCCGGAGTAACAAGAAGGTTTGTGATATATTAAGTTATTTTGTTATACTGTGCCATTGATTTAGTTTACTCGAAATAAATATTGTTATTGCGTTGATTAATTCCTTTTATTTAGAATTCTATGAACCACTTTTGAGGTACCCTTACAGTTGCTACCGTTCAGACGTGATGACTGAAGGTGTGGGCTGGCCCGTCATAAAGACCAGCCCACACATTCAGCCGCCACTGGTGTTGGAATCTGCCCTGCCGTGAAGCATGTGGATTCACGCGAGTCCAAACGTGATCGTTATGCATATTTGAAAGTCCTGACCTCGTGAATGTTGCCTCGTCCGTCCAAAGAACATAGTTTACGTAATTAAGGTTTTCCTCTAACTGCCTGAGGTGCCACTCGCAGTAGTTCCTCCTGGGTGCAAAATCGGAGGGTATCAACTCCTGTGTATGGCGATAGTGATAAGAGTGACGATTGTCGTCACGAAAAATTCGCCAAACTGCAACATGGTTTATACCGAATCTTGTTCCGGCTCACCTCTTACTTGTGGTCGGCTCTTCTTCAAAATGCTCTAACACTAATTCAGCCTGCCTGGCGTCGACTGTGCTTGGACGTCCACTTCCAGTAGACCGATGAAAAGAGTCGGTGGAATGTAGTCTTGACATGTTCAGAAAATACTGGTACGAAGGCAGCCGTCGCTGTTCAGTGGGGGTCTACCATCGATAAATCGTTGCCGATACAGTTCGCGAGCACGATTTAAATTGCTATCTTCATGGCCTACGCATAACATCATATCGTAATATTCCGAGTTAGAAAGCATCGTTATTTTGCAAAAAATGTTGGAAAAAAAACTCGAAACAGTTGTAGGATATCGATTAGAAGATTTGAAATTGACAACATATTTTTTATTCAACTTGACAGTTTTTGAAGCCAGTACTTGAGTATAATGACATTCTTGTATTGAGGTAGCAAACATTTATGAATGAAAAATATAAAAACTATTAAAGTAGACAATTATTAGGTAAAATAGGTACGTAGGCCTTTCTGTTGTATAATCTGGTTCCCTGCCATGACAGCTTACTAGGGTTGACAAAATTTTTGGGTTTGATAATTAATTATATTTTTTACGGGGTATTTTGTAACACGTGTATAAAGTAAAAAATAAATAATAGTTTAGTAAAACTAAAAAACACGCTTTTGTAGATAACCGAACTAAAAAGAAGAAAATCATTTTCAATAAGTTTAAAATAAGAAAATAGTGATTAACATAAAAAAAATATTTAATTGTAAAAAAGCGTGGGGTGCTTTATCAGATATTTTATGATGACGCTAATTTTACAATTACAACATTTACAACAAATGACATCAAGCACCCCACGCTTTTTTACATTAAATTTTTTTTTTTGTTAATCACTATTTTCTTATTTTAAACTTATTGAAAATTATTTTTTACTTTTTAGTTCGGTTATCTACAAAAGCGTGTTTTTTTTAGTTTTTTTTAAATTATTATTTATTTTCTATTTTTTAGTGCGGGTAACTACAAAAGCGTGTTTTTTTTTTTTGCAACGAAGTTCTTTTACGCGGCTTACAGTAGATTGAACTGGCAGAAATCGTAGTTGTTTTATGAATTATTCGCAAATCCTAGAGATCCTGGCAAGGATAATGGGACAAACTATTTAAATTATTGCATTATCATCGGTCCTTGATAAGTGTGTGAAGTTTCAAATCAATTCGACGTTTTGAAGGGGATGACAATCACATTCAGAAATTCGGTTACATAGATACATACCAAGCTAATAAAAGCGTGTTAAAAAACTAAAGTTACAGCCTATATACGTCCCACCGCTGGGCAAAGACCCATGGGATATTTGTAAAGGTAATTCTTTTAAAATAATTAATAATCATTGTTATTCGTTAAAAGTTGAATGCAACAAAACCACTGTATGATTTAATTTCCAATACATTATTTCTGCTATCTAGAAACAGTTTACGCACTAGTGGTGTGCGGCTTTGAAGTGTACGAAAGTTAATATTATAACAGGCTATCTGGTTTTTTATATTTGTCCTCGGGGGTGACAACGTGCAGCCTTTTTTTTTTGAAGTTAGTTGCAGGCGTCCATGAACTACCAGTAAATACCACTATTAGGTGGACTCTTACTTCATGTGTCTCTAATATTATTATAAAAGAATAATTAAAGGCAAATTGTTTTATTTGAGCTGCATCTATGATAATTTCCAGTCTAATCTAAATCATTTGGTAATCGATCCATTCTTAAACGACACTAAACGTTATTTTAAAGACAACACAAGCTTTATTTATGCATTAATTTTTTTAATATCTATATATCTAGAATAATATAGTGTTTTTATCATCTAAACTTCCATAAGTTATTGTAATAACATTTCTTGAAATTATATGTTTCATAATCCTCTAAGTATTACTAAACACGTCAGTATGTGTTTAGTAATACTTAAAGGATTAAGGAATTGACCAGACAAAATGGATAGAATAAAATAAATAGCATAGTCAAACGTGTTATCAGCTAATTAGTTACAAGATCCAGTATTTCCAGTAACAGAATCACCAGATAAGAATGGATGCTCGGTGGGTGACGGTCCGGTAAAGAATTAGAATAATAATAGGATTTATGGCGATACGCCCGGCGCCTGCCCGGATTTTCTTTTTGTCTCGCGGCCCATTAGACATGGCTAATCTACATCTTAGTACTTTTCTGTTGTAGATACCTATCAAAAGTGAAACATTTTTAAAAACCTCACATAACTACGTAAAAGATACAAGATCATTCGAAAGTGATATATTTACTTTTTTATGTTTATTATGTAGACATTCTGGTATTTTAATTTGTTTTAATTTATTATGTATTCTATTTTAATTAATTAATAATAAAATTATATTACTAAGAATATAACTTTTACATAATTAAATTAATTTTACGCATAATAAAAAATAATATATATTTAAAAATTGCGTCATTCACAAGTATATCAATATTAAAAAATGGCATTATGCTAACTACGTTAGATAAATTGTTCTTATTTTAATAAATGGATATATTTTTATTTTTATTTAAGTGTGCAAATTTTTAAAATAAAGTGTTTTGTTCTTCGGTAGTCCGATTATTTTACGAAATTGTAATTCTTGGTTTATCAACATCTCTTAGAATTGAAGGATTAGACGTTTTTGTCCATTAGCTATGGGCTTAAGTGTTAATGGTGTCTCGGATTATATCACCCGAGCTTCCAGATAAGAGGTTCAGGCCTCTGACTCAACCGTCCCTTGACTGATGTCTGTCTGCTACCTGATAACGCCAACCTTCCCCTCTTAATGCCTTGTCACAAGATTTAGGATTGTTTAATAATTTGTGTGTCATGCTAAGCTACCGTAATCATACGGAAACGTAAAATTACAACCTTTATATTTCTTTTCCATTACAAAACACGTTTGTTTAATTTACTTGTTAATTAATTATTTTATAAAATCGTAAAAGGTGACAGAGGGACATGAAAGAGGATATGGCAACATCTTCCTATTAATAACAAGTAATAAAAAACTGCGATTGCCAAACCGCCTGCCAAGCGTGGCAACTATGGCAAATATCCCCTCTATGGGGCTGTCAATCGGTGAGGTCTATGTTCAGCAATGGACTTTTGATGGGCTGTAATGATAATGAAACAAATTTATATCAGTACTTTAAAACATTGCGTTGAGATCAAAAAGGACTAATCAAAGAGGTCCAAAGGAAGTGTCCAAAGGAGTAGAAACCGAGTTTAGGTTTTGGTCCGACAATTGTGCGGGGCAAAACTGGAACCGGAAAATGTTTGCTATGTATATCATACGAGCGCAGAAATACAATGTCACTATAAAACACACATTTTTAGAAAATGGCCATACCCAGCAAGAGGGTGATAGAGGTGATTAATCGAAAGATGTGCCAAACCCTTTTGAATGGATCACATTAGTGCAGTGGGCTAAACAGGACGGAAAACCTTAATAATGTTGTTGAGATAAATCAACACCATATTTTTTATTTTAGGTCAACTTTAGTCTTAAAAAATTGGACAAAGAATTTTTACGGTAATGGGGTGCAATAGACGAACATAAAACGAATAAAGGTTCTTCCTACTGACCCAAATAAACAACATTATAAATGTAATTTTGATGAATCTGAATATATGAGTATTATAATACGAGACGAGACAACTGGATACTACTGATGTTCCCCTACTTTACAGACACGCGTTGCCTAATTCCAAAGCTAAAAGAAATGATTTGATAAGCCTTTGTAACAATGATAATGTATGATTCATTACGATTTCTATGTAATAATTCTTGTAGAATCCAATGAATTTAGTAGTTATATTAATATCTGTTTATTTTTTCTTTATTATTCCTGGTTATTCACAATTTAAAGGTATTTTTTAGCTTAATGGACAACAAATGATTTTACACAAGTACTTAAGTACAAACTAGAAAATTGCATAACAATGATACAGCCTATTAAAATTATAGATTTTTTGAACAAAGTACTAAGTGAGTTATGATATTTATAATTTTTATGCACCATCTACGCACTTTAATATTATTTTTATAGAATAAGGGTGACAAACGAGCACATATCCCTATATGCTGCTTTTTTACGCTGGTAGCTTAAACATATAAAACCAGGGCCGGATTAACCATTAGGCAGAGTAGGCAACTGCCTAGGGCCCCGCATCGGCTAGGGGCCCCGCGCGCGCACAAAAGTAATGGAAAATCTATCATACAGAGCAAATTCCATTGGAAAATTTGTATCCTCAACGACAATAGGTATTATAGCGTTTTAGCGACGCATGCTGTTAGTTGATGAAATACTTCATACTTACAGAACTTTACTTAGTAGAACTAATAATATCTATACGTTACGTAGCGTATTGTATGATATACAAAAGTTTTGAAATGCTTGATCTGTAATTGCGTTTTGTGAGTTTTGGGACCGTGACTGAATTTAATTTAAAAAGTCTCCTCTGTGTTTCAAAACTTATGAATTTGGATAAAAGTGCTAGATATTTGTATACTTAAAGTATAAGCATTAATTCGGAACACAGCCGGTGAGCGGTAGGCTGAGTGAGTACTAGACTTTATTCACATTGGGGGAATCCCCGATTCGTTGGATGCATTACGTAGCGATTTGTGAGTGACCGTGAATTTAGTTTAAAAAGTTGTACTGTGCTCTGTGTTTCAAAACTTACGAATTGGGATAAGAGTGCTAGATTTTTTTATAAAGACTGCCAGTGTCTTCATAAAATCGGCGAGACGACGAGCGAGTAATAGATACTAAAACTGAAGTAACCACTGTTACCAGGTAAGTTTGATAATTGATTGCGAGATTTTATTGCATATACTTACGAGTATTTATTTCATCTCATATCATAAATTCGACGAGTGTGAGAAGCCAAAGTTTTTCTTGTGTACTATCTGTATTATAGAAATTATTACTATTTCTCTCGCGTCGTCTTTCATTCACACGATTGTTTACCTTTTCTTTAAAAAAGAAAATGTTGGAGGAACCCGTAAAGAAAAAACACCCAAGTGATTCAGAACAACAAAAAAAAAAGCGGCTTGAACAACAAAACAAGCGTGATGAACAAGAAGACACAAAACCTTTTTCAACTCGGATTTAGTCACCAATCAACGGAAAGTCAACCTTCTCCAAGTAGCTAGCCAAACTATGGCGGCGGACCCAGTAGAGATTCCTTGCGAGTGTTCTGAACAGACAAACCAGGATCAAGAAATAGCTACTTTAGCGGATGCAGAGGAAAGTGACGCGGAGGCCGAGGTTCAATTACTACACCAAAACGTAGTCCACCTAAAAGTAGAATACCTGAATGATATTGGCTTATGGCAAAGTATTACCAACGAAATACAAGATTTTTGGTATACTAGAGATCCTGAAGAATGTGATTTTTCTGCTTCAAGCCAATATGACGTTAGTAAAAGATTTTTCTCTCAATCAATGTTTTTTTTAGAAACATATAGGTGGTGGTAAAACTAAACGAGAGTAGCTCATGTATTCTCCATCTACTGGAAAAGTATACTGCTTTCCATGTGTTTTTTTTGGCAAAGATCAAAGCCAATCGCAATTTCAAACTGGATTTTCTGATTGGCAAAATACGTCGCAAAGAATTCAATCCCATGAGAATAATGCAACGCACCGAGAATGTGTACAGACAGACACTGATTAGTAGACGACTCTTTGGAAATGACATTCGACAAAGAAAGAGAATATTGGATAAAAGTTTTACAAAGAGTAGTATCAGTGATTAAATTTTTATCATCCCGTGGATTAGCATTTCGTGGTGATGATGAAATTCTTGGTTCTCAACATAATGGCAACTATTTGGGAATTTTAGAATTACTCACGGAGTACGATCCGTTCCTTAGTTCACATTTAGCCAAATATGGTAATTTTGGGAAAGGAAGACAGAATCATATTTGTCTTCAACGATTTGCAATGCGAACTTATTGAAATATTGGGAAGTAAGGTTTATAAATTCATTGTTAATGAAATTATTAAAGCCAAATATTTTAAAATAAGCGTCGATTCGACATCAGACATATCTTATACAGATCAGTTGACTGTAGTGCTGAGATACGTTACTTCAAATGGAGAAGTAGCACAACGTTTTCTTACATTTATTCCTATAGTAAGTCACAAAGGAAAAGAACTGGCCGCTATAATTTTAATTTTTTTAAATCAATATAACATTGATATAAAAATGCGAGAGGCCAGACTTACGATAATGCGTCAAATATGTCTGGTTGTTACAATGGTCTATAGGCCCATATTAAGAAAATAAATAATTTCGCACACTACGTTCCATGTGCAGTGCACTCGCTGAAATTGGTGAAAGTGGCGGAAAGCTGCGTTGGAGCAATCTCATTCTTCGGATTTGTACAGGCAATATACAACTTTTTTTCGGCGTTAATTCATTGCTGGGCAATTATGCAGAAATATCTCGAAAAAGGTTTATTGCTGAAAAAAGTTTTCAAAATTAAAACTAATAAAAAACTGTCTTCGTTCGTCAATGTCTCAGAACCGTTTAAATTCATTGTCGATAATGGCGATTGAAAATGATGTATTGGAAAAGGTCAACTTTCAAGATGTTATGAATGCATTTGTATCCAAAAAAATTTGAAAAGTTAACATTTAAACTTAATGTACTTGTCATAACTATTTTCTTTCGTTTATTGTTTTTTATTTTATTTAACAAGAATAAAGTTAAAATTAAAATATCCGCGTCAAAACTATTTTCTATCGTTTATTATATTTTATTGTATTTAACAAGAATAAATTTAAAACACCCGCGGCTTATTTTTCTTTCCTGCTCCATAATGAGACTGCGAAACGGTCTTATCTCATATACATACTATACCTAATGAGATCTGGATCATCACTTATCTATAATCTATTAATTAAGACAATTTCAATGAGCCCAAATACAAATCTTTTACTATAAGTTCTTGAGGAGTAAAGCATCAGTAAATAAAGTAGATGGCTATTTTATATACTTTTAATTCTTAATAAAATGTTTATTTAATTATGAATTAGAAGTAATTTTAATTAAATTTAAATTATATAGATATAAATAAAAATTTCACAAATAAAAGAAAAAAAATCATATGCACAAGTAAAATAGTCAATATACGTTTGGGTAGGTACGACCTTTCATACTTATATTTGTATTCACTGCTGATTCTTAGCGTGAATGTGAGAGGCGTATCATCTTATTTCTCAGATGTAACGACACAACTCTGGCTTCTCTTATTCGATATATATTGTGGTTGGCATGGCCACTTACAATCTGCTGCACTAACAGTCTGTTGGCTCGTATGTCACTTTTAAAATTAAAAAATAAACATAGTCAACTATAAGGACTGCCGACAGAAGTGAAAACTCAATGATATACATGTACACAGTATACATGTACACAGGCCGCTATACTACGCGTCGCTAGTGTAGCTGGTACGAGTGGCTAGTAGACATGCTCGTCACGAGCATGTCGAGGTCATCGGTGACACGAACCCATAAGTTTTTCCCCTACCAAAATTCGCTCAACGCGGCTAAAGAAGTTTTCAATTCAAAAAACTACATCCGCAAATTTTTTCGCTATATATTCATACAATTATAGAGGTCATCATCACGGATGATTAACATAATACATTTATCTAATACACAGCCCGTCTGATGGTAAATGAATGCCGTGGCCCATAGACACCTACATCAATCCTTGTTAAAGGATCAAAATACAAATACGTTGTTACCCGTTAACCCTGAGGACTAAGATTGAATCTCTCGTTACCAGTGCGAACGGTTTACGGTTCTCATATCTAACTATAGCAAACAGGGCTCCTCTTCCTCTCGTAATCACGGATATAAATAACAAATATTTTAATGATATGCCACTTGATACTGAATAAAGTATACTTAGTACATATCCCATGTATTCTTGCCAGCAAAGACTTACGAGACGTGATACTTCACTGCTGACCACATGAGAAAACTCAAAGAAAATCTTACTAAGCTAAGATGTGGTATAGACTCGAAGATTCTCTCCGTGTTAAAATCAATTACGAGCATCTTAGCAACAGAATAAGAGTGACAGGCATAGCCTAATGGATCAGTAAGCTGAAATATAAATGAGCCGGCCATTTAGTTCGAAGGATCGTTAACTGATGGAGAAGAAAACCGAGTATCTCAGTGCAGTGTAGATTGGCCCCAACTAGATCGGTTGCCGACCTGATTCCTATAAAGAGTCCATGGATGAAGTTACCTAGAAATTGGCTTTGTGACAATCTATTGCCTTTGTTCGATTTGCTAATGTTTGCAGACACTACTTCATATTTTTATTTCGTGTTATTAATTTGTTATTTTATATTGATCTAAACAGTCATCAGTAAAGACAATTGGCGATTAAATCTAACCTAATTTTCTAAGTTAATGAACATAACTAAAAAACTATGGCGTAAAAAAACTATAAGATTTGATCGCGTAGTATTAACTTTCTTATTACATAGGCGGCTGGTAGCGCAGAGTAGCGTGTAATGAGAAATCAGAATGTTAATTAAGATCTAATTAACTCTAATACAATCAACAATGCTGCTTGCGTTCTGGAGGCATCCGCAAGTCATCACAAGGGGCTTATTTTGACCACTGTAGTTGGATCCCTGTCGTACAAACTGACTTCACCCCAGGCATAATCCTTATTGACTTCTAAAAAAGAAGCGAGGGTCATCCGAATTGGTAATTTTAATCAAATTGAGTTCGGCCAACCCTTTAGTAAAAAATTCGTCAGAATCACTCATTCCACGGTCCATTGTTATGTGAGAACTCAATTTAGTATACGCGGTCATGTTACGTGAGATTGATTTCAATGGCAATGAAGATATCCATCGTATTTAAAGAAAAATGAAATTGTAAACACGCCTTTAAATTAGATTTATAATTTTTTAACAAAAAGTAGATATGGTTTTAGTATAAATTACCTACTATATACATTATTAGATTTAATTTAAAAAATGATATCATAAGTAAATGTGAATCCTATAACAATGTAGCTATGCTATAAGATATTCTTTATTTATAATAATATTATGAGGATGAAAAAATCGCTCAGTGATCTATGAATTAGACTCGGAATTTCTCTCCATGATAGAACCCGTACCGAATACATCCGCAATAGAACCAGTAGAACCAGAGTAACCAAGATAGCCCAACGGATCAGTGAGCTGAAGAAACAAAGGAATTATCATAAGTGGAGCGTAGAGGCGACTCTCCATTAGATGGAGTGACGACGTGGTAAAACATGCAGAAACTCGATGAATGCAGGTGACACCTGTTTTGTGGCATTCCTAGAGGGAGGCCTATGTAGACTTCAGAAAGGTTATGATGAAGATGATGAAGTTTGTGAAGATATAATTATTTAGTTACAATGTTTGTGTTGTGTTTTCAATAACGGCAAAACGTATTTATATAAAATTTAATTGACACATAGATAGATCTTGTCTTGATTATCCATATAGGACACATTTCAACGCGGGAAAAATGAAAAATACGTTGAGTATAATGAACGCAAAACGCGGGTAGAGCCCGGGCAGAAGTAAAGAAGTAATTAAAGTTATAGATATTAATATATTAACTATATATTCTATGTATCCCGTCAATCAGACACAGGCACTGTTAATATATAAAATAATGAATGTGTAGCTTTCAAAGTCAAGAAGAAACTGGCTTATGATGGTTAACGTATCTAACCTTACTATCTAACATCTATGCTAGATATAATTACTCGGACCGATATCGCGAGGAGCATCAACAGTGCGAGACAAGGCGTCTAACGTTTTGATCTGCACCCCGTAGAAGGAATTATGAAAAATCTAATTCTTTTGGAGGAATCCATGTGCGGCGTTGGATGAGCTCTACGTAAATGTGGGACAGTAGCCGACGGAAAAGAAAAGTAAGTATATACATAAAATTAACAAACACAAATAAAACACTATAAAATTTACATTGAATGATTACCCATAATAATATATAACTAATCAAAAGCGTCCTCAACGTGTGTATGGAGCACTCGATCAATAAAAATGCCATAAAATAAGACCAATAACCAAAAATATACCGACTATTGTTGTCGGCCCAAACAAATCTAACAACTTTTATAGAGTTTGAGATATTTATAAATAACATTTAAAACTGACCATAATACAAGCTATAAACAAAATTAACAACACAAGGGCCCCCGCTGTTTTCAATTTTGAGCCTGACATCGACCCTAATTCAATAAAGCAATAAAATTCACCTAATTATGCAAATGCTTTAAAAATATCAGGCATTATGCCTTTTTTGATTTTAAAAATATGACGGGTGCCGTCAAGTAAGCTAGTTACGAGAATTGATTAATGGAACTGGTCTTTATATTATAATAACAATAGCAACGCTACATATTAAGTTTGTAGTCTAATATTTAAATGTCAAATTAATAGCATCATGGCAGGAGGGTGCGATATAGATTATTTTGAATAATTAAATATATAAAGTCCTTAATAATTAAATATTTCTAAAATAACACACGTGTAAATTATGAATAAAATTTACTTTTATAATCCATAAAATATTGAATATTTATTTTAAAAGTCGATTGTAATGAACAGTTATATATATATATATATATATATTCGCAAAAGTTAAATAATATAAATTATTCATCGCTAAAGGCAAACAATTATTTTATTATTTTATTTATAATAGGTATAGAATTTTGTTTTTAACTCTGCATGGTTTTAAGAAAGGCTTGAGTAGTCATCATTTGTATTCGATATCGGAACTAATAAAATAAAAGTAAAGGTAAGATATCAATACTTACAGCGTCCAATAATTTGAAATTCCAAAGTTTTCGTCAAACTTTATTCTAAGTGTCCAAAGATTAACACGAACAAATAGTAACAGTATAATAATGGTGCGATTTATATGATACAATGTGATGACTTTAACACAACAGAGTAATAAACTATGACACACCGACGCCTTCAATCGACTGATAGAGAATAAAGCAGACTGACCGCAATCGCCTACGCACAGCAGGAAAACGAATAATAAAAAATATAGCACTCAAGCCACTCCCCTGTGGCACACTCGGCCAATAGCAGAGCTGTGATACCGCGACAGGCGCGAGGGTGGGCCCGAATCAGTTGATACGGGTCTCTACTTCGATACCGCTAATTGACTTTATCAACAAACTGACTTTACTGGTCGGAGTCACGATATATGCGTTTGTCTGCCGTGTCAAAAGCCTAGCTGCGGCCCACTGGCATTGTAATTAAGTATGCGGTGCGCAAATGGACGATTTGGACTCAAGTGTAACTCTACATCATTTTCGATATTTGAGCAGACTTGTTGTATTATTATAGATTTCAGATGATTAATAAACAAGTCCTTTATTAAGTGTAGGTTAATTAAGTATGAAATCTTACAAATTATTAATATTAAATTAATTAATTCTTTACGTAAGTTTTGCTGATCCTGCGTGTTATTACAAATTTAAACGTGGTAGAGCTACGTTATTTTGATTGCAGCATAAATGGGTCGGCTCAAACGGGGTGGGACCACGCTCTTACAGAATAAAATAGCAGCTTAGTGTTGCTGTGATTCATATAGGTATTTTGTCTCCCTCCTCAAGTGTGACAATGCAATGACCATTTGTTTATTGATCGAGGATAGGTGTAGGTGTCTATGGAATACGGCATCCACTTATCATCAGGAGGACTATGTGCTTGTTCTTCACCCTTATTCTATAAAAAAATGAGGAATAACATATCAAAGTGTATTAACTACGTCAATATAACATTATTATTTAAAATATATTTATGTTTTTTTTTCTTTTGGCTTCTTTATTGTTTATACAATAAAATGCTGTATTAAGACAAAATTAACTTAAAACAAATTATACCTACGCCACATTAAAAATTATATTTTGAGAATTATGTAAATGCCGCGTGGTGGCAGCATAAGAGAATCCATCATCCCATTTTGCCCCGTGAGTGATGTAAAAGGTGACTATGGTGTATGAGAGAAAGATCACAAGGCTTCCGATAGAGAGCGGTATAATAGTCAACATTTTAAATTGATTTTAAGGTCTTCCTGTTATTCCACTCCTCAGTAGAGTTAAAAAGGCTATCGATGTTGTTCTTATGTAGTTTCGTAGAGTAGGTAATAATAATTATAATGTTTATTATTGCTATATATTTACGAAAACATAAAAAGTTACTTTACAAATTCTGCACCTTCTTCACCAGCCAATAAAAGACCATAGTTCTCTCACAACACGCTTGGCAAACGGATTGACGATCGCAGCACCAGACGTCTCGTGCTCTTGACGCTTATGCACATCGCCTGTCTGAATATTTTACGTCTAGCGTAAACGAGACGGTATACCGCCGTCTATCCGAAGCCATAAGATTTTTTGTCATTTACCATATTCATTTCTTACCATAAATAAGGGACGAATTGAGGTCTGATACATAAATTATATCTAATGGCTCTACCATGTATAATGGTACATGGTAGGCCACGCTGCAGCTATTATGGTTGTAGCACGAATGGGTCATCCCACCCGGGGTAGAACCACGCTCTCACAGAATACCAGTGTAAAATAGCAGCTTAATACTCCTGTTTCGTATGGTGAGTGTAGAGAACCGGAGACCCTTTTTCCTGAAACGAGGCATTCCATTCTCAGTCCTCAGGGGTGACAACGCATCTGCATTTTAATTCTTAATCGAGAATGTATGTAGATGTGTATGGGCCACATTATCCACTTACCATTAGGTGGACTGTGTGCTCGTTTGTCACCCTTATTCCCTAAGAAAATACATTTTAAAGAGCTAAATTTACAATAATATCCATAACCATCGTAGCGGCATTATTTATTATGACACTACATAAACCAAAATAAAAGTATTTTATTTAGATATTTATTTGCGGTTAGCCAAGATATATCGTGTTATATGAATTAATTTAAAAAAAAATTATCCAATATTAAATATTTGTTTAATATTGTTAGAAGCTGCCATGAGTAGGTACACTAAATATTGAATATTTATTGCAATTATATGCTAAAATTATTTAAAAATCCTGTTTCTTACATTTTATTAGTACTTCACTTATTTTA
This sequence comes from Parnassius orleans, assembly GCA_029286625.1. Lineage (NCBI taxonomy): Eukaryota > Metazoa > Arthropoda > Insecta > Lepidoptera > Papilionidae > Parnassius > Parnassius orleans. The sequence continues at coordinate 890,033 of JAGSMP010000253.1, forward strand.
CTAATATTTAATATTAAAAAAATATATTTTGTTAGTTACTTACTTTTAATTTTATGGGAAAATATAAACTATTTAAAATTCGCAAAAATTTAAAATATATTATGTATTATCAAAGCAATTATCTGCCGACTGCCTTATTCTCATAATTACGACTATTAAAACAACATTTGCCAAAATTACACAGCCCCGTGAATATGATTGCTTAATTGTAGTTACATTGTTTCAACACATAATATCTGAAATGATATATTGTGTACACGTTTTACATACTATAAATTGTATAAAAAAACCTAAGAATATTGTTCTATGGAAATAATACTATGTCCCGTGGTTTTCCACGTGGTGGCTGCGTAGAAGAATCTATGAGCCTATTTTGTCCGCAATGACGGTTAAGGCAAAATTCTCCTCCTATAACTATAGAGGCACATGTCCAGTATTTATTATGAAGAGACATAAACCATTGAATATTTTTAGGAATATTGTGGGGTGCAAGAGGAAATATTATGTGAACTTTTTCTTTAACTGCCAACCTCAACTCATCGTAGTGGCCCTTTCTCATCGATAGACAAGGCTCTGCCCGTTAAGTACCTATTAGTGGGAATTTCATCTAAAAATGTTAATCCAGATTTTAGAAACTGCTAATGGAGCGTAGCATAATCGAAACAAATGTATTGGAACTATGCTCACCAACATGCCTGCCCAACTTTTTCAACCAACGTTCATCAAAGTTTCAACGTAATTGGATGAATGGTATAGGAGAAAGAGAAGGCATAGAAGATTTAATAATTTTTTGCTTCTTAGTCCATTGTCCGAGTAATACAGGTCAGTTTGCGCACCCGCGTGAAATTTAAGTCCAGCAATGGACTTAAAAAGGCTATAATATATGATACCAGGTTAGAGTAAGCAAATTAAAATTTTAAAAAGCATTTTCAGGTGTTATGAATCCCTCCCATAAGAAATCCCATAGATCCCTCATATTCCTCTCATTCCCCTCTCCCACAGATTGCCTCATAGGGGGCAATTTGCCATAGTTGCCACGCTAGGCAGGTGGATTGGCAACCACAGTTTTTTTTATTGTTTAGTTGTTTTTAGAAAGACCATCTCCTGATTTGTTTCGCTCTGTCGCTCGCTCTGACACACCCTCGGGACCCTCGTCCCGAGGGTGTGTGTCTTCTTACACCGCCTCTACACGGAAAACCTCGTTGTTGCCTTAAATGTATCTTATGGACTGTGAGAGTAGAATAAATGTTGTAGAAATGCGGTCATTAAGGAGTATGCTAGGGCTGAATCTGAATGATAGGGTGAGAAATAGTGTGATAAGAGAAAAGTGTGGTTTGCAAGATGACGTTGTGCTGGATTAAGAAAGGAATGCTTCGGTGGTTTGGTCATGTAGAAAGAATGAACGAGGAAAGAGTGACAAAGCAAATTTATGTTGCAGAAGTGAACGGAAGAGTCGGAAAGGGACGCCCTAGACGAAGGTTTATCGACTAAATTGGCGATATATTGAAAATGGGCCAGATTAGGAGTACCCTTAACCGACGAGCGTGTATGCGTAGATAAATGGATGTAAAGGAGGTGAGAGAAGTGTGTCAGGATCGTGCCAAATGGAAGTCCGTAGTCTCTGCCTACCCCTCTGGGTGACAGGCGTGAGTGTTTATGTAATGTATCTTATATTTAAGACAAAAAAAATCCCACATCATTTTGTCAATTGTGTATTAAATAATATATTAAAAGTTGTAGCAGCAATACTAATGTAATCCTGTCGTTTTACGGCTTCACGTCTCATAGAAATAGGAAAGCACAATATTTCATTTTTCATTTTTATATAATATGATCGCATTTCAAATACCAAATTGTAAACTCAATAAACCGACGATAGATTTTGTAACTGGCATAACAAAGTACTTTTCGCAAAATGAGTGTAACTATTAAAGGTTACTACTATAACATGAAACAAAGTTAAACCAACAGTTTCAGGTATACAACAATAGGGTCTGAATAAAGACAAAAGGGACGGAAGGATTATTTCAATATGTTAAAGCATTCTTGAAATGAATATAGATGTATTAAATATTAAAATGTGTTTGTTAAAATCCGCGTAAATACTAAAAAGGTTCGTATTACCCAGAAGCTCTACGTTGTCACAGTGATAGTTTACACAAATGTGAGAGAAGGAGTTGCTCTTCAAACTAGCTAGAACATGTTGATTTTATTTAATTTATTTTCACATCTTAAATTTAATGAATTTCCGCAAAGTAAGGACTGATTTTGTTGATTATATAGACACATATTAAAAATTGACTGACTACTGGATAATGATCACTACATTTTTAATAATATTGCAATGAAAAAGGAACTTTCGTTAGCTAAAAGATCACCTGTTGCTAAGTAGCTACTGCAGACCGTTGACATCTGCCACCAATTTTATACAAAGAAGGCTATAGACGTGTTGTCACCTTTAAAGACTAAGATTGAATGCCGCATAAGCTGTATATTGTACTGGCTCGCCATAGTCATTAGACCGAAACACAATAGAGTATACATTACTAATTCGCAGGCTAGGCAGAAAAGATGTTTTACCATACTGCTTTTATAGCATACAGTTTTTAGAGAAAAAGAGTGACCAACGAGCATACTTGATAGTTAATGGATATACTGTGATTAATAGACGTTATCACCTACATCTTTCCTTAATTAAGAATTAAAATGTTTACTACAGTTTTTGTACTTATTAATTTGGTACATATCAAAAATTGTCAGACCCTGTGATTTTAAAACGGTATTATTGAGAGATTTTGCTGTTATATATTAGGTCCTTACATATGAAATAACATCAGAGGCAATACAAATAGGATATTGTGTGGAGAGTGGCCCTTTAAGTGAATAGGTTTAAGTTGGTTGTTAGTTCACACAGTGATAATTTCGTAACAATTTTTGCTATCTTTCCCGTATAAGTAAAATAAAAGTGCGTTGAGAGAGATAAAATTCAGGGGAATATTTCATTTTGGGGCGATTTTAGCGGGAGTAAAATAAATACTTCAAATACCTGCGTATTGTGGACCTTGATGACTACCAAATGAGACTCTGATGATTGACAAATAGCGGAATTTCATTCGAAAACACAATTCAGTGTGCAGCGCTATTGTAAGGCTATCGGTTCTGCAATTACAAGTCCGCCTGCGTATCGTGATAAGTATCTATCAAGACGTGTGCAATTATAAAAATACCTATACACAGTAAGTTAAGGAAGGTTAAAGAATAATAAAGAAGCCAAGCATGACCATGTCTAGCAGTGGACTTTTAATGTCTGATGAAGAAATAATGTAGCATATATAGGACTTTCCCAAGATTTTTTTTTTATAGGATTGGGTGACAAACGAGCACACAGTCCACCTGATGGTAAGTGGTTGCTGTGACCCATAGACATCTACATCTATCTTCAATAAAGAATCAAAATGCAGATGCGTTGTCACCCGTGAGGACTAAGATGGAATGCCTCTTTTCCAGTAAAAAGGGTCTCCGGTTCTCTACACTCACCATACGAAACACAGCAGTGTTAAGCTGCTATTTTACGCTGGTATTCTGTGAGAGCGTGGTCCTTCCCCGGTCGAGCCGACCCATTCGTACTACAACTATACTACTAATATAGCTGCAGCATGGCTCTACCACGTAAAGAAAAGATGATGTTCTTGTGGCGCTAAGACGCCGCCACACTTTTATATATATTTTATTTTCGCACTTTTATATATATTAAACACGTGAAAAGTTTGTGCGTAGTAATCATATTAAGTATAATTATGTATCTACGTGTATCATCATCATCATCATCATTACAGCCCTTCACAACTCCACTGCTGAACATAGGCCTCCCCCAAGGAATGCCACAAAGCACGGCACAGCACCTGAGCCACCTGTATCCATCGACTTCTTGTATTCAAGTTTTGAGGTATAGGTATGTGCATTGACTTGTATATTACTACGTGTATACGTAAAGGGAAAACTTTGTGCCCATTTTCAAGCATATTGCGCGCACTGAGCAGTGTCAGATTTGGCATAGTTAATGGAGAAGGAGTTATAATTTATATATAATATGAGTTACAAATACATTTAATTTAATAAAATAAAACATACATTGTTTACGTTCATGCTGCCAATGACAAACACATAATTGTCGCTTGGACAAATTATGTCAATTGTTGACATTCATACAGTTCAGACATGCTCAGAGTAATTACTAGCATAGAGAGAATCCTAAAATATGAACAAAATTGTTATAGCTGAACTCTTTATACATACGACGTTTAACATGGTACAAAATAAGATAGCTAGAAATAGATAGCATTCCGTGGACACTCTATTGATGTGTTATTAGCGAAACAAAAATTTGTCGATAAATTCATAATAATAATAATAATAAATGATTTATTTGTTAGAATATGGTACATTTAAGTTGTTACAAAATAATTCAGATCCTAAATATTCTGCCGTTTCCGGCGTACAAATATTTTCAGACAGATTATGTTAGAATATAATGAAAACCAAGACATTAATTATAATAGCATATAAATATACTTACAGCTATACTTATGGAAACTAAATAGCATCTATATAAAAACAAAATGTCAATCGATTAATTCAATAATTACAATTCAAGTCAAATTTATCATTTAAGAAGTCATTTATCGAGTAATAACATTTATTTAAAAGAAATTGAAATAATTTACTTTTAAAGATTCCTATATTCATTTTTTGAAACAAACAGGAAATTTGTTGTAAAATGAATTGCCATACAATATACATTTAGACTATGACTTAATAAAATTAAGGATTTTATTAATCCAGTCCGTAATAATCATTTATATCAATGAAAGTTTAAGGAAGCTTCATCTGACATCTTACAACAAAACGTAGTCGAATAATGCGAATTTCGTACCATCGTTTAAAATTTAAAATATATCGTGAAAGGGTCACTATGAAATCTATTAGTTATGGGTTTCATAGGGGATAATAACTGTGTTTGTTTGATCGACAATAGGTTTGCTTCACGGACTCTACACAGAGGTCACTGCTACGATAGTACAATAACAGCGGCACGACCGTGGTCTGCCCTCTCTTATGTCGCTAGATCACAACTGCCAATAAAATGATTACGAACGTTTTGCCCGTTTTCCTCTCTGCTCCCTCAAGATATTATCCATCATACATTCATTAATTACAGCCTATCAAAAGTCCACTGCTGAACGTAGGGAAGATTTGCCATAGTTCCCTCTCTTAGCAATTGATTTGGAAACCGTATTTTTTTATTATTTTGAATTGTTATCAGGAAGATGCTGTTGCCTATCTCCTGTTTCATTTCCCTCTGTCGTCTCTTACGATACTCACGGGATGCTATGGAGTCTTAGAGCTTCTAAGTTATATATATTATTTGGTAGGAGGTAGTGGATTCTTTTACGCCGCATTATCAAGATACTGCTTTAACTTCATGATTTCGAAATATTTTCATCCAAGCACATAAAGCTTTGTTCAATATAGTCGATGGTTTTATTTTCCGCTAGGCAAGTGGTAAATCTATATAAATAAAAATCAATTGCCGCATATATGAAAGATCATCACTTGAGAACGGCTGGACCGATTTTGATGAACACTCACACTCACAATTGGACCGGGTAAGTGGCGCTGTTGTCGAGATCTAGAAAACAGTCGTGCGAAACCGGAGCGGATCGTTAGTCAGCATATAAAATTGGGATTACAAATGGGATCCAACTCGCTTATGTACCGTGTGACTATGAAGACTTAGTATTCATACCTCCCTAACTATTAGTTTTTAAAGTTTTCGAAACTAATATTTTGCAATGTAATATAATAATCATCATCACTTGATTAAGAAAACAATTTACTTGATCGTTCGAATGATAATAAGTCTAGTAATATTTTATATATTTTTAGACTTAAAATAAAGTAATAAAAATAAATAACTAAACAAAAACGAGTATATCGATGTCGATTGTTGGTAATATTGTGAGCGAAATCACTATAGATTACAGATGTCATGTCTTGTAACGTAACGTCACATATAATACTATTACAATAGAGATATCATTTTTCTAGTAAATCAGAAGATACGAATATACTTACCATAGAACTTAGAATATACTGGCGTATAGAACGACATAGTGTGCAAGGGAGAAGAAAATTCCTTATGGCAAAAATGTAAGATAGAAACGGATATCAAATCTCATGACTTTGTAACCGATTTTGAATGACAGGTCGGCACAAGTCGGCACGCAAGAAATAGCTCCTAGATATTTTGTAATTTTTTAGTGTAATAGTGGTTATTTTTAGTAAGTAATTTTTTCAAAATGGGTTATATGTTCTGTGAGTGACTGTGGTGTAAATAATATAAATAATCCTGATAATTGCACATTTCACAGGTAAATTCTCAAGACGTCGTCAATGTTATGACGCGTTGATTTTTGGTTAAAATTTATGTTATATACTGTTCAAAATATAAAATATTCTCAATTATTTTGTTAATTTTGATATTTTGCAAAGAAAAAGTCACGTTGTTGACAATTTGCATGAATTTGGTAAAACATTTTATATAAAATATTTTACATGTTTGACAGTATTTGACAGTACAGGATTGACTCAACTATATCAAAATTAATGTCGATATTTATCTTGAATGTTTATATTGAATCGATAGACTTGCCCACACAACAAGAAAATAAATCCTTGGTTTGCGTTCTATAAATGTAATTTTATTTTGCCGTTTGTCAAACAGATTCCCTCCGGATTCTACAATTAGAAAAATGGTTAAGGTTAATTGGACGGGTTGGTTGGAATCCAAAAAAAAACTCAACAACTTGCAGCAAACATTTACTTGAGAAGTATAAAAGAAAAGGTAGAATAAAAACAATTTTATTAAAAGGAGCCATTTCTACATTATTTTTAGCAGTAAGTATAATATAGTTATAAAAGACTTCATTTATTATATTCCCAAGTGACAATGATAAAACTTTTAGCGTAGTTAGATATAATATAAGTATTTAGTAATGCTCCTGAAGCGCCGCTAGACGCCCGCACATGAATTGCTGAACAAGGATGTATAAATTACATAGTATTTGATGCTCGCAACGCTCGATGCCCGATTCATGCTTAATGCCCGATGACAATGTACTGAGGGCTTGATAGCTTGGTTCACCGCCTATTGCATTAGTCGTAAAGAAGAGGAACTCGTGGTTAAGTAACAGATGCGTGGATCAATAGATCTGTGAGATTAAGCTGCACTTGCTGCGGTCAGTCTATGGATGGGTGACCGTTTTCTTAACATACCGAGATTGAGAGAATAGAGAGTGCATCTGTATTCTCAGACACTTGGTGCACTTTGATATCTCCTGCGTATTTGGCTTGTTTCTGTTAAGATCCTTATGTTTTTAAAATTCATGCAGCTAAAATTATAATACTTTTTTTATTACTTTGTATTTTTTTTTCAAGGACAGATGAAATAAAAATCACAAGATCAAGAAAGAAGTGATCAATTTAAACTAAGAAAAAAAAAGTATTATGTACTCCGTGTCTCCGTTTTTTATTTCACCAGCAAAACATTTAAAAATGATTAATCGATACAAATTAATTACAGTTACTTATTGGCCTTTAAACAGAACAATCTTATTTAACTGATTTTACATGTTTGCTTACTTAAGTTATTAAGTTTAGTTTCATATTTAAGTCGGATGTTAAAATAAACTTCTATAATGTATTTAATTATTAAATGTTTGTAAATTATTAAAAGTAATATTTATATGAAAAATAAAGCAGCCATTATGTACTCCGTGTTCCTGTTTTTTATTTCATACATTTTATAAAATGTATAAAATATAAATAGGTATATTTATACTTAATTAAGTATCTAGCTACAAATTTATATTTGATTAACATTATGTTAAAAAAGAAATTTCAGGTAAACTGCCCATGGCAGTAAAGATTTATCTCCAAAACTATAACTTTCCGATCCGATTCTTGGCGAAAATTGTTTAAGTTTATCGGTTCCAATGATCTCTGAAGAGGTGAGCCTCTCTTCAGAGATTATTGGAATTTTGTACATTTTGAATTAAAATCCATCAAAAAGCGGATAGTGGCGGTGAAAGTATATCCTATATCTACTACCCCATATTCTCCCTTGGGTGTCGTAAGAGGCGACATAGAGAAATTGACACAGGTGATAGACAGCAGCATCTTCCTGATAACAACGCAAAATAATAAAAACTGCACTTGACAACCCGCTCTCCAAGCGTGTCAACTATGGCAAAATCTCCCCTATGAGGCGATCTATGGTGGAGGACTATGTTCAGCAGTGGACTTTTATAGGTTGTGATGGATAATGTATGATGGAAAAGCCAAGTAGGTGCAGCTTATTAGGAACATGTTATTTGAATATTTTTAATTTTTATTTCAGTTAATTTTATAATAAAATTGTTCACTAATCTATTTCTTTTTAGTCTTTATACCACTTTTTTAACAATCATTTTTCCATAGTCCTTTTAAGTAAAATGTACATCACGAGCTTTCGCACACAATAACAAATCAAAATTTGTCACGCGTTTTCGGGCTGTCAGATCGTCTATACGCCAGTATATTCTAAGTCTATGGTACTTACTTACTCTCATATTTGGCATAGTATAAAGAGACCAAAGATGACCACTTGACATTTCTATTTACACGCATTAATTACACGCAACATCTTTGAATATATTTTGTCTCTTTTTGCTTTATTTGGAAATTAAATTAGAAAAAGCGAGAAAAGTATATTGACTCAATTTATGTAGAATTGTAGGTTCTCTCTATGCATACGTATGTAACTACTGTAGACATGCATACCCATAGACATGTATAAATCATTAATTCTTCAGGTTCATACTGCCAATGTCTCAGAGTATGTAATAAGGCTGATACAGACTAGAGATTGTCGCCAAAGAATTTCAAAATGTTGCCAACAAATAATTACTGATAGATTGATTGAATGACCTGTGAATTATGTACTATTTTGAATGTTCTTTTTCTTGTGTTGTTGTGTTGTCTTGAATGTGTGGTGTGTATCTTAAGGCAAAAAAGCGTTTCTTTTACTGTTATTAGATATCTGTGTTGTATATTTTAATGTGTAGTTAAAAATACAGTTTGCTTATAAATGAATTACGGTCCGGAATTCGATAGTAGTCGACCACTAGTACAAAAAAGTGGCAAATGAGTACACAATCCCCCTGATGGTTACTGATTGGAATCAAAATCATGCAGACACGTTGTCACTTCTGAGGACTAACACAGTATGCCTCGTTACTAGTACAAACATATCCGGTCTTCTTCACTCACCATATGAAAACAACAGAATTATATTGCTGGTGGTATTCTGTGAGAGCGTGGTGAAAGTGAACATAACCATAAAGTTTACGCGTGGTCCTTTCCCGACCGACAAATTTTTTGTACAGTCATAATACAGTTCAAGGTTGCGCTATCGCGTAAAATAATTATTATTACTGTAAAGATTAGCAAACCCTTATATATTGTAACTTATTTAAGTTATTACAGTGTTAAATAATCATTAAATACAATCAAATGAATACAATTGCTTGCAATAATAATGTTATAAACGTCCTCGTTCGAATAATAAATGTTTTTTAATATAACACAATTATTGTTACGCGGCAGGTAAGCAAACGTCGCCAGCCGACGCATTAGTGCGCACAACTGATTACAAAATAACAAGGATTTCCTCCCGCGAGTAATTACACAAATAACGTAAATTACTCAAGTAATAACACATGAATAATAAACATTTGAAGAGTTATCTACCCACACAACGCCCTTGTCGCTCGAATCACACGAATTACGACTAACGACGTAATTCCCGCTCTAAACTCAAATTGGCCCATATTTAATTTTGGGAAAATGTAAAAATAAACGTTTTTATTTGTGTAAATAACACAATAAAACTGCCGCCGCTATTACGCGCCCGACACGAAACTTTGTGCACACCGAATTACACAGATAAGATCTGTGTCACCATAATTGTTATTTTATGTCGTTAGTGCCCCGGATCGTGTAAATTCAGTTAGGGAATATAAGTTTTATTTTTTTCAAATTTAATATGCACATTCACATTGCAACCGGAAGCGGACGCGTTAGAAAAAAATTACAAGCATCCGCCCATTATCAGCTTTCGCGGTTATTGCAATAACGGTAATTAGCTTTTGAAATCGACTCTACGGAATTTAGACATAGTTTCCGTTTTAAAATGATGTGTTCTGATTATGTTGGTTTTAAAATATAGTTTGTATGTAGATTTAACTAATATTTGTATTATAATTATATAAGGTAAGAATATAACCGAGCACGGTTGGAGATTATATTTAAGGCAGATATGCCAACTGTGTCTCTGACTTTTAAGTCGATGTGAAGCGCGGCTATTTGCTCCATAAACCTGCCAGAAATTAACGTGTATATAATATGTAACTTTAAATACTCAGAGGGCAACTTTCAAAATTAATCCGATGTAAGAAAATGTAACAATTATTCTTAAAATTATATAACTTAAATTGAAAATTTAAAAAACCCTCGAAACAAAAAGAGAACCTTCAAACAGCTGAAAATATTTTCTTTAATCATAGTTAAGAACACTCTCGATCAAGTCACCTTTCAAACAAAAAAAACTAATCTAAATCGGTTCATTCGTTTGGGAGCTACGATACCACAGATAGACACACAGAGACAACAGATACACAGGTACACAGATGCACTCGTTAAACATATAACAGCCCTCTGTTTGCGTCGGGGGTTAAAAGGAAATAATTTGAATCATTCATTTGAACGCCGCGCCGATGCGTTTTTAAACACTACTAAATAATAAATTTAAAAACTCAAGCATTAATTTGCGGTCAAATAAATCCATGACATCCGCCTTTTCTCTCACTTCAAACCGGATACGACCTCATTCGATTTTTTAACCCAATGCATAATATGATAGACGCGTCCAGGCATTAAAACTAGTAATTTGCGGAACATTACACTCCGGCTTATATTATAATTCAAAATCCAGGAATACGTTTACCATTGAATAAAGTAGTCATTAGTATATCTTGTTATTGAGTCTATGGCAACTTTCTGAGATTATACGCGGTAGAGCCACGCTGCAGCTATATTATGGTTGTAGCACGAATGGGTAGGACCACGCTCTCACAGAATAACAGCGTAAAATAACAGCTTAATGCTGCTGGGTTTCGTATGGTAAGTGCAGAGAACCGGAGACCCTATTGTACTGGAAACGAGGCATTCCTTCTTAGTCTTCAGGGGCGACAACGCATCAGCATTTTGATTCTTAATTGAGGATAAATATAGATTAACCATCAGGTGGACTGTGTGCTCGTTTGTCACCCTTATTTTATTTTATTTTATAAAAAAAAAACATTATTTATCATTATGGCGAAAGGATTAATCAATTCTGCGACTGAAAATTCGCAAACCGTCATTAGTGACTTGGACGAAAATAGGCGTTTAGTTCGTCACTTGGGGACGTTCCTTTCATAAACCACACATAGTTTTCCATCTACTTCTTTTCATCAGCCTGTACAAGTCTACTGCTGGCTATGGACAACTCCCATTGTATGAAGAATTTGTCTTAATCGTCACACTTGTTAGGGAAATTGTAGACCGCAGGGTCGCTGCTGCCCCATACTAGTGTATTATATAATGTGTTGCTGCCCGTCGCCGCTCTGAGTATTTTACGTCTATCGTCGGAGAGTAGTCGTTTTTTCTCGCTACTGAACTGTCTCTGATTTTGGCGGGGGGAAAATCTTCGCACACAAAAGCAATCGTCCGTCACTACGTAGCTCACACATAACAATAAAAACAATAAACTAACAATTTCACACACACATTGATACATTATAACAGTATCGCTCGGTGACAGCGATAGCTTGGATACAGACTCGGATCAGTTGCTCCACCGATCCGCATATTGTGTGAGTGCCTGTGTTAGTAAGCTAAATTCAAAACGACAGGACCGTTATTATTGTTAAGTTTATAAAGAAGTAAATAGCAATAATGTGCTTAAAATTATTTATATATGAAAAGTAACGCCATCTTTTTGTATATTTGACGTGGCAGATCTCTTTTTGCAGCGAAAAACTGAACCATTCAGCATTTTTGTAGGACGTCGATTCAGCCATGCAACTAGATTTAGTCTATTGAGCAGTGCGGCTGCAACTAGTTTTATCCATAGACTTCGAATATACTGGCGTATAAACGACCTGCGTATAGACGACCTGACAGCCCGAAAACGCGTGACCAATTTTGATTTGTAATTGTATGCGTTAGCTAGTGTGGTACATTTTACTTATAAGGACTATCGAAAATGATTGTTAAGGAAGCGGTAAAGATTTAAAAATTGTTTAGTGCACGAAATTGAATAACTTCAAAATTAACTGAATTTTACCACAATAGTTCTAAAATAATTAAAAATATTCATATAACATGTTCCTGGAATAAGCTGAACTTATCTCTGCCTTTTGTTGGATTTTAATTTAAATGTATAAAATCCCAGGTGACTTTACCGATAAACTTAAAAACTACCCAAGAATCAGATCGGAATGTTATATTTTCGAGCTATGATTTTGGAGAAAAATATTACTGCAGTGGGTAGTTTCCCGGAATTTCTTTTTAACATGTTGTTAATATAAATAGGTAGATACTTAACTAAGTATATACCTATTTATAATTTATACATTTTATAAAATGTTTTGATGGGGAAATAAAAACAGGGACACGGAGTAGATAATGGTTGCTTTATTTTTCATATAAGTATTACTTTTGATAATTACAAACATAGAAACTAGAAGTTTATTTTAACATTCGACTTAAATATGAATGTAAACTTAACAATTTAAGAAGGAAGCTTGTAAGAACCAGTTAAAAAGATTGCTCTGTTTAAAGGCCAATATGTTTATGGGGCTTTATCATGCTTCATGTTTATATTCTTTCAATTCTCCATGAAAAGTATAAAGTAACAATAAACTTATTATCATTTTAGCTGCATGCATTTTAAAAACATAATGATCTTAACAGAGTAAAGTGCACCAAGAGTCGGAGGATACAGATGCACACTCTATTCTCTCAATCTCGGTATGTTAAGAAAATGGTCACTCATTCATGGACTGACCGCGGCAAGTGCAACTTAATCTCGCAGATCTATTGAACCACGCAGCTATTACTTAACCACGAGTTCCTCTTCTCACGACTAACGCTGTAGGGGATTAACCACGCTATTTAAGCCCTCGGCACAATGTCGTCGGCCATCAAGCATGAATCGGGCATCAAGCGTTGTGAGTATCAAATACTATGGAATTTATACTATCGCGTCTCATGCGCGGACGTCTAGTAGCGCTTCAGGAGCATTACTAAATATCTATACCTAACTACGCTAAAAGTTTTGTCATTGTAAATTGGGAATATAATCCGAAGTTCCGAAGCTCCGCTCAACACCTTGGGAAAATAGCTTGATGCTATAAATATTGTACTAGTGTGACCGTGAGGCTGTGCGGTTGGTTAAGTAAGGTTATACATTTATTTTGGTCGATAAATTTTATTTTTTATTTTATCTTTAATGTACTACAGTTTTATAATGTATAAAAATTTGTTTCTATATTTATCTAAAGTTTTGAAAGTTACATTTTGAAGTCTTATTATAACAATATTTTACTTACTGGTATCTACAAATAATGTAGAAATGGCTCCTTTTAATAAAATTGTTTTTATTCTACTTTTCTTTTATACTTTTCAAGTAAATGTTTGCTGCAAATTGTTGAGTTTTTTTGATTCCAACCAACCCGTCCAATTAACCTTAACCATTTTTCTAATTGTAGAATCCGGAGGAATCAGTTTGACAAACGGCAAAATAAAATTACATTTTAGAACGGAAACCGAGGATTTATTTTCTTGTTGTGTGGGCAAGTCTATCGATTCATTATAAATTTTGATATAGTTGAGACAATCCTAGCGTAACATGTAAAATATTTTGTAAAAATGTATTTACCAAATTCATGCAAATTATCAACAACGTGACTTTTTCTTTGCAAAATATCAAAATTAACAAAATAATTGAAAACATTCTATATTTTAAATAGTAAATAACATAAATTTTAACCAAAATAAACGCTTCATAAAATTGACGACGTCTTGAGAATTTACCTGTGAAATGTGCAATTATCAGGATTATTTCTATTATTAACACCACAATCACTCACAGAACAAGTAACCATTTTGAAAAAAGTTACTTAACAAAATAACCACTATTACACTCTAAAATTACAAAATATAATATTTAGGAGCTATTTCTTGCGTGCCGACTTGTGCCGACCTGTCATTCAAAATCGGTTACAGAGTCGATGAGATTTGTTATCCTTTTCTATCTTGCATTTTGCCATAAGGAATTTTCTTCACCCTTACACTTGCACACTATGTTGGTCTATACGCCAGTATATTCTAAGTCTATGGTTTTATAGTACGCATACACCCATCATACACATGCGTAATACTTTTGGACATGAAAGGAAAAGGGAGATTTCCGCCGGGCTAGGTGTTCCGCCTGGGAGCGGCCAACGCTCCGAGTTGTAGTTCGAGCTACTCTATATATACTTTTGCTTCGGAACTTTGATAGCACGATTTAGGCTTCGATGTATTTCACTTGTAGCGCGACGACAGCGCCGCCACATACTTCTGAACAGGCGCTTGTGTGGGCTGCTCTGTTCTGTTTTGTTATTCACTGATAATAATGAATCCACAATTTTAATGGCTAGTATTTAATACAGAGCAGGTAGCATGTTTCAGTTATTAATGAGTCTGTAATTCTTATTTTTATTGTTATATAAAACAACTATTTTTGTACATAATCATTAAAATATGACCAAAAGAAGATACCTGCAGAGTTTCTTCCACCGTTTCTTATCCGATCAGAGGAACCCCATTTTGAACTTAAAAATTATTAATAAAAGTAGATATAAATATTTATGTCTGTTTGGTTTTTCTTTTTATATACATATTCTTTTTTATTTATAAATAAAATATTTATCAATAAGGTAAAGTTACAGCCTATTACGTTCTACAGCTGGGCACAGGCCTGCTCCCACTTTTGAGGTTTTAGGGTAAAGAAACTGTCCCAATGCGTGTTGGCGGACTTCATACGTCTTCGAAATATTTTTTTAAATTACAATTGCAGATTTACTCACGCTGTTTTCCTTCACTGCCTAGCACGTCGTATATCAGCATTTTAAATTGCAATCAACCATTTATTTGGTATAGGTTGCTCGCAGACTGTTAAATTTACAGCGAGCGCTTAGCCCCTGAGCTATCACGGCTCTATCAACAAAGTATACAAAATAGAAAAGAAATAAATTTAAGTATGATGACACGCAATACTATAGACAGTCGCTGCCCTTATAAATGCGAGAAATGCGTGAACGAACCATAGATTTTACTGAACGCTACTTCCGTCCGAAAAGAGTTCTTTATTCTCAAGTCGCACCTAAGGGTTTACTTAAAAACGATGTTTATTTAAAACTAGCTGTACCCGCGACTTCATTCGCATAGAATGTTTGTTAGTAACTTATTTGTTTTGAACTTTAATTTCTTGACACTATTGATTATATTTTATAAACGACACCACTGTTCGAACTCAAACTGTTACAGTATAGATGTTTTTATACATGGAAGGATTAATTTCATTATGAAACCAATCAAGAGTGTATGGATGACTTCAACACCGAGGATTCCGTATCCGTTCAATATTATATTTAAATAAAACTAAGTATCGTAGATATGCACTAAGATAATATAAAAAAGAAACTAAAGAAGAGGTTTACAATTACACTAATTTATAAAACATAGAGTTAATTTATGAAAACATAAGGAGGAAACAACAATTCGTTTGCCGTGTAGTTGTGGCGTATATGAATCCGTTACTCCTCCACTTACCGGGGGGTGTAGTTATAGGCGACTATGGGAAACGCCAGAAAAATCTAATGGTTTTCGATAAATGGCGCTGTAACCAAATCGGTTACGTCAGAGCCAGATATAAAATACCTAGACTGGCTACGGACAGCAACGTCAAAGGTGCGAGGCGTCTTGTATTGCGATTGTCAATCTGTCTACCTGCCGTGACAATTATAGTTTTGGCCGTGGAAGGAATAGGGGAAACCTCCCGCCGGGCTAGGTGTTCTACCCGGGGAGCGGCTAACGCTCGTGTGTTATTTCGGAGCTGTTCTATATATAGCGCGGTAGCTTCGGAACTTTGATAGCGCGATTTAGATAATAAAATTTATATTAAAAAACTGAAGGTAGCCGGGCTATCTGTGACATCGGGACGTCAAACATCTCAGTCCCCCCCGTGACCATGGGTTACTGTAAAGCACCCGAAACTTCGGGAATTAAAATAGTAAATTAAACGCGATAAAATCCGTAAAAAATAGTTTTATTCAAGAACCTGTAACTCAGCAAGATAATGACAAGTTTCCAATAATCCAGAGCAATTAAATTTATAGACTATTAATAAAAGTAGGTCCATGGTAGGTCAGGAAATAAGTGCCCGCATAGCACACGAAGATTCTAATTTAAAAAACACATTCTCTAAAAAATATGCCTGTACCGAGCAGTAGGACGTAAAAAGGCTGTTAGGATACTTAATACTTATTAATTGAAGTTGAATATCTTACTTTTGCCCTTGTAATAGATGGTGCTATTTAAAAAAATATAGAATATTATTTTACATAATTTAATTACGTTATCTGAGATTATATTTAAATGTAGATACTTTATGACTCAACGCCACCATTGAACAAACTCTTAACTATACTTCATACCCATACTTCAGGGTACTAATCATAACTTATGATAGAATGAACCGATTTTAATAAAACAAAGACTAAATGTTACTCAAAGATACGCTTTATGATTTTCTTAACGATTTTTTAGAAAAATATTAGTACTTTGTACGTGATACGTTCATAAACAAACAGACAGACAGACAATTCTAAAATAATTATTGAACAATAATCGATAATGAAGTAGATATTAAATAACTTATTTTTAGTCTCTCTCAATCATATTTGACACAAAAATGTAAAATGTAGAGAAACCTTCAATTATATTATAAGGTTATATTATAATATTATATAACTAGCTGGTACCCTGCGCGTTGCTGCCGCAGAAAAAATAATTGTGGAAATATCGTTTCAAATTTGGAGGAGTTATATTAGGAGATATTAGGATTAGTTATATAGTTATATTATATAATAAGGAATGATAAGACGTTTATTGAAGTTGAGTGATATACCTATTACTTTGAAATAAATTTTTCGGTACGATACGCACGCCAGGTTCTAGGTATAGTACAATTAACTTACAGTAGTTAATTGTACTATGTCTACAACCTTCGCGGAAATACAAGCAATAAGTTAACAAAGTTTTACCGCAATATAATGAACGGTATAGCAGCGTATAGAATACGAACAATCAAAAATAATTTTTATATATTAGAAATATATAGATTATAAGTTTAAAAAAACATAGTTCATACATTGAATAAAACAGTTTTTATGGATTTTTTCACGTTTAATTTTACTTGGTGCTTAGAATACCATGAGTGCTGCAAAGCACTTGAAACGTAATAAGTTAAAAAAATTAAGTAAAAAAAAATCCGTAAAATAGATTTTTTCAATGTGTATTGTTCGCATAAGTAGGTATAAGAATAATTTTCATAAGTATAAGAAATCATTGCATTTCATAAAATTTTATAAAGCGAATGTTAGGAAAGAGAACAGTAGAAATCTTTATACACAATAGGTATAAATATGCATTTTCAGGAACTACACCCAACAATCTTTAAATTTTAAATTTTCGGTCATATTTTTTGTTTCTCTAAAATCTCAAATCATGATCGCTCTGGATCCGAGACGAAACGGTAACTCAATATTTGATTTTAATGACATCAATAATTGATTTTGCACGGCGAACGGTATATCCTTCTGTACCGAAAACCCAGCGTCACGACACTGTCGCTCTCAGAACTTAGGCACGACTTGGTACTACGTACTAACGAAATTTACTCGCCTTTATAGCGAGCAGAACAAAAAGCAAATCGAGTTACCGTTCAAAACAGAGAAAATCAACGAACAAACAACATTACCACGGCCATTTTCAACTGGGATCCGCTCGTGATGATGCCGTTTTTTGGACCACCTCTAACACTTCAAAATCAAACTGTAGCAAATAAAATTATCAAACACCTAAACCATTGCTTCTCTAAACCACAATTAAGGATTTAAACCTCTATACTGGATAAGCAATGGACATTATACTTTTATTCGACGGTCACAGTTTCTCGATATCGTTTAGATGGAGTAGAAGATTAAATTCACGACTCATCTTTTTGGAAAGATCCGTCCGATCTAAACAAACTATGCGTCGCTGGCCTCCAAATCAATTTGTCTCGCCGGACCCGTAGCGATAGCAGTCAAAAATTAGAATATTTTCGATACGTTTATATTTGGCTACGTTTTGATGCGATGGGAAGAAGTGAAAGAACTTGATTGATTGAAAATAATGCAAAGGAAATTACTTAGCATCAAGTAAGGATAACTATTTGAGCTTCAATCGTAATATTATTTGAAGACGATAGTTGAACTTATAATAATTCACTTCTTCTTCATACGTCTATTGTTCAAACTACATTTTATTAGCGTAAATGCTTTTCATTGTGTGGACTTTATTCATGTTCCAAATAAATGTCCTTTGGTAACTATATTTCATGGCTCACAATGAAAGCAAAAAGGAACGCTTGCCTTAAAATTTTACTTTATTACCTACTTATTATGTAATAATGACTCGTTATCTTTCGTTTTTTAACGTGGTAGAGCCACGCTGCAGCTAAATTATGGCGGCAGCATGAATGGGTCGACTCGACCGGGGAAGGATCGCGCTCTTACAGAACACAATAGTAAAATAGCAACTTAATGCTGATGTGTTTCATATGGTGATTATAGAGAAGCGGAGACCATAGCCGTGGTTAACTATGACATTGGGACTATATATTTATATATTTGGATATGCTCCCCGTGATCGTGGGTGTTGTAAAGTACTCGAAACGTCGGGAATATAAAATAAGTTAATATACCCGATAAAATCCGTAAAAATTAGTTTCATTTAACCGAAGTCATTTTTACTGGTAACGAGGCACTGTGTTCTAGACCCCAGGGATGAGAACGCATCTAAATTTTATCAAGGATAGGTGTAGTTCTCTATGGGCCACTTACCATCAGGTGGACTGTGTTCTATTGTCGCCCTTATTCTTTAAATAATATTGAGTACGCGAGAAAACAATATCAATCCCCGCCGGCACTAATGAAATTGTTAAGTACAATTTTAAGTATTGTTTACCACGTGCTCAGTGGTGAAGGTAAATATCGTGAGATAATTTGAACATATGTTCTCTGGTCGGGCCTGATATGACTGAAATCAGTTATTGGGTTTTTCTATGAAGAAATTCTCAGTAGCAGCCCGGAGTGAGGAAAATGGCGTTGTTGCGCCCCCGTGCCTCTGAAAGCAAGTGAAGTCGTTGGTCTTGCACTAGATCTACGTTGCTGGTCAAAAACAAAAAAAGCAGGAGCTTTCAAATAAAAAATCATCAAAATCGGCTCACCTAGAAAAAAGTTCTGAGTTAACACACATAAAAAATACAGTCAAATTGAGAACCTCCTCCTTTTTTGAAGTCTAATAATAAAAAAAAACTGCGGTTGTCAACCCGCCTGCCAACTATGGCAAATATCTCCTCCATAAGGCGATCTATGGGAGAGGCCTATGTTCATCACTGAAATTTCGATGGCCTGTATCGCTAACTGTAACTTTGTAGTAGGTAACACGATGAGTGTTTATAACCTTTTGAAAGACTAAAAATATTGGTTCGCCATATATTATTTTACAGCGCTCCATCACAAGTACTTATTTTTATGTGCTCTGAAAAGTAAAAACGTTGAATATCTATACATATAAATAAAATTGAAGTGTCTGTCTGTAATTTTTAAAATCGGCTTCCATAAATCACTGAGGTTATTTGCATACTATTAAACCATAAATAACCATTATAATGTAACCATAAAAAAAATGTCTTACCGGTCTGTCTTACCAGACTAATCTTCGAAATGGCTAAACCGATTGTGATGAAATTCTCTGACTATATTTTATCCAAAAATTTGAATTTTTTTTAAAAATTAAAAATTTATTAAATAAATAGTCTTTGATTATCTTAAATCTACATAACCATATTAATAGATCCTATCCAGGCGAAGCCGGGGCAGGTCGCTAATCTTCCATAATTTTCAAATTTCATTACCAAAAAAGAACTTTAAATTTATAGCTGAAGGCTTGATGTGCCTACATCAATCCGTCTATAACAACCTACGTTAAAAACATAAAGCATTAATTTAACTATTCTAACACATTTTATACGTTACTAAAAGAACTAATTAATATCCTCGAATCTCCTTCATAATAATTGAATACAATCATACAAAGTAAGGTGGAATGGGCACTAAATGAAGTTATAGTATGGTGCGGACTTTGCTGTGCCGTAAAAACATGATCACGAAATGGCACTTAAAATATGTGCAAAAGAGAAATAAAGTTTTATTGCTTCATTACCGTCAATGAGCGAACGATACTCAAATGTGTTGATGTTCGTATAGTTGTGTTCCCTCTTGTTAGTGGTTAATTATTTGCAGCAAGATTAAATTACAATTTTTAATTACATGATAAAGATGTGCTTAAAATTTAGAAAGTTACAAGCCCTATGATTAAGACTTTAAAAAAACACGACTGCGTAAAAAAAGTTTACTTAAAAGAGGAAATTTTTTAACCTAAGTCACTCCCACAACTAGGACGTATCCAACGAAACCGATACGACCCATGTATTGGATCCATGAAGTCCCCAGAGTGTGCCAAAGTAATAGGAATACGTACATACATACATACGCTCGAAAACATTACCCTCCTTCTAGGGCAGTCGGGTTTCTACCGATTTTGACCTATTAATATTAATTTCAAAATGTGATTTATTTCAATAAGAAAGTAAAAAATAATCATACATTCCTACTCCCCGCGATATGATGCCAAGAACTTTGGCTGCGTCGCTGAATGTATGTATGTAATTAGTTTGTGATAATTAAGTCAATAACTGAAGAAAAAAAAACTCAAATTACTTTGGTAGCTTAAGACGGATACTATGACACTATACCAAAAGAATAATTATTATATTACGTACATGTATTTATAAATTAAAATACAGTGTATAATATACTTTTTTATATTTTATTTTCATTGGCAACAAAGTCATTTTCTCAACCTCGTGAAAATATTCGCCCAACTTAGCGGGACTACCATTATTAAATGACTGTCGTAGAGTTCTCTATATTTCCCTCAAAAAATAAAATATCTATGACCTTGCTTGTTTGTTTGTAATGCGTGGAGCAAAGTAGTGTAATAAAATGTCAGCGTCTGTCTTTCTATCCCATTACAACGTTGGTGCAACCAAAAACAACCACCTTCTCGCTTGAAGGCGTCGACAGCGGATGCTGACTCTCCGTGGGTACTAAATAATAAATTAATGTGATTTTACGAACACAATTTACTGTGAAATCAAAAGACACAGCCTGTTTATTTTTCTATCAAAATTGTTTAATGAGATAGAAATAAAACCTTTCATAGCCTTCGTTGTTATCCCACACATCACTTAAAACATATAACATGACACTTAAAAAGACCTTAGAGACGAAACTGGGGGTGTTGTGTTATTTGGAATAGGGTGATGGAAAACGCTTAATTGGTAGAGTCATGCGGCAGCTATATTAATTATAGTTGTAGCACGAATGGGTCGGCTCGACCGGGGAAGGATCACGCTCTCACAGAATACCTGCGTAAAATAGCACCTTAATGCTGCTGTGTTTCATATGGTGAGTGTAGAGAACCGGAGACCCTTTTCCTTTTTACTGGAAAAGAGGGATTCCATCTTAGTCCTCACGGCTGACAACGCATCTGCATATTGATTCTTTATTATTGAGGATAGATGTAGATGTCTATGAACCACAGCAACCACTTACCATCAGTTGGGCTGTGTGCTCACTTATCACACTTATCCTATAAAAAAAACCTATTGTGGAAAAATAATTGAAAGTGACTGAATTACAAAATTTGTTATTATAACTGTGGATAGCACAATTAGTTAAATCTTTCGTTAAGCTGTTATTAATACTATGATAATGGTAACTTTTTTTGTTCCAAATACATAAAATACAATTTAATTTTTTTTAATAAAACGTGATGGGTATTTACTTTTTATTAAAAGTTAATTAATTTTGAATTAAACGTTTTAAAAAGAAAACGCTTGGTTCGAATGCGTGGAAAAAAAGAAGGAAAAGACTAGGCTAGTTGTCTGATTTTGGTGGAAAGGAGAAAAGCGGAATTAAGGCATATAATTCCACTTCAGATTCACACTGCGACATTCATCTTATAGGGTACCAAGAGGTTGGATACTCTGCGCCTGTGCCAAAATTAAATTCCGATTTTATGAATAACTCATTGTTATCTAAAAGATCGATTTTGCATTCCCCAATTATTCGATATTTCGATAAATTTAGCAGATGACATACCTTCTAAAATGATTTTAGTCGATTTCATTAATATTTGTAAGACTAGATGTTTTAATGATTTTCTTACAATCCCACCGAATGGCATTATTTTTAAATTATGAAATATTATAATCACGTTTATTTCCCTTGATTGAGGAAGCATTTTAATAACTGTTATAATTAATAACATCGTAATTAACGTTTGATTGACGATCTTTACACAAACTCCGGTACCGACGCACCCTCCTAGATAGTTAATTGACCAAAACTGTCGCACTGTCATTAATCAAATCTTAAAAAGGATTCGCCTAGTTAACTCATGTAACCCGAACGTGTAACTTAATGTGGGATTAACGGTGCTGTTAGAAAGTGGGGCCGCGCTAAATCGACTTTTAATTAGTCAGATAAGGGGCTCATTATATCGGCGGTCGTTGTGTTGTGCCAAGCTACGTTATTCATAAAAAAATGGAGATATGTTTGATAATTGTAAAAACCACTGAATTTAGAAATTTTAAGGTGTCACCAATTTCATTGGTTGTTTACGCAAGTATTTTATATTCTTTAGCGATATTTACCGAGATTTTTTTATAGGATAGTAAGTAGTTTGCCATAGACATCTACATCTATCCTCAATAAAGAATCAAAATGCATATGCGTTGTCACCCGTGAGGACTAAGATGGAATGCCTCTTTTCCAGTAAAAAGGGTCTCCGGTTCTCTATACTCACCATACGAAACACAGCCGTGTTAAGCTGCTATTTTACGCTGGTGTTCTGTGAGAGCGTGGTCCTTCCCAGGTCGAGCCGACCCATTCGTGCTACAACTATACTACTAATATAGCTGCAGCATGGCTGTACCACATATAAAAGATTTCTGAGAAAGATTCTGGTTCAATTCTCACACTGTTAAACAACACGTTGGTGAAAAAAGGATTTTAAGAAATTTTCACTTGAGCGAATAACAAGGCAACAAAGGGGAGATAAATAGGCAACTAACTTATTAGCTCCTCACATCTTAGATTTCGCTTTCCCTCACTCGTTTAATTTATGAATAATTGCATGTTATTCATTCATTCATTACAGCACATCAAAAGTATACAGTTGAACGTAGGCATCCCCCAGAGATTGAGGATATTTGTTATAGTTGCCACGCTTAGCAAACAGATTGGCAACCGCAGTTCTTTTATTATTATCGAGTTGTTATCAGGAAGATTTTGATGCCTACCTCCTGTTTCAATTTACCTCTGTTACCTCTTGCAATGGATGATGAGGATAGATAGTTCATTCCGCTAATTGTTTTTGGCCACGAGATTATTCTGGCATTTGGCTTAGTCGGTTTCGTATGATTTCACCATCATCAATTCTCATTACAACACTTCTATAGGCCTCCACCAAAGAATGCCATAAAACCCGGTCTCGAGCCACCTGCATCCTACTTATCTTACAATGTAGTCAGTCCATCTTGTGGGGCGCCTGACACTTCGTTTCACATACTACAAAAAATTAATAAATGAAATATAATAATACTTCCAATCATGGCATAATGTCCAGCAACGCATTGTTTAAAGGCCGATAAAGTAGGGAAAATAATTATGAAATTATATTTTTTTTTATTTTTTTTATTTTATTCTCCATTAATATATTATTAAATGCAAGGTTTCTTCCATGTACGGAGCCCTTTACAAATTTTACGTTTTTGCTTTACTTCTCATAAGGTCGAATTAAGGTAAAATCGTTACACGAAGGCGTTGCGCGAGCGAGCCGCGCACGGTAATGTCGTTTTAACAGATGCTAATGTTATTGTTTTCCAAGCCCCTTTCCCGCTCGCCTGGAAAATTGTTTTCGGCTGAGTATTTATTGGCTTAGAACAAGCGGTAAGTCTATAGATTCGTGATCTAAAAACCATTTTAATATGATTTAAAAATCGTTTTTATTCAACATAATTATGTATATCTTGACGCTCCATCTATATATTACCAAATCAGCTTTTTTTTTACTGCTTAATGGGAAAAGTGGTCGCAAGCGCAACTGCTGAACATAGCAGGTTTAGAGTTCGAATCCTAGGTTGGACCATAGTCAGTTTTTGGGTTTTGCCTGTTAAGAAGTTAACGGCGTTTTACACCCGTGCCTCGGAATGCACGTTAAGCAGTTCATACTGCGCCTCATCTCCCTCCGATTGTGTCTGATTGCCGTTCGACTATGGGAGTGAGGTGATATTTTTACGTGTGGCAAACGAGCATACAGTCCACCTGATGGTAATTGAATGCTGTTGCCAATTGACACCTAAATCTATCCGCAACTAATAGTCAAAATATAAAATCAACCTCTGATAGGTACTCGTATAATGCCTCGTAATCAGTTAAAAGGGTCTTCGGTTCTCTACACTCAACAAATAGCAGCTTAATGCTGCTGTGTTACGTGTTTTATTACACTGCAATATTAAGCTGCTATTTTACGCTCGTGTTCTGTGCGAGCGTGGTCCATCCCCGACCATCTTCAACCCATTCTTGCTGCAACCATATAGTAGTAGCGTGACCTTCCACGTCAACACTTCCGCAAACACTTGTGCACTTTATTCCTGTCCTGCGCAAGTGGTCTCTTTTAAGACTGGCCGCCGTGACTTAAATTCTGTTTGAATGACATCACTATTAACACTTGCCACAATTTCTACACAAAAATATATTACATTAGATCTAATATAAATGCATAACTGAGCTACTTACGTCTTCCAATCCCCTGTTAAGCCGGCTTCCATA
Source organism: Parnassius orleans (assembly GCA_029286625.1). Lineage (NCBI taxonomy): Eukaryota > Metazoa > Arthropoda > Insecta > Lepidoptera > Papilionidae > Parnassius > Parnassius orleans. Next base: position 915,508 of record JAGSMP010000253.1, read on the forward strand.
CCCTATGGCATATTGTACTAAAGTCTGAAGAATACAATCTGCCTCTTTGTGTGGCGTATGTGGAATACGATAGAACCTTTACTTCAGTCAAAATTTGGGTAGTGCTTCAATAGTGGCCAGATTAACTGTCAGTTTATTTAAATGAGAACTATAGTAGGCTGCAGTAATAATGATGATGATGGTGATGATAGTAAAAAACGAGCTACTTACAGTCCACCTGATGGTAATGGCTACTGCAGCTCATGGACAAATATAAACAATTTCATAAAACTGTCAGTTTATTTAAATGAGAACTATGGTAGGCTGCAGTGATAATGATGATGATGATGATGACAGTAAAAAACGAGCTACTTACAGTCCACCTGATGGTAATGGCTACTGCAGCTCATGGACAAATATAAGCAATTTCATAAAACTGTCAATTTATTTAAATGAGAACTATGGTAGGCTGCAGTGATAATGATGATGATGATGACAGTAAAAACGAGCTACTTACAGTCCACCTGATGGTAATGGCTACTGCAGCTCACGGACAAATATAAGCAATTTCATAAAACTGTCAGTTTGTTTAAATGAGAACTATGGTAGGCTGCAGTGATAATGATGATGATGATGATGATGACAGTAAAAAACGAGCTACTTACAGTCCACCTGATGGTAATGGCTACTGCAGCTCATGGACAAATATAAACAATTTCATAAAACTGTCAGTTTATTTAAATGAGAACTATGGTAGGCTGCAGTGATAATGATGATGATGATGATGATGACAGTAAAAACGAGCTACTTACAGTCCACCTGATGGTAATGGCTACTGCAGCTCACGGACAAATATAAGCAATTTACAAACTGTCAGTTTATTTAAATGAGAACTATGGTAGGCTGCAGTGATAATGATGATGATGATGACAGTAAAAACGAGCTACTTACAGTCCACCTGATGGTAGTGGCTACTGCAGCTCACGGACAAATATAAGCAATTTACAAACTGTCAGTTTATTTAAATGAGAACTATGGTAGGCTGCAGTGATAATGATGATGATGATGATGACAGTAAAAAACGAGCTACTTACAGTCCACCTGATGGTAATGGCTACTGCAGCTCATGGACAAATATAAACAATTTCATAAAACTGTCAGTTTATTTAAATGAGAACTATGGTAGGCTGCAGTGATAATGATGATGATGATGATGACAGTAAAAAACGAGCTACTTACAGTCCACCTGATGGTAATGGCTACTGCAGCTCATGGACAAATATAAACAATTTTGCACAACCAGATTTTTCTACGTGGTAGAGCCACGCTGCAGCTATATTAGTTGCAGCACGAATGGGTCGGCTCGACCGGGGAAGGACCACGCTCTCAAGGAATACCAGCGTCAAATAGCAGCTTAATGCTGCTGTGTTTCGTATGGTAAGTGTAGAGAGTGTAAAAAGGGTCTCCTTTTTACTGGAAACGAGGCATTCTATCCTAGTCCTCAGGGTTGACAACGCATCTGCATTTTGATTCCTAATCGAGGATTAATGTGGATGTCTGTGGGCCACAGCATCCACTTACTATCATGTGGGCTGTGTGCTCGTTTGTCACCCATATTTTATTAAAAAAAAAAACAAAGAAGCTAGGTACGACATCACACCTTTGAGGACTATAATGCTAGGCATAGTAGCTATTTATATCGCCTCAAACACACAGGAAGTCAATGGATGCAGGTGGCTTAGGACCGTACTTTGTGGCGTTCCTTGGGCGAGGCCTAATTTCAGCAGTGAGGTTGTGATGGGCTGTAATGATGATGATGATAATGATGTTAAATCAAACTGCCGTAAAGCGGTAGACATAAGTGTGAGTGACCCACTCAAAAAGAGTCCTAAGCAGAAAATAAGATCTACTAACTAATTAAAGTTATTATTATATTGTTATCAGTTAATTTGCTTGAAGGTGGTGATTTTCTTGTGGCTCTACTTCATATTCGTGCATATTTGGCAACTACCGGCACATACGATTGTGTAGAGGGCATATTGTTGTATATTGGCCCTTTGTCGCCTATAGCCTATAGTCGGCGACATTCCGAGTAATGAGTGTGGTTGTTTGTACGCGCATTCGCACTGTCGCTGATCTCATATTTAATTCATTGGCGCTGGAAACATCGAGTAAAGAAGGTGTGTTTTGTGTGACAATGGTTGGTGATGAAATCGATGAAATTAATTTATGAAATTATTTAACGAAACGCGCCAAAAAGTCGACGTACCTAATTTGTATTACTTTCATAATTTTTTATTGTAAAAATACAATCGAACTTAAAAAAACTAAATAATATACGTAATCTATTGTCTGACAGTACCTACCTAAACATAACACTGAGAATTTATAAATTTCTAATTTATAATTCATCGTCGTCATCGATTCGTATCGATCGTATTATTAGAGCATACGAAAGTCCACCATTGACCTACCCCATAGAATGTCTCGATATTTGATCTCTGATATTTTCCCTTAGCGGCGAGTTTTTGCAACACCTACGAGATGATACGAGGTGGTGGATTCCCTAACGTCACCTAAAATGACTAGGTTGTTATATACGATGCAGTTTAAATTTAAGTAATGGTAGTCCACAATTAGTAAATACACAGAACAAAAAATGTTTGCGATCAGTTTGAAAAATCTTTAAGTACTTAAAAATATAGAATTATAATATAAAACAAATTCAATTAATTTTCCATATAAAAAGAAATTCAATCCAAGCTTACAAAAAAAATGCCAAGAGGATTATCTGAAGTTTTACGAGCAAGAATTGTAACTTTGAGGGAAGAAGGATATTCCACGAGAGAAATAGCACGCAGAGTTGCTGTATCCTGTGTCGTGGCCACGTTTCAGAGGTGCAACAGCATGGATAATTTAGCTAACCGACCCCGCAGTGGTCGCCCAACTGTTCTGACTGCTGCTCAGAAGCGCTATATCAGATTTCTGGCAGCCCATGACCCAACAATCAATGCCACTACAATAAAAGCAGAAGTGCGGGCCGCCTCTGGACTTGAAGTTAGCATTCAGACCATTCGAAATTGCTTACACCAGGCTGGACTACAAGCACGGAGGTCTTGGCGAGCGCCTCTGAATTTACGGCAACGTCAGCGACGGAGATTGCATTGGGCTAGGCTCCGGCAAAATGAAGAAGATGAGGAGGAAAACATTTGGCAAAACTGTCTCTTCGTTGACGAATCGCGAATCAGTACTCATCCAGACAACCGACGTGTCCGTGTCTGGAGAAGACCTGGGGACTGAAAAGTAAAGAACTGCCACTGAAACCGTTCAGCAAGGCGGGAAATCGGTGTCCTTTTGGGGTAGAATTATGATTGGAGCTATAACGCCTTTGATCCCGTATCGAGGCTCAATGACGGCAGATAGGAACAAAACAGTCGCTATTGATGGAATTGTCAGACCATTCCGAGTAAACCATGGGCACCAATTCGTACTGGTCGATGATAATGCACTCGCACATCAAGCTCAACGAGTCAATGCTGCTCTCCAATTTCTGTGAACAAGAATTCGTTCAACATGGCCCGATAACGATCGCCATTGACTGTAACGGCCACACCTTGCTCATTTTCGAAGAAAATGGCCCAATTATGCCTCTGGACCAAAATCCGCACCAAACAGTGACTCGTTTTGGGTGCACCGGCTTTCGATGAATGCGTGCGGATTTTCTGTGCCCCAAATGCGACAATTCTGCTTGTTTACATACCCGCCAAGTTCGAAATGAGCTTCATCTGAAAAGATGATTTTTGGCAAAATCCGCATCTTCTGCAAGTCGATCGCAGGCCCACTTAGCGAAGCGAAAACGCATTGGATGGTCAGTTGGCTTCAACTCCTGAACCAATTGGATTTTGTACGGCGTCATACCAAGGTCTTTACGCAAAATTCGTCTCAATCATGTCTCCGAAATGTCCAATTGTTGAGAACGACGGTGAACTGATGTTGATGGCGTTTCACGCACACTTTCGGCCACAGCAGCAATATTCTCGGTGTACGCACTGTTTTTGGCTTTTCACGCGTTGGTTTATCAATGAGGATGCCAGTTTCTTTCACTTTTTTCACAAGGTAACGAACATACGGAGCTGACGGTGCTTCATTTCTTCCAAAATCCGTACGCAATTTTCGCACACATTCTGCAACATTACCATGATTTTCAAAGTAATGTCGCAACATTTCCCAGCGTTGTTCAAGCATATACACAACCATATTCATTCAGCGGAAGGATAAAACTAATTATCTGTCAAATTAGACATGAGCTAAGTGTTGCCATTCACGAAATAAGCACTAGTTGAAAAAAAAAGTTAGATGGCGGACCCTTTACAATTAAATAAAAACCTTCTATTAATACATTGTTGTATAAGTTTGGTTAAACAATCTTTTTCTTTCCATCAAATATCTGTTACAATTACATTAGGATTGAATTACTCAATTTTGTTATTAAAAAATAAAAAAGAGTTTTATTTTTTAATTTCAAACAGTGTATTTCTATTTTTAAAAAGATATAACGTAAACACTTTTTCTTGATAAAGTTAAATTTTAAAAATATATCAGCTTTGCGATCACTAGATCACAAACTTTTTTGATGTGTCTATATTGCATCAGTCGCTATTACCCCGTCGTCAACGCATGATACATGATAAACGACGGTCGGAAACTGAACACACGAATGTGTGTATGGCTGTGCAATGATTGTGGTGATGATGGCCGAACGTGTATTTGCCAAAGAGACGAATGTGAAGAGGGGCCTTTAGTTTAATAAAGTAATATTTACTTCAACCCACGTAAGGATAACTTTACCGATTTTGATTCTAAAGGAAATGTGCTTAAAACAAAAGAAGGTACTTGTTTCCTTTCCCAAATTAATATTAGACCAGATAGCGTGATCGCCAGACAAAAGTCACATAAACCATAAATTTACCCTTTCGATTGAGATTCCCTAGAATTTTAAACTCAAGAATACTCACCGCTGGGCAAACCCAGCCGTTCATTGTTAATATGGCCAATGCCAAACACTGATAAAATTACATTGAAAACACAAAACAAAAATCAATAAAATGTAACACTAATTTAAAAATTGTACCGCATTACCTGCACTTAGGCACAGAGCGAATCGCACCAAATGATATGTTCGCGCGGTCCCACGACCCGCAATCTCGCCAACACATTACGAGACGAATTTCACGGCTGGCTATAATTTAATATAATCCAAAGAAATAGGTACACTCGTCAAATTTCCTAACGACTCCTGCATACGAAAATCGATCTAAAACACATTACAAGTCTGTAACAAGTGACAAAGCTGCGCATTAAATTGAATTTTATATGAAAGGAATATGATACATATTTATAAAACTTATTTCGTTCTTCAACAAAATAAACCCTGTTATGGAATTTACGTTCGTTTGAATGCATTCGTGTTGTACACAAATAATCGTGATTGTGATCGGACGATGTTATTGATCACGACGCTAAAGATTCGATTAGTTTCGATTGTGGCTGGTTGTTTTGATTTCCAATTTGCGCTTGCGCCGTTTGGGCGCTAAATAGCGGCACGTAGACACCGCTCTCGTTTCGTTCCGACGCTATTTTTCTTTCCGAATTGATTTTGTGTTTTAATATTTTTCAGCCCATAATAAACCATCAGATCAGAAATCATAATAAACATACATTAATAAAATTAACACTATAATAAAAATGAACAGCAGTTTGGGAGGTATCGACACAAAACTTGAAAAACAGTGCCAGTGATGACATATGGATCTGAGACGTGGTCCTTCACCGCAGGCTGTATGCGTCGCTCACCGAGATATGGATAGGGCTATGCTTTGAATTAATTTGCGTGATATACCTTCGAAATGAGGATCAGTAAACTGAAGTGGCAATAGGCCGACCGTATAGCTCGAAGAACCGACGCCCCCCCATTAGATGGATTGACAACCTGGTAAGATGTAAGAAATTGATTGATGCAGGTGACTTAGGACCGTGCGTTATGGCGTTTCTTGGGGGAATCCTATGTTCAGCAGTGGATTTGGTATGTGTTTTGATGATGATGATGGAACAAAATATGCAATATTTACACAGTCAACTTTAGGGCACGGATTTGCAGGAATTTACATCATGTAACGTATTATAGGTAGATTTTATTACTTTTATCATGTCAAATAATCATAAAAATGCTTTAAAACGTATAGAAAGTGCGCACAGATCTAGATTTAATGATACAAAACACAGTAAAAGTGACAAAATCCATCAAAAATACAAGAGAGGCGTGTTCAGTTTTAAATTAGAGGATCTCTGACAGCAAGTGTTACAGTAATGTAAGTGCTGAGCTCTGATAACATATTCTGAAACTACATAACAGAAAGAGTTCAAAGTTGGTATACTAATATCATCATCATCATCATTACAGCCCTTCACAAGTCCACTGCTGAACATAGGCCTCCCCACGGAAAGCCACAAAGCACGGTCCCGAGCCACCTGCATCCATTGACTTCCTGCATGTCTTACGAGGTCGTCACTCCATCTAATAATTTTCTACTAATAATTTGACCTTAATTTGACCCACATCAAAAACATGTCAAAAATCACAAACACATTATAGAAATAAGGTAAACAAATCAAACAGTCTTCTGTGATTCTCAGTTATTATAATAACATCATTTTTTTCTGAACACTATAAATTTGAAACGTTTTCGAACACCGAAAAACTTCTTCAGTACAGTTTAGTCTATACGGCTTTGTAATTTTAGCGTTTATATATTTTTATTTGTGTTTGGCATAATATGTTAAATTATTTCCTAATATCCGTCCCAAGCGGCCTTATGTCGATAACAGGTTAAGTAAATGACATAAAATGGCCGCTAAAGGCAACAAAAACATAATTCGAGACGCACACTTATTTTTTTTTTCATAAAATTCAATTTCATTTCCAGAACAGCATTACGAGTTTTTTCCCCACAACTTTTATTGCTTTAGGAAGCAATTGCAGGCAGTAATTCAAGTAGTCGCAATTTAATTATTTGATAAAGTCTGCTTGATTCATGTTAATTATCAACTTCATACTTATCTTTATATTAGATTGTTGTACAGGGTAATTGGTATTAATGGTTAACAAATTGTAACTCCTTGTCTAATATCCAAAATTTTGACAAAAAAATAAATTAAGTAGATAAGTAAAGTAATAGCAATAATGTAAAGACGGCGCGGAGTAGCACAGTAGAACCACAAGAGTAATCCTTACTCAGTGGTGGTACTGTATAATAATTTAAGTTTTAATTTTTTATGATGATAATAAATATTTTATATTTTAATAGTAATTGTGGGTGACTTTAAAATTAATTTACGAAATTAGTTTTAAATCATTATCTAAAACAATCTTCTAAAACAATATCTTAAAGAAATTCATAAATTAATGAATAAAAATTAATCATAAATTATCAATGAATGTAATACATAAATTAAAATAATGGGTGGGGTGATCGATATAATTTTTTGACATATTATTCATAAAGTATTGGTGAAAAAATTATCAATTACCATCACCACGGAACTTTAAGATTATTTACCACTTACTCGGCGGTAAAAAAAAATATCGTGCCGAAATAAACCCTCTCAGGTCTCAAGAACAAGAGGAGGACTATGCTCAACCCTAGGACGTACGCATAAAGAATGTTAGTTCTAATTAATTTTCAAGTTTGTTATGATATGTAGTCTGTTTGAATAAAAGAGAATATGTAGCTATGATATTTTTGATCCTTACAATTTAAAAACCGAAGTAATTTTTACAAATCGGCGATCATTTAAAATCGTATCAAGCACTCACCAGACTAATGTAGTTAAACGACGCCACAGCAGGACGTGACATCCGCTTTACGCTGTTTCATACCATGTAATTATGACAATGGGTCCACAATTTGATGATCCTTTTTATATATATTATGTGGAACCACAGTATACTGCATTCGACATAGTTGTACTAATAAAACTAAAAAACTTTATTCCATTCATCTATTACAGCCTATAAAGGTCCACTGCTGAACATAGTCCTCCCTCATAGCTTGCCTCATGGGGGGATTTTGCCATAGTTGTCACGCTTGGCAAGCGGGTTGGCAACCACAGTTTTTTTTTATTTTGAGTTGTTATTAGGAAGATGCTGCTGCCCATCTCCTGTTTCATTTTTTCTCTGTCGCCTCTTACGGCACCTCATGTGTCCTCTGTCTCCTCGGGACGATATGGGTTAGTAGATATTCTTACACCGCCACTACACGGTTAGTTAAAAAACTTAATAAAACTCACTTTTGAAATCCTTATGTCTTAAATATTGTCATTTAAAAAAAACTTAATAAAACTCACTTTTGAAATCCGTACGTCTTAAATATTGTCATTTCTTTTACCCTAATTAAGAATTTTATTTTTCTTTCTTAATCAATCTTTCTAAATTTTCATCATTTTGTAGGTAGGTACGTCTTAATTAAATGCTAGACGGAAAATAACGTAAAAGATTTACTTAATACGAAATTGCGCAGACAGGTTGTTAAGCGCAGAGTCGAAATACTCACACTAAAGATATCTACTGCTTCTCATCATCAGTCGGTGGAGTATCGGAATTTCGGAACGGATATACCGCCGTTATTCGGTTGCCATAATATTTTTATTGAAAGAAGTTTTTTTCTTCTTCCATTTGAAATAGAAGCTAGTGGTCATCCAATGGTCGAAATTACCGTAATTCATGAAATTTTTAAGTTTGTATATTAAATGTATTTAACTTTCAACTTAACATTATTAAATGAAACACAAATCTAATATATAAAAATTAATATTTGTTTGTTCGTATTTTATTCGCTACCATATCAGATTGCGGTAAAACTTTGTCAACTTATTGCTTGCACTTCCGCGAAAGTTATAGGCATAGTACAATTAACTTACAGTAGGTGGCGCGCGTATCATACCAACAAATTTATTTGAAAGTTATGGCTGATTTACACAGGGACAGTAACTGGCTCCAAATTCGAGGCAAGTCACTGCTGACCCGCTACTGGCATAATGTAAATTGATTTGAAGTCAGTACAGCACTGTCTGCGCGACTACTGACTATACTGCGTGTAAACGGAGCAAGTCAGTCGTCAGCGCCAGCACTGGCGCCTGTTACTGACCCCGTGTAAATCAGCCTTTATATATCAATCAATTTCAATGAATGAATTACCATTCCTAATTAAACAATACAACTCTTCCAAATTTAAAACGATAATTCTACAATTTTTCTTCTATCGCAGCAACCCACCGGTTACCATCTAATAAATAATAGTTCAATCATTTTAGCTGAAAAATTGGCAAAATTAATGGAGTACTTCTATCTATCGGCATATGTACGTTATAGAGCGAATTTAAATTTTATCCACTCTCCCTCTCCCTCCCGGGTGAGCGTCACCCCCGCGCCCAAGAAAGTGTCCCGAAGCACGGTTTTCCAGTTTTAAAGAAAACTGTACAAGTTACATGAAAAGTATGCAGGTACGAAATAATCCTTGATTCATTTGGTATCAACCTCTTATACAAACAAAAGGGATATCACTTATAGTTTCCGCGCAATCTGCCACGAAATATGATTTTTTAATCATTTATCGATTTTTTTTGTTCAAAGTTTAGTTTTCTCAAAAATTTCCCACTTTACCACCAAGATATGTATGATTACAGTAAATAGAATATGCTCTTTAAAAGGAGGTATAATTTATTTCTAAACTCTTTAATTTTACGTTGCTATGCTACTTTTAAAATTAAGTTGATTCTGCCATTCAGCGAAATATAAATATTTGTATTTGAGCTAAAAATTTGGCAAAATAAATGGAGTACTTTTATCTATGTTTAACTAACTGCAATCTGCTGCAACTAGTAGTAACGAGTGACACGTATACTCGCATGTCCCTCTCGTATGATGGGTTCGCTATAATCTCAAAGCTTGACAGGCGCATCGACATAGCTTTTGTGGGATTTCTAATTATATAAGTACATACAACTCTGAACACCTGAATCGCGCCGCTTTGTCCAAGCGCGCCGTATCTGTATATTTAGTGGCCTGAAGGATAAAATTTATGTTTTGTCAAAAAAAAGTTTATCAACAATTTTGAAGCTAGCATGTTCACCATTATTTTGATTTGAATTTACTAGTTTCAATCGGAAACGATAAGTAAAATCAGTTCATTGTTTTGAAATAATAAAAAAAGCATAAAGTTTGGATTGAAGCTGCTAACTCAATATTATTTGATTTTATGGTGTTGTTTATCAATAAATTAACAATATTATACTAAAATTTAAACCGATTTTGTTATTAAAACTCTGGATACTCCGCCTGATGTAGCCTCGCAAGCTGTGGCAATCTTCAGTCTGGGCTTATTCAGCGAAATGTCAGAACACTTTATTTATGAGAGTGACTGTGGTTGTATCTGCGAATTATTAATTCCATTGATTCAAATTAAGGACTTCATTTTATTGAATTGCGGTTTCATATTATCGTAGGTCATATAACGAAATTACTAAAGGTCAAAAAAATTTCAAAATATTTTTAAATGTTTTATTTTTTTTTATTTTATTTTATTAAAATTGGTTTACCAACAACTTATGCACCAACATCTTCCCATATAAATCAAGCGATATAGTAAACAAAAAAAACTAAGTACACAGTCAATTACAGGTAAACACCACATGCATAACTTTTATCGCGACAATTAAAAGACGAATTTGTACTTATTGAATAGAAACACTGTAGTATTGCTATTATAAAATGCACTAAAACAAACTGACCAAAAACAGAGCGGCAAGGTATGGATTTACAAAATTTAAAAAGAAAAAAATTAAAAAAATTAAAAAAGGAAAAGTGTTTAACAAGGCAAATGTTTATAATCTGAGGTACCTATCATATAGACAGCCTTTCGAAACTTTCCCAATGAAACATGGTTAATGTCGACGAGATCGCTAATTTGGTTAAAAAGTCTGATCATCCTACAAATTGGCGAATGTGATCCCAAAACAGTTCGTCGTAATGGAGGACTGAGCGGTGTAATAGGTTTTCGTGGAGGCCTGAAGGAACTCTAAAATTAATCTTTGTAAAAGTTCTGAGCAGTCTATGATATTGTGGAGTAATTTAAATAAAAATAACAAATCTGAAACCTCTCTTCGTTTGGATAACTGGTCATGTTAAAGCGCTTAAGACGGGTCTCGTAACTGATATGCCTGTCTCGCATACCCGAAGAATACGACAGATGCCGAAGAAAGCGCTTTTGTACCGTTCTATTCTCAATGAGTGAGTAGCGTAGTGTGGTCGCCAGATTACACTACCATACTCCAGTATACTTCTGACCAGACTACAATAAAGGATTTTTTTAGTTTTAATGTCTCGGAATTCCTTACTATTTCTTATAACAAAACCCACCATTCTCGATGCCCTGCCGATCGTTTGTTCCATATGTGGTATGAATGTAAGTTTTGTATCCAATAGAACGCCTAAATCACGCATGATTTCTGTCTCCTTAAGTATGTTGCCTGCTATTGTATATGAAGATGAAATTTTGTTTAGTTTTCTAGTAAATTTTATGTGTGTACATTTTTTGGCATTTAATTTAAGTCCATTTTTTACGCACCAAGAATTCAAGATGTCTAAATCCTTTTGAAGCTTCATAATATCGCTCTCATTATTTATGACTTTAGACAATTTCAGGTCGTCAGCGAACATATGCGGTGAAGAATAAAGAAAGTGATCAGACAGATCATTAATAAATATATTAAATAATATTGGGCCCAAATGCGAGCCTTGCGGTACGCCAGAGGAAATAGAGTGTAAGTTAGATTGGTACCCATTGACTACCACATAAAAGGATCTATCGCTTAAATATGATTCTAGCCAATGCAGAATAGGTCCAGCGAAGCCATACATTTCTAATTTTGGAGAAGCACGTTGTGGGAACTGTATCAAATGCTTTGTTGAAGTCCGTATAAATGGCGTCAACTTGCCGATTGTTATCCACAGCTTCCATAAGGTCTTCAGCAAAGCACATGAGATTCAGAAGTAGACCTTCTAGCTACAAATCCATGCTGTTTACTAGAAGTGTATTTTTGAAGTGATTTTGTATATATGGGCAAATGATTGCTTCTAGCAACTTAGCAAAAACAGGCAGGATAGAAATTGGCCTATAGTTCCGAACGTCTTGGTCATCATCAGACTTATGAATCGGCACGACCTTAGCAAACTTCCATCGCTTTGGAAATACTCCACTTGTCAATGATTCATTTAAAATGAGCCTTAAAGGCGCTGATAAACTATTAGCACAGTTAACTATGAAGTATGGTGGAATATTATCAGAGCCTGCACCTTTCGATATATCTAGACCCTTAATACGTTTGAGAATATCATCGTGACTTATTGAAATATGTGCTAAACAATCCGAGTTGATACTAATATTATTAGTTGCATTATCATAGAGTGACGGCTGTTTGCAATCACTATACACCTCCGAAAAATAATTTGCAAACATTTCACAGATACCCTTACCTTCATAACTTGTGGTAGATCCATTTTTCATGGCCGTTGGGTATGTTCCATGACCACCTCTTTTAGTTTTGATATAAGACCAGAAGTACTTTGGGTTGTCAGCTATTTTTGCCTCTATGCTTCTAAGGTAATTTTTATAACAATCCGAAACTAGTTTCTTACATCTTTTTGACATCAAATGATAGGAAATTTCATCAAGCGGATTTTTGTATTTTTTAAATCTAATTCTAAACCTATTCTTTTCGCGCAGTCTTTTGATAAGCTCCTTACTGTACCATTGGGGATATTTATGTTTTTTCTGCCTTTGTTCCGGCACATGTTTCTTAATGGTGCAGTTAAGTTTATCATAAAACACATCTATCATTTCATCCACGTTCTTGGTTAGTGAAAAGAGTTCTGGCCATTGGACACTATTAAGCTCTAGATTAACTGCCTCATAGTCAGTTTTGCGAAAGTTCAGTTTTATATTGTTAGGGTTAGCTAACATTGTGGCGAATTCGAAGCTCAGCTGAAATTCCAAGGGGGGATGAAGATTATCGACTACGCTCAAGAAGTCTAATGACTTGGATAGCTGACACATAGGGAGATCTACAAGAACTAAGTCTAAAATTTTACCCATTTTATTAACAATATTATTGACTTGTTTATAGTTATTAATATTACAAAAGTCCAATAAATATTGGCAAATAGCAGAACTATGGTAGTAATTGCTTGACTTACCAAACTGCTCCCAATCTATGCTTACCAGATTAAAATCACCAACAATACAAATATGGGACTGGTTATCCTCAATAACAGAGTTGCAATTATCCACGAATATCACGAATATTCCAAAATTTCTGTGAAGAAATGTGTGTAAAATACTTATTAATTGGTATTAAATGCCCAAGCATTCACGGCGTCTCGAAAAATTTATTATCTTACTTTTTTACTGGCTTAAAGTATAAAAGTAAAGTAAAAATATGAAACTATTTTTTTCCTAAGAAATAATATATACTTACATTTATTTCATCGAAGTATTTACTCTCATTATTTACACGTTTCTGCCATCTCAAAGAAAAATCATTTATGCCTTTACGATAGAACTCTGGGGATCTGGACTCTACAAAGTCTATGAAGGTATTATACCGCTTCCTGTGTACAATTTTTTTTCCTTACAGGAAATTGTCCAAATTAAGAAAAAAATGGTTGTTAGGGCTAGGTCTGGTGAGTACAGAGGATGACGTATGGTTACCACGTCTTGTTTTGTAATGTTAAAACGGTGTCGAGCAGTGTGAGGTCTTACGTTATCATGGAGCAATAATGGCGACGATCGCTTGACGAGTCAGGATTGTTCATCTGATAGTTTTGTCATCATCGTTCGAAGTTCTTCACAAGAGACATCAGCTGTTATTGATACACCGGATCTCAAAAAGCTCTCGAAAATAGTGAAGTGTATGTTACACCATGAAGTGATCACCAAACAGTTACCATAATTTTCTACCGACTTCAACAGGAGGAGATATTCAATTCGACTGTATGTTTTATTTTTTATTTTATGTGTGTTCATAAAATAAAAAATAACTTTTACTGGGTGAACCGATTTCAATAATTCTTTTTTAAGTGTAAGATTCGCCATAAAGCATTGTTCCGGTACTTGACTTGTGTTCGCTTGTGATTATCGTAGCTGAATTTACTTTTGATCAAAATCATCATAATCATTTCTATACCTTTTGCATAGTAGAGCAGCTGCAGCTATATTATGGTTGTAGCACGAATGGGTCGACTACACCGGGGTAGGACCACGCTCTCACATAATTCAAGCGTAAAATAGCACCTTAATGCTGCAGTGTTTCGTATGGTCACTGTAGAGATCCTTTTTACTGGAAACGTGGCTTTCCATCTTAGTCCTCAGGAGTGACAACGCATCTGCATTTTGATTCTTAATCTCTATATATAAAAATCAATTGCTGTCCGTTAGTCTCGCTAAACCGATACTAGCTCGACCGATCCTGATGAAATTTTTTGTGTGTGTTTGAGTGCGTCCCTGGAAGATTTAGATTCACAATTCGACTCCGTAGGTGGAGCTGTTGTCGATATCCAGAGATCATCCGTGTGAAGCCGGAGCGGATCGGTAGTCCAGGATAAATATAGATGTCTATGGGCCACATCATCCACTTACCATCAGGTGAACTGTATGCTCGTTTGTCACCCTTATTCTATAAAAAAAATCTACTTATCAGAGCAAGGTAAGTTACAACAAGTGATCCTCTATTCTTATCTTATTTGGTGCAAATTACTCAATAATTTGGGTAAATTAACGTCAAGCCATGACGATAATTCTTTGGTTGTTTGATAAGGATTTCACCATTACTTTCAATTCATCGCTTTTTACCTTAGCGTCTGGTCTTCCTCTTAGTTCATTAAGTATGGTTCACATATATTTATTAAATAACTAAATCGTTCATATGTTTATTTGTAAAAACAATTTAAAGTCAAACAATAGCATGTTCTAAAATTTTTGAATTAAGAATGTTATAGTTATTGTGTAAAAAAGTTTTAATCATGAATCATGGCCCATGCAGGTTTAATTTAAATTCAAAGTGGCCACTCCATTATATCGACAACTTCATAGTGTAACGCCTTTTATAAAAATTATTTCTATATAAAGCACGAGGACGTTTTTCTATTAACTGAATATGAAAGATGAGGTGTAAATTGTTTATAAAAAATACTAGCGAACGACCTGCGACAGGAAGCACGGTCACTTGGAGAGGAATTACCTACCAACTCGGGTTCAAACTATTTCATAACCAATTGTTTTTCATTCTAACAATATTAGATGACTGGTTGAGTAAAATAATGAGTTAGTGTCGTTTGTAAAGAAATAGGAATAAAAATGATTAAACTCCAAAGTTCAGTTATTTATATATAAAAGCCTTTGGGTGGTAGTAGCCTCTTACCTTCAGGAGGACTGTTTGCTCATTTGTCACTCTAATATTACCTATTGACCTATGACTGCTGCTGATTGTGGTCCTGGGTTCGAGTCCCGGGTCGAGCTTAAAATCAGTTATTGGGTTTTTCTTTTAAGCAATTATCAGTAGCAACAAAGTCAGGAAGTTGGCGGTGTATCACCCCCGGTCTCAGAAACCACTAACAAGTCTCTCTACGTTTGCATCGGATAGTGAGGGAATAGAGAGAGTGCATCTATCATCATCTTTTAATACGTGGTAGAGCCATGCTGCAGCTATATTAATTGTATAGTTGTAGCACGAATGGGTCGGCTCGACCGGGGAAGGACCACGCTCTCACAGAATACTAGCGTAAAATAGCAGCTTAATGCTGCTGTGATTCGTATGGTGAGTGTAGAGAACCGGAGATCCTTTTTACTGGAAAAGAGGCATTTCATCTTAGTCCTCACGGCTAACAACGCATCTGCATTTTGATTCGCAAACGAGGATAGAATTGTCACCCTTATCCTATAAAAAAAAACTTTTCTGGCAATATAATCCTATTATGCGCAATAATGGTTATTCAGCATACTGAGACTGGCTGCCGTGACTGGAATTTGGTCTGGAGGACATTTATACTTATAAAAACCCATAGGTGTATAATACCTCTTAAAAGGCATAATGCATTAAAGTTTTTTTTTAATGCTTATTGAAATAAAAAATATATTTAAAAAAAAGATTGTTGGTCCAATTAAAACTTTCATGTTCATCGAATAAATGTTTTATTTTGACAAAAACGACCTCACCTCAGAAACTTCATTTCGTTAACTTGAACATAATGGATGTGAAATTACCACTTTCGTTCAAAAAGCGCTTTGGGAAATTCAAAATATGTTACAATTCCCAAGTAAACGCTGACCTTTTCGAATGCAATGAAAAAAAAACGTTACTAAGCAAGCCGCATTCGTGAAATGCCAGCTGCCAGGCCGCCGGTGGACTTAATAATACTGTTGTGTCAGCCGGTTAGGTAGAAGATATCAATCAACACTTGATAAGTTCGCGAAGGCTGATTATTGTAATTACGGCACTATGTAATAAGTCCAATCAAAAATGCACATGTAATTTCATAAAATATACATTTATTACAAAAATACATTGAATGACGTAAGCCACTCCATCCTTACAGTCTGTCAAAGTCCACTGCTGACATAAGCCTCCCCCATGGATTGCTCCATAGGCGGGATATTTGCCATAGTTGCCACGCTTGGCAAACGGGTTGGCAGCCACAGTTTTTTTTTCTTTTTAATTAAGAAGTTGCTGCTGCCTATCTTCTGGAAGTGGCAACGCAAGAGAATCCACTACTCCATATTATCTCATGTGTGATGTAAAAGGCAACAGTAGAAAACTAAAATAGAAAATGGCCAGCTGCATCTTTCTAGTAACAACTCAAAATAATTAATAACTGCGATTGCCAGCCCGCCTGACAACTGTGGAAAATATAGAATATATCCTGCCTATGAGGCAAGCTATGAGGTAGTTCTATGTTCAGCTGTAATGATAATGATGATGATAATGACAACTTTAATAATTCAACTTATCCTAACCTACATTTTTGGCACACGACTGCAGCGTAAAATAACCATTACTCCATTTCGTCCCATGTGTGTCATAAGAAGCGACTATAGGAAAAGCCAGAAGGACTTATAACAAGTCTCTCTCCGTTCCTCTAGAAAACTATCCTTGATGGAGATATGTTTTAAAGGTGAAATACATATGTATTGTGATCGCTAATCCGCCTGCAAAGCGTGCCGATTAAGACTAATCCTTCCTACGACAGGAGAGACCCATATCTTGCAATGCACTTTTAGTGGCTAATAAAGAAGAAGGAAGAAATAACCTACCCTTAAAGGGTGTAAGGAAAATATGCATTTTCGTTAAATATCAACCACACCTTCACGCAGTGCATCCTATTGACTAACTGACGAAAATCTGTCAATCTAATAATGACAGCAAAGATATGAAAAACAAGTGGTAGAATAAAAAATTTTGTACAACCGACTTCAATATGAATAATAATTAAAAATTAAAAAATTTGTAGAACCGACTTCAATATAAATTATTAAGAATAACTCAAAAACTATTGGTCAGACCTTGATCAAATTTATATGGGACCACACCAGAAGCACCAGCTTTCAAATAAAAAAAAATCATCGTAACACACATAAAAAAATACAGTCGCATTGAGAACCTCTCCCTTTTTTTGAAGTCGGTTGAAAAAGGAAAGTAACAGCCTACACTACTGGGCTGGGCACTCTTCTCAATTCTGAGAAAGTTATAAAGCAGTAAGTCCACTTCGCTGCTCCAGTGCACGTTGGAAGACTTGACATATCTTCGAAATATTTTTGTTTCTCAGTTGTGCAGGTTTCCTTACGATGTTTTCTCTTACTATTTGATTGGATTCTTTTATGCCTGGGAGACCGTCTGGGTAGATACCACCATCTTATCTATTTCTGCCGCCAAGCAACAGTGCGTGGACTGCTTTTTTCTACTCAGATGGGTATAGAGAGAGAGATAACTACAGTACTATGATGCATTACATCTTAGCCCCCAGAGATGACAACGCATCTGTAGCCTTCTTTGTTTGAAGTTTGACTTATTTTTTTTTAAATCGCCGCCGAGTTCTCGGTAAATCAGAATTTAAAATTAAATGTAGTAGAGCCATGCTGCAGCTATATTTTGGTTGTAGCACGAATGGGTCGGCTAGACCGGGTAGGACCACGCTCTCACAGAATGCCAGCGTAAAATAGCAGCTTAATGCTGCTGTGTTTCGTATGGTGAGTGTAGAGAACCGGAGACCCTTTTTACTGGATATGAGGCATTCCATCTTAGTCCTCAGGGTAACGCATCTGCATTTTGATTCTTAATCGAGGAAAAATTTAGATGTCAATGGGCCACAGTATCCACTTATCATCAGGTGGACTGTGTGCTCGTTTGTCACCCTTATTCTATAAAAAACCCAAATTATACAATTATATTTGCAGTAAAATAAGTACGAAAAAAATACCTAACTTTCACGTATAAACCTAAATACGCTTATAATGTACGAGTATGATCAACAAACACAACATCATGAGCTCTACAGATAAGATCGTTTAGAAAACGTCTCCTTTTAATATCTCTATGTTTTTAATTTAGAAGATGTGGCAAATGAGCATACAAAATGACATTAAAACTTTTATTGATATACTTTTCTAAAAATGTTCGGATAAACTTTAAAACCGAAATATTTCCGTTATTACATTACAGTGGCAACTATTATAACGACCAGTTCAACGTCCCTTACATCATCACCATTACAGCCCTTCACAAGTTCACTGCTGAATAAAGGGGTCCCCCATGGAACGCCTAAGCCTGTGAGCCACTTACATCCATAGCCTTCCTACATGCCTCATTTGGTCGTTGCTCCATATAATAAGGGACCACCCTACACTGCGCATACCATAAAGAGGCTGCCTCTAGATAATCTTTCTTACCGATCGGTTGTGGGTTTTTCAGTTATATAACCGGCCCACTGCCATTTTAGCTTTTTGATTTCTACACTAAGACATATATATATCTCGATAAAATAAACAAAAACACCCCAATCCGAGATCTGCTATTTGTATTTAGATCGTAATCATTCGTATAATTCGATTGTTTTACCCACATTCAACCCCTAAGGCGCGGTTCGCGTGCGTAGCTGCTTAATGATCTTGATACCAATGAGATTGTTGCTCGTGATGTCTTATTTAAAGAAGTTGTTTATCGAACCTGATAAAAACATTTGTTCCATTCTCTAATACTTACACTGAAAATGAATGCACTTAATATAACTAGATAAAGTTTATAAAAAGACTTAATTTACAGAATTTTGTCAACTACATCGGTTTCCTTCTGACCGTCTAGTGGCGTTGTAACAATATCTCCTACCCCATATCGTCTCGTGTGCTTTCAAAAAGGCGACAACAGCGAGGGAAACAAACCAGAAACTAGACAGCTTCCTAAGAACAACTATACAAATAAAAAACTGCGGTTGGCGACCCGTCTGCTAAGCGTGGCGACTATGACAAATATCCACCCTATCTATCGTTGAGGTCTATGTTCAACTTTTGATAGGCTATAACGGTAATCGTGATGGTTACCTTAACAATGTTAGATCAATGCTAAAGTCACAAACTTCTTGGCGATACCACTTTTCATTTTTGGATTTTAATTAAGAGAGAGTATCTCGTTTTTTATATTTCTTTTTAATTCTATAAAAAAGGAGACGGCAGAATTTGATCTTAAATCATAATGACACCATCACCACCACCGTATCTTTATCAAAATACAGTTTTCACATGTTATTTAATTACCCGTGTAGTGGCGGGTAAGAATACTCACTACCCCATATCTTCCCGTGGGTGTCGTAAGAGGCGACAGAGGGAAACTGAGGCAGGAGATGGGCAGCAGCATCTTTCTGATAACAGCAAAACAATAATAAAAAAACTGCGGTTGCCAACCCGCTCGCCAAGCGTGGCAACTATGGCATGTTCTCGAGTGGCAGCCTCGTACCGGCGGACGAAATGTAGGGCGTCCCCCCACTAGATGGAGTGACGACCTGGTAAGACATGCAGGAAGTCGATGGATGCAGGTGGCTCAGGACCGTGCTTTGTGGCATTCCTTGGGGGAGGCCTATGTTCAGCAGTGGACTTGTGAAGGGCTTGTAATGATGATGATGATGATGTTATTTAATCATAATCTAAATAGTTTTAATTACCAATTGAGTTTAATATTGTTAAAATGAAAGCTGTAGACTTATAGCGGCATTTATAAAGGCACATGCAATTAATTATTTATAAGCACAAACTTCTGTGTCAAAATATGTACATGCCTCCTTTTTGCAATAATGAATTTTTTACCACAGCCCTGTCCAGTCCACGAAGCAACAACAATAATTCTAGCTAAAAGTTGTTCATGTTCGCTAATTTTAATTGTTGATACTGTCAACTTTGTTAATCATTATGGCTATATAGCACGCGAGCTTTTGATAAAAGAAGACTCGCTCTTTCTCTTGCTCATCCCTTTTCGTTATAATGCATAATATTTAAAAGGAAAATAAGTAGAAGAGTAGAAGTAGTTTAAAAGCTTTTAATATGTGTAATAATATTAGTTTTTGTTTATTGAAGTCGGTTTTCACTTTTTACTAAAAGTCTAACTTTTTACTTTTTTTTAGTGGACTCAATAGGTTATATATATTATATATAGGGTATACATTAAAAACATATATAAATATATATGTTGCGTATAATAGCATCACATACATAATATTGTAAGCATACATTACCGAACTGCCACGATTTTTTGTAATTTTATTATATTGTTGCCGAAGAAAGTGCCACTTTACAAACATCTGCTGTTCAATATTGATTGATGTTTTAATTGTTGTTGATTCCCAAATAAGTGAAATACGTATAATATACTTCTTTTTGGAAATAAAGATTCTCTCACCATCAAAAATTTAAGAGCGGGAGGATATTAATATTTTTGAGTACTTTACTTTGTGCACTCGGTGTGAATGGATTGACTGCTGTGTACAAAAAATATTTTTAAAAAATTCAGGGAAAAAACTTTTTGGTAACGGATTTTTATTGATTATAATAAGATTTATTATAGACTAGCTTTATACCCGCGGCTTTGCTCGCGTAAGCTTGACTTTAGGAACATCATTAAATGCTGTTCCGGGCCAAATTTGACAAAATTTGATCACTCTTAGAGTCACATCGGTGACTGTGTCTCTATTTCCGTCAAAGATTTTTTTTGAATTCTAAAAGACTAGTCTACGTCTAGTAGATGATTTATGCTACAGTACATAATATGCTACAGTAACACGTGAATATATATGTCTAGAAATACCTTCTGATGTATCCATAAGAAAGGTAAATTGTCTTAGAATCAAAATTTATTATTATAATTTACATTTTACTCTTTACATTCATTGATAGTTAAAGTTAATTTAGTTTTAACAAAATAATGATGAATTTCATAGTCTTCTATCAATTTACGGTATAATGTTTATTTGAGATATTTTATTCATATCATTGGTCCTATTTAATATTGATTGGCACCATAAAATAGATGTAGATATTTTTTTTACGTTCGAGTAGAATTCAAAATTTCATAAATGCAGTTCTATAATGATGTTTATCTACTACTCATGGAATAATAGTAATAATAGATAATAATAATAAATATCACGTTTAATTTAAACCTTTTTTACGTGGGGTTTTTTTTACACATCTTTGGATAATAGTTCCATAAAAACCCGCGTAAAAGAACATATCGTTGATTGAAGCACCGACGCTCTGTGAAGTCTAAAGAATGTCAACATGTTTAGTATCCTCCCAACCATTATATCGGATCTGATAGACAACAAATCCTTGCAATAGAACACCGATACCTACCAATTATGATTCGCGAGGCTATTGAAATTAAAAAAAACATACTAATTTTAATAGGGAAGATGGCTGAGTGCTACCATCTGCTAAAGACCCCATAATTAATAAAATCAAATTCAAACCCAAGCATACTACTGCATTTATTCTATTCTATTCTATTCTTATTCTATTCCATTCTTACTATGACATCAGGTCATCAAACACCTCAGTTCTCCCGTAACCATGGGTGCTGTAAAGTGCCGAAAACATCGGGAATCGAAAAAAAAGTTAAAATTAAACGCGATAAAATCCTTAAAATTAGTTTTATTCCTTATAAATTTTATTTACAGTGAGCGTGGGAAGCACTACACTCATGAACGGGTGTAGAAAAATGTTCGCCTTGTTGTGACGGTGAAAGAGAATCCGCCACCTCATATGGTACCGTCGTAAGAGGGGATAGGAAAACAAACAGGAGATGGGCTGCATCATCTTCCTGACAACAGATCAAAATAATAATAGCTGCGGTTGCCAACCCACCTACCTAGCGTGGCAACTATAGTAAATATCCAGCTACTTGACAATTTATGGGGGAGGCCTATGTTCATTTCAGTGGACTTTTGATAGGCTGACGATAATGAGTTCTACTCATCTTTGCAACCCTTAATATTTACGGTAGAGTGAAAAAAAAAGTAACATACCCGAAAATATGAATGAAATAAAAACTGCATATATTACCCCATGAAAAGTAAAAAAGTAGCAGCTTACACACATGTTACTACTGGGCACAGGCCGCAGAGAGTTTTTGGCCAAAAGTGTTTGCTGCGCTGATTCCAACGCGGGATGACCTCAACTGGGAAACTTCTCAGATGTGTAGGTTTACCTTCACCGCCGAGAACGTGGTAAATCGACACTTCAAATTGCAATTAAAATATATGCTAAAATATATAATAATGCTTACGTACCATGAAATTTAAGTTTTAATCAGTTTGATTATCGTCTTTGACAAGTAAAATAAAATGAACCTTTGTTTAAATAAAATTTGCTTTCTTTAATTAAAATATTTTTCCGCAAGAGCCTGTTCATTTACTTAAACTCATATGAGCTATGAAACCAGGACTGTCACAAATATCTTAATATGTCTGAAAATATGAAAGCTACCTTAAATGACAAACTAATTTATAAGTCTCACTAAAAGTAAAAAAGTAAAGTAGCAGCTAATATTATACGTCTCACTACTGTGCACAGGGCTCCTAATTACCTATAGTGTTTTGTGGGCAGAAAAATAGAGTATGCTGCAGCATACTCTATTTTTCTGCCTGTGTCAATGCATATTAACGGTTTTCACATCTCCACGACTATTTTAATTACTCAGACATCTAGGTTTCCCTACGAAGTTATTCTTCACCACTTTAACGGACACGTGTTAAGTCAGCAAGTAAAATTTTATATAACAGATTCATCCTCGAGGGAATCCTACACGTTTTGCTCCCGTGCCATGATGAAATCTCACGGCGAGCTACACGGCCCTCGTATTTGTTTAAATACAATTCATAAAAACTGAAACTAAGCTTTTGCATAATTGTTGACCACATCCACGTAGTAATTACGCATCCAACGATGCCACGAACGAATTTTCAATTATTTACATCGTATATTCAGTAGCATTCTATTATTTAATTTTATCAGTGGCTTACCATTTTAATTTATTTAGAAGTAAGTAGACGGCGCTATTATTAGATGAAATAATGAAAGCCAAAACTATACTATCTTGTAATATCAGCGATAGAAGCGAACATTTATTTATTATATCAATAAGGCATAAAGTGATGTCAATTCTGCTAAAAGTTCTGTTTCTGTTAAAAAATACGCTATCAGCGCCGCTAGCAGTGAAAAATAATTTAATGATATCGTCATATGACTATATCATGAAAAAGCAACGTTGTGTTTAGTTATTAATATCTTCAAACGATTTCTATTCATTGATTTGGTCAAGCTATACCATGATATGGTCAACAAACAGTGTTAAATATCATGAAATGACCACACCATTTAACGAAATGATAGACTACTTTATGATATATGATCAAATAAAAATCTCTTTAATAAAGCTATAATGATAATGAATTTTTTGCAATAATTGCAGACAGACCAGTTTTAATCAGTTTACATATAGATTAGTAATTGAAATAAAACCTTATCAATTTTCATATTTTTGATAGACGTCACTATTATCTATTTAAATTATTACGCTTTTAAAATAAAATAACTAAAATATTAAAAAAATTAAACTTTAGAATTTTAAAATAATTTTTAAAAATGTAATTATTTAAACATATAAATGTAAGTTCTTTATATTAATTAATTTATTAGTAACTGAAGGCAAAATTACACTACTTTTCCATTTGAAGATAGATGGCGCTGTTTTGATTACTAAATCGGTGCAGTTTCAAATTATTTTACCAAGGTTATAACTTAATTTTAAACTTTATTTATAAATATGGTATTTATTTGAAAAACACCCGTCATCCCGCCTATAACTTAGATATAATAGAAAATTAACATCTAAAGAAAGGACAATACTTAATCTTCTTTTTTGAAGTTCGTAATCGGATAAAAAGTAGCCTATAAGTTGCCCCAGGTTACAAACTACCTACATACAATATTTCATGTAAATCGGTACAGTAGTTTTTGCGTGAATCCGTAATACACAGACAGACAGACAGACAAAAATTCTAAAAATCAGTAACTTGGCTTCAGGACCCTTTATTTAGTCCCCTGGACTTGTTTTTTCAAGAATATATTAAAATTACAGACACGAATTTTCTACAGATTTATTATATGTATAGATTATAATGTTTTGAACAAATATTAAATGTGAAACTTATTGAAAGTCATTATTTATGTATTTAGTAACTGAAAAACCCTATAACCTGTAAACCAGCTAGAAATCCAGCGGAACTTTTTTCTAATTATTAGTTTACAATGTAAGTATGTTGTGCACGTAATTACAAAAACATACATAATATACTACTGCCATTCTTACCAGTTATTTGGATATCCATTATAGTTGATGATTTCGTGTTGATGTCTATCTTGTAGATATTTTCATGGATATGTCTCCACGACGATGGCAAGGTTATGCCAGAGTCATACTAGTAATATTCCTCTTTTCACTACTTATGGACTTTAGGAAACACTAATGGATAGAAAGTTAATGCTGATGTGTTTCGTGACGAGACACTGTCTCCGTATCTCTACTTTTTATTAATAACGAGATATTCCACCTTACATCCCAGGAATGACTACGCATTTGTATTTCGATTCTTAATCACAGATGTAAGGATGCTACAGCTAAGCTATGATCACAGTATCCATTATATTAAGCTTAATCGATCTAATACTAATAGCTCTGTTTAAGCCCTTTTACTATTATACAATTACGGCAGTAAACTTCTAACCGCTCAACGCTGAGGTCCGTTTAATAAAGCAATAACTGACGCGGCTCCTAATTACACCGGTAATATAGATTACCCGCATAGAATAGAATAGAATAATTTTTATTCAATATAGATTACATGTGTAATTCTTTTTTTAATCTACTTACTTTTAATACTTACTCTTAATTTTACCACTGGTTCGAAAAAAAAACCTCTGTCCTGGGAAGAACCAGCAAGAAACCCAGCGGGACTTTTTTTTAAAAGTAAATTTTACATTAATGGTTGTACAAAGTATTTAAGTACAAAATTTATTTTAGAAACTGCTTGGAAGCGACCACCTCATTCCCAGGGGTTATTACCAACCATGTATTCATTTATACTATAATAACCCTTTTTATACAGTTTCAGCTTAACAAAACATTTAAACTTGGTAATAGAGAGAGCCTGTACACTTTCCGGGACCTTGTTGTAATAGCGTATACATTGCCCCAAGAATGAATTATGAGAATTAAGAATGAATGAAAGTGGAAGCAATAAGTTGTCAAAGTTTTAGCGCAATCTAATGAACGGTATGGCAGCGCATAAAATACGAACAAACAAAAATTATTTTTTATATATTAGATGTACATTTTATTGACCTTGATAATATGTGTTCTGCTAGGTTAGCCGGAGGGATTGATAATTTTTTTTGTGCTGTATCATTATTTTTCTTGCATTTATTCATTAGTATTTTGTATATATTTTTTTATATCGTAATATAGTATTTTTAAGTAGGTACATATTTTATGCTGTTCTAATTTATATTATGGTATGTTGTCTGATGATGATTCATTCTATTCTGTTTGCGATTCTTCTGCAAGCTTAGATTCTTTTGATGAACCTGAAACTCTGCGTAATTTGCTCCATAACTTTTTGTTAACTTTAACTCTTCGTTCAACGTCTGCCATATTAATGCACAGAGCATTCCTTCACATTATTCTGATCTTTTAGAGACTTTCTCCTCTTCTTCTTAAACTGTGCAGGCCATTCTTATTTCGGAAAGTTGGCTTAAGCCTTCACTTTCAACTTTCTCCTACAGCTTACCCGGGTTTGTCTTAATCAGGAATGACAGAATTGGCAAGGATGGAGGTGGCGTTGCCATTTACCTTCGTTCTAACCTTTCTTTTTCGGTCATTGCTTCGTCACCTTCACAATATTCTGCCTCTGCCGAATATTTATTCCTGGAAATTCAGGTGGGACGTTCCAGGCTCGTTCTGGGTGTCGTTTACTGTCCCCCTTCTGTAGAATATTTCTCTAGCTAAGAAACCGTCATGGAATCTCTCAGAGCGGACTACTTACATCACATTATCATGGGCGACTTTAATACTGACGTTCTCAAAACTTCTACTCAAAGGACTAAGCTCCTTAATATCCTGTCTTCAGTTAACCTATCCATTCTTCCTTGCTCTCGGACACACCACAATCCTGATTCTCCAGACACGTGGCTTGATTTAATCATAACCTCCTCTCCCCAACTCGTAGTTAACTATGGTCAGTTTTCTGCTTCCGGATTTTCGCGCCATGATTTACTTTACCTTGCATTTAAGCTAAAACCACCTAAATCTAAACCGGACACGATCTTGATACGAAATTTTGTCAGGATGGACCCTGTTAATTTAGAAAATGATGCGTCGACTATAGATTTTTCTCCGGTGTATGGTACGTCTTCAGTGGACGATAAAGTTTCGGAGACTTCGTTCATCGGAGACTCTTGCTCTCTTTATACCCCTTCACCGTTCGAGTTTCATATCTTCATCGTTTGCTGTCCAAGCCGCGCCCCTATGGAATGACCTACCTGAAAAATTAAGACAACCTACCTGCAAACAAACATTTAAGAATCATTTTCTAAAATTGCTTTACAACTGCAAGTTCCGTCATCATTATAGGTGTAATCTCTGTATATTAGTTTCATCAGTATATTACGTATCTTTATGTATCTTGTATTATATTATAAATTCTTATAATATATAAATTTATATATTTGTGTATATTGATGTATGTATATATGTATATGTATGTGTGTATGTATATTTCTTTGTAACCGCCTTCGTAGTTCTATCACTGCCCTAAGGTTGACTGGCAGAGAATGCTTTTAGGATTAAGTCCGCCTTTTGTTCCTGTACATAATGTGTAAGGTTCAATAAAGTTTAAATAAAATAAAATAAAATAAAATGAATTACTGACTCTGTGGAGTCGAGAAACTGGTATCACTAGCTTGTGTTTCTTCCTAGTGTTTACAGAATGTATATCACTTTTTTTACTAAAACTACCTTTGTTTTTGTGAACATACATTAAATTATCGTAAATATACTGAGAGGCCAAAGTTAATATATTTATTTCTTTAAATTTATCTCTAAGAGACTCTCTCGGTTTTAGGTTGTAAATATCTCTAATGGCCCTCTTCTGTAAACCAAAAATAGTTTCTGAATCAGTCGCATTTAAACCATAATAACCCTAAGCAAGCGGAATCGTGCTGTCGTGAGGGCCCTCAACCCAATGCTGGTGACCTATTTGGAAGCCAGCCGGGACCTTTGCGAGACGGACTCAATTCTTTTTGGCGCCGCACTAGCAGTATGCCGTATTATTGGCGCCAAACTCCTCATGGCTGGTCGTGCTACTAGACATAGTAGCGCCATCCCAGCCTGGAGAATAAGAATTGAGGAACGTATCGCAAAGGCTAGGGCCCTCATCAGCAGACTGATGTGCTTCAGTTCGGGCAATAACGGGCCAAGAATTGTGCGCATCGTCAGGATGGCGTTTGCTGGGACAAATGTCAGTTTGTCCCAGCCGGATATAACGCAAAAACTGACGGAGCGCATAGACGACCTGAAGCAGAGAATCGCTGCTTGAGGACAGCGGATTCGGCGACATACCGAGAGGGCGACACGGTGCAACCAGAATCGTCTCTTCCAGAGTGATCAAAAGAGGCTCTATGAATAAGGAGCGACCAATGGTACGTGGAACGGACCCAGGATGAGGCGGGTATGAAGCAGTCAATTTGTGATGTGTTTAATGCACGCTTGATCAAAGTGCTTAACAACCTTTTGTCCGGTGTGAATAAGACACACGCATATAACGGTTGGGTCATGCCTGTTCTCATATATACCTTTGGCATACTTAGCTGGACTCAAACTGAACTTAACGCCCTGGATAGAAAAGTCCGCACTACTATGACGTCCCATAGGATGCATCACCCGAGATCGTCGATTATGAGGCTGTACTTGCCGCGGAAACATGGTGGGCGTGGCTTTTTAAGCGCGCTTACCATGCATAATCGCGAAGTGTGCAGCCTCCGTAATTACTTTCTGACGAGAGCGGATGATCCATTCTATAAGGAAGTCGTTTCTTGTGATAAAGGACTTATCCCTCTATCGTTAGCCAACGAGCAATGGCAAGACCCGGCAGTACAAAGCATTTCCGACCGGGAGACCGTATGGAAGGAGAAGGAGCTCCACGGGAGGTTCTACAAGGCTCTACATGAGCCTTTCGTAGACTCAGATGCCTCCCTCTACTGGCTACGTTTTGGTGACCTCTTTGGGGAAACCGAGGGTTTTGCCTGTGCGATACAGGATCAGGTTATTAAGACCAACAACTATCGGAGATACATCCTAAAGGATGGCACCGTCGACGTCTTTCGAGCTTGTCGTCATCCCGGTGAGTCACTTAGGCATGTCATCTCCGGTTGTTCGGCTCTTTCTAACTCTGAGTACTTGCACAGACACAATCTAGTAGCCAGGATTCTACACCAGAAGCTCGCTCTGAAATACGGTCTCGTGGATCGTAAACTGCCTTATTATAAGTACTACCCGGAAGCCGTGCTCGAAAATGACCGCGCCAGGCTCTGCTGTGACCGGGCCATCATTACAAACAGGACTATTCTTGCGAATAAGCCTGATATTGTGCTGATGGACCGGGCACAGTCAAGGATATTTTGGTCGACATTACCATTCCGTATGACGAGAACCTCGCGAAAGTCGAAACAGATAAGCGAACAAAATATCTGGACCTGGCTCACGAGGTGACCGACATGTGGGGTGGATTGCCGACCGAAATTATGTATATAAATATTAATTACATATTATAATTAATATTTATATACATAAATATTAATTAGTCTTTTCTGCAAACGGGTTAATCCCAGTCAGCCTTTCGGGTCATTTGAGGCAGTCGACTGGGACTCCGTGACGGACCGCTCCAAGCTCAAATTCAGAAGGCGGTGCTCATCGATACCGCACGCATCGTCCACCGGTTTCTTTCCCTTTCCCCCTAACCCTCGGCCGTTTGGTTTCCCCTGCCGAGGGCTTCCATCTGGTTGGGTTTTTATTTAGTTATGTATTTTTCATGTATTTATTTTATTTTATTGATATTTATGTATGTTTATCATTTTCATTTAGAACTATATATTTATACAGCCCAACCAGATGAGAAAACTTTATAGCTACACCATAATAATAATAATCTTTATTGAGATAATATGAGGTTACAAATAGCTTATGAAGCCTCTGAATCCTAAACTAGGTAAGAACCTGTATGTCAGGATTCAGCACCTTCTCCCATGTTTCCGCACAGGACCTCCAACCCCTGTGCCCATAGACACAATTTACGACTCCGCGTCCCCCGCGCTCTCCGCGATGTCCACCCGCGGCCCCTCTCCGGTCTTCTTGGATGCCAAATCAGGCTCCGACATGGAGACCGACCCGCATGTCCCGCGTAATCCCGAAGATGAAGTCTTCACCCTCGTCCAGGGCAAAAAGAGCAAACGCGCAGCAAAATCATACTGGATGAATTCCAAAATAATCTATTGCCCAAAGGTGCAAAACGCCGGTCAGGGCTTCCGTATGTTCGTAAACTCGACCGAAGAATTCCGAAGTGTAACAAATCACCTGCGCGCCCTGCAAATAAGCTTTCACACGTACGCCCTCCCATAGGAGCGCAACTTTCGTGTAGTCGTCCGCGGGCTCCCCAAGGAGCTCGAAACGGAACATATCTTAAAGGTACCTCAAAGGTCAAAGTCTCCCGATCCAAGAGGTGCACAGAATGCACCATCAACCTGACTAAAAACGATTTTTAGATCTCTGCATTGTCATTCTTACACTTACGTGGTAGAGCCATGCTGCAGCTATATTAATAGTATAGTTGTAGAACGAATGGGTCGGCTCGACCGGGGAAGGACCACGCTCTCACAGAATACCAGCGTAAAATAGCAGCTTAATGCTGCTGTGTTTCGTATGGTGAGTGTAGAGAACCGGAGAACCTTTTTACTGGAAAAGAGGCATTCTATCTTAGTCCTCACGGCTGACAACGCATCTGCATTTAAATTCGCAAACGAAGATAGATGTAGATGTCTATGAGTCACAGCAACCACTTACCATCAGGTGGACTGTGTGCTCGTTTGTCACCCTTATTCTATAAAAAAAAATCTGGACATGTCTCCGGAAGGCAAGGAGATTTTTAACGTTCAGCGCATCTGCACTTTAACGGGGATTGCAGTTGAAGCCTCCCGAAATAGGGGCATCGTTGGCCAGTGCCACCGATGCCAATTGTACGACCACTCGGCCAAAAATTGTTACGCCAGGTCTATGTGCGTCAAGTGCCTAGGTGACTACGGCACCACTGACTGCCCACGCACGCCCGAGACGGTTGAACCCCCGAACTGAGTCAATTGCCGCGAAGAGGGGCACCCAGCGAATTATCGCGGTTGTTCCAAAGCACCGCAAAGGAAGCAGCGCAGAGGTAGAAGCCATCCCGGACGCGCGGGTCAAGCCAGTGTGTCTCGCTCTCGGCTGCCTGCCCCCAAACCAGCACCGTCCTCGCCTCAAGTCGCCACCAAGCCCGCCCCAGTCGCCAGGGCGGCCGAGCCAGGTGCTAGCCTTCCTGCGCCAAAACCCAACGCTTTGGTGAAACCGCCGGCACTAGTCACCTAACAGCCAGTGCCTCCTGCCCAGGCACCAAAACCGAAGCCCATCCCACAAGACTTGTCTTCCTTCGCCGCTGATTTCTCGCTAGTCTGCGACTTCATCAGCAACATCAACGTTGCTGAGTTATCCTCCTTGGCCCGCAAACTCCGCGGAGCCACCTCACCTCAGGACAAGCTTAACGCAACGATTGAGCACATAGGACTTATCGACGCAATCTGGTCTTTCCAGTGCGCCTAATCACCTCTTCTAAATATCAGAATGGCAGCACAAAATATCGATAGAACTAAACCACGCTCTCTGACTATCACGTTCTTTAACACGAACGGCCTCAGAGACCAAAAAGACGAGATCGCGCTCTTCCTGCGCAACCATGATGTAACGTAATGTTAGTGCAAGAGACTTTTTTGAAACCTAGCCATCGCGATCCTAAGATCGCAAATTACAACTTAGTTAGAAATGATAGGTTGACCAGACCTAGAGGCGGTACCTTGATCTACTACAAAAGGTCCTGGCACTGCGTACCAATCGACGCCCCCCCGTTAACCAACGTAGAAGTTTCTATATGTAAGGTAGCTCTCTCTGGCCATCCGCCACTTACCATCGGCTTAGCTACCACCACTCAAACGCATAGTTGAATCAGACTTTGCAGAATTATTTAACCTAGGCTATTATTATTATTATTATTTAATAGCCGGAGACCTCAACAGTAGGTATTCCTCCTGGAACTCGCTTACAAGCAATCCCAATGATAATACATTGTTCGATCTCACGGAGCGACTAAACTTCGATGTTATCGCGCCTGAGAATCCAACCCGCTACCCATTCGCTACCGGTCACCAACCGGACGTCCTAGACGTAGCGATACTCAAAGATGTCCTTTTGTCGATATCATCAATTGAAACAATATTAGAACTCGACTCGGACCATAGACCAGTCCTATTGCAGCTGGGCCAGCCCGCAGGTGAGGTCTTTCAGACCAAAACCATCGTGGACTTGCGTAAACTCGAGTTCAAACTTGAGTCTACGACCTCCCAGCACTTAGACAAAATTCCGGACAAGATACACTCGCCTGAGGAGGCCAATGAGGCGATTAGCGCCCTATCGACCCACCTCACCTCTACAGTTGAAGAATGCTATCGTAGGGTTCGTGTGTCGAGCAATCAATACATGAAGCTTCCGAGTGATATTCGACAACTGATTAGAGCAAAAAACGCGGTCCTAAGACAATACGACCACTATCGTACTCATCAACCTCATCATCATCATCATTACAGCCCTTCACAAGTCCACTGCTGAACATAGGCATCCCCCAAGGACTTCGTGCATGTCTTACCAGGTCGTCACTCCATCTAGTGGGGGGACGCCCTACACTTCGTCCGCCAGTACGATGCCGCCACTCGAGAACCTTTTTTCCCCATCGGTTGTTGGTTCTTCGAACTATATGGCCGGCCCATTGCCACTTCAGCTTACTAATCCGTTGGGCTATGTCCGACACTCTGGTTCTACTGCGGATATCCTCATTTCTAAGTTTATCACGCAGAGAAACTCCGAACATAACCCTCTCCATATGTCGCTGAGCGACCTTGAGCTTCCTCATCCGGCCAGCAGTGAAGGGTAAGGGTTCAACTCGGTTGGGCAGCGTTCAGGAAATTACGGCACATCTTCTCGTCAGGTATACCTCAAAACTTGAAAACGAGACTGTACAACCATTGATGAGCTATGGAACTGAGACGTGGTCCTTCACTATCGTACTATAGATAACAAATTCCGACTGCGCAACCTCCAAAACAAGGTGAAACAGCGCATTAAAGAGTTTAGACAGTGACAGTGACAATAAAGGGATAATCTGCTGACGAATATCGAGCCATCACAAACTGCCTTCTGGCAGTTGACGCGAGCTCTGAAAGCAGAACAATCTTCACCTATGCCGCCTCTCATCAGGCCAGGAAACCCCGATCTCGCCTTTGACGACTCTGAAAAGGCCGAATGCCTCGCTGACAGTTTAGAAAGGTAATGTACTCTCTCTAGCGAACCTGCAGATCCCGCCCACCTTGCAGAAGTCGAAACGGAGGTCGAGTGTATGTCTGCACTACCACCTGCGGGCGACCCCCTAGAACCTGTGACCGTCAACGAATTCACAGAAGTAATTAGAAGCCTTAAAAAGAAATCAGCACCCGGCCCCGATGGCATTATCAACAGGGTACTGAAATCTCTCTCCGCGCCGCTCGTTTGCCTCCTAGTAGGCATATTCAACGCTCTTCTTTCCAGCTGCTCCTTCCCGGATGCATGGCTATAGTTACAGACCAATTAGCCTCCTCAGCACACTGAGGAAAGTTTACGAGCGACTCATATTAAATCGCCTTCGTAAATACGTCTTCACCAACAAGCTTCTTTCAAACGAGCAGTTCAGCTTTAGACCCGAACACTGGTGCACCGACCAGTTACAACGCCTCACAGAATGCATTCTGAAAGGATTTAACCTCTCACAAAGTTGTCGCAGAACCACTATAAACGGTTCCCTCTTCCTCGATGTCGCAAAAGCGTTTGACAAAGTCTGACACGACGGCTTGCTTTACAAGTTGTAAAAACTCAACGTGCCTAATAGGCTCATCCACATCATCAGAGCTTTCCTTGCCAATCACCACTTTCGCTATCGAATAGAGGGTACTCGCTCTACAAAGCGTCCCCTCTAGGCTGGAGTCCCACAAGGCTCCGTCCTCTCCCCACTACTCTTCACACTCTTCACGAGTGGCATCTCGAAGCACCCAGTAGTGAATACTGCTCTTTTCGCAGATGACATGGCACTTTTCGTCACCCATCCCAATAAAAGATACCTCACCAAGATGCTCCAAACAGCCGTCAACCGCTTAGGCGATTGGTTCCGCTTATGAAGAATCGAAGTAAATCCTGAGAAAAGTGTAGCAATACGCTTTCAAAGGATCTCCACTTTCAATCGTCAAATCAGAAACACCAAGAAATCGTTAGGTACGATCACCCTGTACGGCCGCCAGATCCCCTGGCAACCAACGGCCAAATACCTAGGGGTTACATTCGACCAAGGTATGACATTCGCGAAGCACATTCGCGATGTCCGAAACCGTGCAAAATTCGTCACTAGTCGCCTCCACCCGCTAGTTAACAACGAGAGCAAACTGTCCTTAAGACACAAGCTCCACCTTTATAAAACGTGCATAAGACCTATCATGTCTTACGCAAGCGTAGCTTTCGCGCACATAAACCATAGTAATTTGTACGACCTCCAAGTCGTCCAAAATAGATTCATTCGCATAGGAACCGGAGCCAGCGAAACTCCGACCTACACAGAGACTGTCAACTTCCGACGATCTCTGAATACTTCAAGGATATGTCTCGGCGCTATTTCGAAAGGGCCGACACATCCCAACCCGCTATTGGTAAACGCAGCCACCTACGCTCCGACTCCGAACGTTGTGCAAACCTTACGGAGGCCCCGCAACGTTCTAATCGAACCCCCTGTTTCACTAGATTCCGACGACCGAAATGTCGCCGGCCAGTCACACTCAAACACAAACAATCACCTAGTGGCACAAACACTGTTAAGACAACAACGGATAGGACGCAGCGAGTCCGCAGACGGGCGCGCCGCACACCCCTCCACACCGCGTACACACCGTACACCCGCGTCCCTGGGCGGTTCTCATCGCCCAGAACGTCAAACGATATGAGTTAGCTGTCAGAGCCGGGGTCCGCCACCCCCCTGTTCTGATGGCCGTTAGATAACTCATCCATGTTATGTTAATGTGATCAGTGAACTGAACACAATATTATCCTACTCCCACAAGATTATCGAATTTAGTGCAACGTTGCGGACGCGACGATAAATAATCGAAAATAAATAATCTCCCTCCTCCTTTTCCGCTTGAAAGGCCGCGAGCCCTGAGTTCGATTAAGCTGTAGGAGCCGCATAGGCTAACAGCATTAACATCACAGAAACTAGACATTGTTTGCCCGCGATGAACTCCTAAACTACGGAATTGATTTGAATTAAATTTTACACACAGTTTGGTGCAACTTGAGAGATAGGATAGTTTTATCTTGATAAGTGATCCTCAATATTTTTTTATTGCGAATTTAAGATTTTTTATAGGAAGGGTCGTCGAAAAAGATAGAACAACGTCTGCCTGGCCAGCTAGTTAGACTGTATTTTGTTATTATGTATTTTGCGCGATATTTTCACCAATTGTAAACCGATTGTAAAAATTATTTTATTATTAAAAAGACAACCTATCCCTCAAGGGGAGTACTATTTAAATTTCAAGAATATATTCAAAAAAAATAGACGATGAAATTTTTAATATAACTAATTAGACGACATTCTAGATGTTGTGATATTGATTTGTCTCAAAAGGGGCGAAAATATAAACTAAAAAAAAGTAAAATGCTAAGACAATAGGGTAAAGAAGAATTATAGCCTGTTATAGCCTATTTCAGAAGCTATTAAGTTATGTCTAAATTATTTTATAATTTTTAGTTCTTTGAGATGTCTTTTTTTTCCTTTTTTTAAGTTTAAAGACACATTAATATTAAAAAGATTAAGGTTAAGTTACAATAAATGATTGTTTGATGGTTTACCGTTTTATTCATAAAAATCTTTAAGAGGTGCTTAACATTCAATAACTATAACTCTCATGAGTCAGGCGATCAGCTTTATGAAGTCTCACATTAGTGTCTACTACTACTACAGCCCATACAAGTCCACTGGTGAACATAGGCCTCACCTATAGATTGCAAAAAAGAACGGTCCTGAGCCACATCGCCTAACACTGCGCTTGCCAGAACGAAGCTGCCACACAAACCTTTCTTCCCCAAATTAGTAATATTTTTTAGTAATTAAGGGAGAGAGTAAAGAATGTCATATAAATATTTATAAGGCATTCAGTACTGTTCCTCTTAATTTCTTAAAAGCCCACTGCTAGACATGGGCTTCAAATGTTGTAGGGAAGATTTGCCATCATCGCTACGATTGGTAAGCGGATAGTTACAGTTTAATACCCTCAAGTTCAGTATCAAGTTAAATACAGTAAAATCTAACATGAATTATACCTATTTTTAAAATAAATTAAACATAAAAACTCACGCCTGTCTCTCTTAACATAACATAACTATATACATATATATTTATACATATACATATGTGTACTTATTTATGTCAGGATGGACAAGCGGACGAATTGATGATTAATAGTCTTTGTTACAGGAATTCATGAAGGAACACGCCCGAGGACGGGCGTATGTCAGGATTGACCGAGTCGGCGCGTCTATAAAATACCGGTTGGATCGAGAGTGAGCGAGAAGTTGCGGCACTCTAGCGGAGCGTCATATCGATGGTGGCGAGGTGGAATTGAGGGTGTATCGAGAAACCCCCACTCGTTTGTGCAGTATAAAGTTCACTGTAGGCGCCGTGCGCGAGAGATTCCGCTTAAGTCATTCTACGAGTGCTAAGATAGTGTCGTGGTTCCGTCCGTTGTGGTGGTTTTTCTAGTGCAAGCATGTAGGATGGTGTTCCTGAGAGGCTGCCATGTATTATATTGAGATGGATGGTGTTGCTGTTGGTTTGCATACTTTGGTGTTATCATGTAATTATGTCCTCCTCGTTACATCAGTGTTTAATTGTGACGTGGACATACATTTACGGTATGGTCGAACTGTAATTGCTCTATACTGAATGTATAGTGCGTTACGTTGTCTTATTATTGATAATGATTAATTGCGTAATCAAGAGAGCAAGTTGAATATCCGCTCTTACACTTTTACTATTTTTAACAATTAGGTAACCCATCCTGATGTAATTTCCGAGATCAGCAGTGGGATATACAGTTGTCTAGTTTCTGTGATGTTAATGCTGTTAGCCTATGCGGCTCCTACAGCTTCATCGAACTCAGGGCTCGCGGATAAGTGAATGTGTAGTATTTGAGTGTGACTGGCCGGCGACATTTCGGTCGTCGGCATCTAGCGGAACAGGGGGTTCGATTAGAACGTTGCGGGGCCTCCGGAGGGTTAGCGTAACGTTCGGAGTCGGAGCGTAGGTGGCTGCGTATCCACTAGCGGGTTTGGATGTGTCTCGGCCCTTTCGAAATGGCGCCGAGACATATCCTTGAAGTATTCAGAGATCGTCGGAAGTTGACAGTCCCTGTGTAAATCAGAGTTTTGCTGGTACTACCGAGCTCCGGTGGCTATGCGAATGAATCTATTTTGGACGACTTGGAGGTCGTACAAATAATTATGGTTTACAAAAACTACGCTTGCGTAAGACATGATAGGTCTTACGCACGCTTTATAAAGATGGAGTTTGCATTAGCGGGTGGAGGCGACTAGTGACAAATTTGGCACGGTTGCGGACATTGCAAATGTGTTTCGCGAATGTCATACCATGGTCAAATGTGACCCCTAGATATTTGGCCGTTGATTGCCAGGCGATCTGGCGGCCGAACAGTACCAAACTTTTTCTTGGTGTTTCTGATTTGACGATTGAAAGTGGAGATCCTTTGAAAGTGTATTGCTACACTTTTCTCAGGATTCACTTCGATTCTCCATAAACGGAACCAATCGCCTAAGCGGTTGACGGCTGTTTGGAGCATCTTGGTGAGGTATCTTTTATTGGGATGGGTGACGAAAAGTGCCGTGTCATCTGCGAAAAGAGCAGTATTCACTACTGGGTGCTTCGGGATGTCACTCGTTCTATGTTAGTTAACGGAGGGGGGGCGTCGATTGTTACGCAGTGCAAGGACCTTTTGTAGTAGATCAAGGTGCCGCCTCTAGGTCTGGTCAACCTATCATTTCTAACTAAGGTGTAGTTTGCGATCTTAGGATCGCTATGTCTAGGCTTCAAAAAGGTCTCTTGCACCAGCATGACATCTACATCGTGTTTACGCAGGAAGAGAGCGATCTCGTCTTTTTGATCTCTAAGGCCGTTCGCGTTAAAGAACGCGACAGTTACAGAGCGTGGTTTAGTTCTACCTAAAGGTTGTACTGCCATTTTGATTTTTAATTGAGGTATTTAGGCGCACTGGAAAGACCAGATTGCGTCTATTAGCCCTATGTGCTCCATCGTGGCGTTGAGCTTATCATGTAGGGTAGTGGCTCCGCGTAGTTTGCGGGCCAAAGAGGATAATTCAGTAACGTTAATGTTGCTGATGAAGCCGCAGACTAGAGAGAAGTCAGCGGCGAAAGAAGACGAGCCTTGTGGGACGGGCTTCGATTTTAGGGCTTGTGAAGGCGGCGCTAACCGTGAGGCGACGATTGCCGGCGGTTTCGCCCAAGCGTTGAGTTTTGGCGCGGAGGGTGCGGGAGGGCTAGCACCTTGCTCGGCCGCCCCGGCGACTGGAGCGGGCTTGGTGACAATTTGAGGCTCGGAAGTGGGCACCGAAGACGGTGCGGGTTTGGGGGCAGGTAGCCGAGAGCGTGACACACTGGCTTGACCCGCGCGTCCGGGACGGATTTTGCCTCCGCGCTGCTTCGTTCGCAGCGCTTTGGAGCACCCGCGACAGTTCGCTGGGTGTCCCTCTTCGCGGCAATTGACGCAGCTCGGGGGTTCGACCGTCTCGGGCGTGCGGGGGCAGTCAGCGGTGCCGTGGTCACCCAGGCACTTGACGCACCTAGGCCTGGCGTAACAATTTTTGACCGAGTGGCCGTACAATTGGCATCGGTGGCACTGGCCAACGATGCCAATATATCATATAATATATATAATATCTTGAGCTCTTTCCGGCTGTATCGGATTGCCGTCCGATTGGATCGGACTATGAAAGTGAGGGAATAGAGAGTGCACCTGTGCTCACGCATACATTCGTGCACCATAATCCTGTCCTGTGCAAATGGCTAGTCTCCGTTGAGACGGGCCTCCGTTAACGATATTCGTTGTGGAGGAGATTATTATTAGTTATAACTGAATCGTTTAATTGAATCGATAATTAAATTCAACCCTGTTCCTTGATGCGTGTTAAACGTGTCATCACAAACGAAAAAGCAAATAAAACAATCGAAAACAATATTGTAATAACCCTTAACTATTTATAATTAAAGCTTCATCGTAGTCACGCGTCCTTATCGTCGGCCGTTACAAACAGAATCATAAATGGTAACTATAAAGTCCTTTTTCGAACGCGAATCACGACTGACACTGTGCACATTTGATAAATATTAACCAGTTTTCTCAAACCTCAGCCGGGGAACTAAAAGTTCCAGGTTGGAGATCGGTCTATCGATACACACATAGTCTTAACCTATACAGTTGTAAAACATCCGTAGCCCATAACAATAACAAGGGTAATCAAAATAATAAATGGCGGCCCAGAGCGGATCGCTTTTTGTGCCCAATTATTTTTATTGGTGTTCTGTTAATTACATTCTTTGGTGCGACCGTGCATGGACGCGACTTACACGAACATACATATCTTTGCGTTGATATCACTCAATATTGTTTTAATAATTATATAAGTCTTAAATAAATAAATTGGATATTTTTACAACCGACGATAAGTGACTACTGCAGCCTATGAACATCCATCTACAAGCAACCTCAAACAAATAAGGATACATATTAGTTGTCACCTGTCAAATGGCACCTATGGCAAAATCTCCCTTACGAGGCAGCCTATGGGGAAGGCCTATGTTCAGCAGTGGGCTTTTATAAGTTATAATGGATTGAGGACGGTTGGATGTCACTCAGATGTAGGTAATGCCTGTGCTATACAATTTTTTTTATCTTAACCGGAACGCAGTAGAGTCTGCACTTCTCTTAGCGGCAGAAGTAAGTAGGAGTATTGTAAAAGCGCATACATTTTGAGTATAATGCAAGATCGCTTTCGCTCGCTCCAGCTCCGGACCAACAAAATGCAAAATTAAAAGCATATAAACCTCGTAAAACGAATATGGATATGGGCCTCTCCCGTTTTATGGAGGAGTACGAGTACCAGATGCCTCGCAAAACTGACGCTGGTGCTCGTCGCCAATCTATTATGTTACGCCAAGCGTAATCAAACAGTTCTGCAGTATTGGATAAAACTAAGTTTCAGTTACTTCATTTTTTTGTTTGCGTTTATTAATTAATGTTCCTTTTTTATTGAATAAGGGTGACAAACGAACACACAGTCCACCCGATGGCAAGTGAATGTTGTGGCCCACAGGCATCTACATCTACCTTGTTTAAGAATCAAAATGCAGACGCGTTGTCACCCATAAGGACCAACATGCCTCATTTCCAGTAAAAAAGAGTCTCCGGTTCTCTACAGTCACCATACGAATCACAGCAGCATTACGCTGCTTTTGTACGCTGGTATTCTGTGAGAGCGTGGTCCTTCCCCAGTCGAGCCGACCCATTAATTTTACAACCAGAATATAGCTGCAGCGTGTCTCTAACACGTATGGATATAAAGTTGAAATATGTATAATTTTTATAATGTACAAAATATCCCTAAAAATAATGTACCGTCACCGTTACAGCCTATTAAAGTCCACTGCTAAACATAGGCCTCCTCTTTAGATTGCCGTGTAGGGGCGGTGTTAGAATATCCGCTACCCCATATGATCCCGTGGGTGTCGTAAGAGGCGACAGAGGGAAACAAATCAGGATACGGGCGGCATCGTCT
This sequence comes from Parnassius orleans, assembly GCA_029286625.1. Lineage (NCBI taxonomy): Eukaryota > Metazoa > Arthropoda > Insecta > Lepidoptera > Papilionidae > Parnassius > Parnassius orleans. The sequence continues at coordinate 956,481 of JAGSMP010000253.1, forward strand.
TCCTAATAACGACTAACAGTTAAAAACAGTGGTTGCCAATCCGCTTGCCAAGCGTGGCAACTATGGCAAATATCAACCCTATGAGGCGGTCTATGGGGCCTATGTTCAGCAGTGGACTTTTATAGGCTGTAACTGTAACGGTAACGGTAACTATCTTTATATTTCCTTTTTCATTTACTTTTTCTTCTTCTTGATCCGTCCAAAATCCAATAGAGCATATTAGAGCTAGATAGATTGCAATATATTATATAAAAAAGTATTTCGCAATTCGAAAATGTCTAGATGCGTCCCTGCTTTAAACAATAACATTGCCATAATACTTTTTCACCGGCAGTCTTTCATTGATTATGCTGTACGAAGCCGCGAACTTAAAAGGGCTAGCGGTGCCGATTAAAGAGAATTAGCCGTCGAACTGTGATTGCTCTTACGTGATGGGTTTTAAGCTCAATTAAAAATTAAAATTATGCTTTCCAGTAAAACGGTCCTTATTAAATTTGCAGTTATTGTCGGTAATAGTACAATAAAGTTAAAGTGCCTTCGGGGTAGCTTTCTTTACGGGTTATTTGCTGTAATTGGAATGTTATCTGCAAAGGAATCTGGTTAATTACTCGTTTAAAAATTTATTCACTTTTTGACTTCCCATTTGGAAGTTATTGTAAGAAGAATGGGTTCGAAGTCCAAAATTTTATATCAATTCTAATAGCTTGTCTGTGCTTGTGTGAGAGCATGCGTGTGAGCGTGCGTACATTTGTGCGTGCGTGCGTGCTTGCGTTTGGAAATCCATAACGGATTTCTTATACTACATAATATATAGTAGACATGCAGCTATGCCTTCACCGCCGAGCTTTAGCACTTGAATATACAATTAACAATTTCAGTGATGTCGCTGGGATCAAACTCCGTATTTGCTCTCTTACGATCACTGCAAAATATTAAGGTTCTTATCCTCTAATCTACCCGAATTTCAAATGTATAAGACAAATTATTTATTAGATTTATATAAATAAAATATCATGAACTAAGAGCCGGAAAGGATTCATCTACTAATAAACACACCCGAAGCAATAAACAAATTTGTAACAATCAAATCGGTCATAAAGTTCAATCTACGAAATTGTATTACAATGGGAACATAAGCCGGTTTTTATTGCCTAATTATTTTGATTTGTTTTCTCTAATGAGCGGACCATGCTTCGTCGCACTATTACGTGTTACAAACTTACATTTTCGGCCATTAAACCGATATTACTACACGACGGAACATGTTAATATGAAATTAGACTGTCATAAAAAATATCGAACCGCAAATAAAGATTGTCTGCTTTTTATTATTAGTTTTATGGTCCTCTAATTGGATGAAACGGATGCTTTGTTTCGGATGTCAATTCGGTTCATGTTATTTCCAATATCAAGAAAATTTGCCTTGTTAAAAAACGGGTTAAGATAACATTAGAGATATTTTTGAATCTCCACAAGAGTAAATTGAACTAGGCAAATATTGCAGTATTCTAGTAGAAGTAATATTAGCACAGAAATCTACATATCAATTACATGAAGGGAAAATTTTGTATCCCTTTTTAAACATAATATTGCGCGCAAGGAGGAGTGTAAGATTCTTAAAGTTTATGAGGAAATGGAGTGCAGAAATCTAAAATTAATATACAATATGTGTTAGAAATACATCCATCAAATTAAATAAACTATAAAAATTCATTGTTTACGTCCATAGTGCCAATAACAATTGGCAAACATGTTATATTGTCAACATATTCACATGCAGTTGAAAGTGAAATACAGCTTGCTTAATATACAAAGCTAAAAATTTTATGGATAAACGGTCGAATTTTGATCACTAGGCGACCACTAGTCTAAAAAAATAAAAAGTTTTATCACACGCTCTTCCCACCGAGACATCTTTCGCTACCCTGTCCTTACCAAGTAACATTTTGTAAGTACGCCGAAATCGTAAGGTCTAATTTCATTATGTATTACGTGTAGTTTTTATATAGTGATTTAGAGTTTTATTTTAGATAAGGTGACAAACGAACAAGTCCACTAGATGGTAAGTTGATATGTGGCCATTAAAAACCTAGTTCTAACTGAGATTAAGATTTGAAATGCAGAAGATACATTTAAGGAAATTACACACACAATCTACAACGTCCGTTATTCATTATTTTATTTTTCAATCTTACACTTTTCTTCGGCATGAAATTTTCTAACTGCCCTTAAAGTTAAAGTTACAGCCAATATACGTTCCACTGCTGGGCACAGGCCTCCTCTCACTTCTGAGAGAGTTTTAGGGCAAGGAAATGTTAAATGTTGGCGAACTTCACATATCTTCGAAATATTTTTTTCTTACATGCAGATTTCCTCACGATGTTTTCCTTCGCCACCGAGCACGTGGTAAATCAGCACTTAAAATTGCAATTAACAATTTAATTGGTGCCGTTATGTATCAATAATATATATTGTGTCCTTAGGGCTTATCACGTTTTTGTGGAACTTATAAACAAAAACGAATTGACTAACAGTGTCACTAATAATATATAGTAATGGGATATTGTGTTTGCGATTGTGTAGGCGATCGGCTAGCCACGTATCACTACTTTCACAATTTTCTGCCTTGACCCATATTTTATTGGCTAAACGTGGTGTTTTGTATAATGAGTACAGAGAACCGGAGACCCTTTTTACTGGTAACGAGCCATTCATTCTTAACCCTCAGAAGTGGCAAAGCATCTGATTCTTAGTCGAAGAAAGATATAGTCTATGGGCCACAGAATTCACTTAACATCAGGTTGACTGTGCGCCCGTTTATAACCCTTATTCTATAAAAAAAAAAGTCTTATCACTCATATCTATGAAAAATTATACATCTCCTTCTAATTCTTGTTCATTAGTTTCTCTCGTTGGAATCATTTGCATTAACCGCCACGTTCGGCAAGTGGATTGGCGATAGCAGTATAGCGTACGCCGGTCGTACACATTTTACGTTTAGGGTAAACGAGATGTTTATACCTCCATAAATCTGAAACCATATGTTGTTTCTGGCATAGGCAATAGTCTCTTTTTGCGACGCCCACGGGACGAAATGAGGCACTGGATACTTTTTTTTTTATATAGAATAAGGGTGACACATGAGCACACAGTCCACCTGATGGTAAGTGGTTGTTGTGGCCCATAGACATCTACATCTATCTTCTTTGCGAATTATGGGCTTCCCGAGAAATTGTGCAATTGGATCACCAGCTTTCTTGCAGATCGGAGCATCAAGGTCGTTGTAGACGGTGCATGCTCCGACTACAAGCCTATTAACGCTGGTGTTCCACAAGGCTGCGTGCTATCACCAACGCTGTTTCTTCTGCATATCAATGATATGTTGCAAACCGGTAGCATTCATTGCTATGCGGATGATAGCACTGGTGATGCTCTATACGCCGGCCGTGCGAATATTTCTCGGGAAAACGTCGCCGAGTACCGGAACAAACTTGTGTCTGAAGTCGAGTCTTTGCTGAACAAAGTCTCGGATTGGGGCGACTAAATCTAGTCCAGTTTAATCCTCAGAAGACACAAGTTTGCGCGTTTACCGCCAAAAGAACCCTTTGTCGTATCTCCTCAGTTTCAAGGCACTCCCCTTGTTGCCTCAGCCAGTATCGGAATCCTCGGCGTCGACATATCGAGTGACGTGCAGTTTCGCGGTGACTTGGAAGAGAAGGCCAAATTGGCCTCTAAAAAGCTTGGCGTGCTCAGCAGAGCGTGACAGTATTTCATGCCGGCACAACGCCTGCAACTTTACAAGGCGCAGGTTCGGCCTCACATGGAATACTGTTCCCATCTCTGGGCTGGGGCTCCCCAGTGCCAGCTCCTTCCACTTGACCGCATCCAGCGTAGAGCGGCTCGAATCGTTGACGATCGAGTCCTTTCCGATCGGCTCGATTCATTGGCGCTGCGAAGAGATGTTGCATCTCTTTGCATTTTCTTTCGCATTTACCACGGGGAGTGCTCTGAGGAATTGTTCGGATTAATCCCAGCCGCCAAATTTCACGAACGCACATTGCGGCAGTACTCCCGATACCATCCACACCATCTGGATGATTGGAAAACTTCCTTGTGGAATAGTTTACCACCAGCGATTTTTCCGGACCGATACGACTTAGGGACCTTCAAGAAAAGAGCCTACTCCTTTTTAAAAGGCCGGCAACGCATCTGCAATTCCTCTGGTTCCCCTGGTGTTGCAGTTGTTCATGGGCGGCGGTAGTCACTTACCATCAGGTGAGTCACATGCTCATTTGCCCCCTCTCCTATAAAAAAAAAAATTTAAATGCAGATGCGTTGTCAGCCGTGAGGACCAAGATAGAACGCCTCTTTTCCAGTAAAAAGGGTCTCCGGTTCTCTACACTCACCATACGAAACACAGAAGCATTAAGCTGCTATTTTACGCTGGTATTCTGTGAGAGCGTGGTCCCTCCCCGGTCGAGCCGACCCATTCGTGCTACAACTATACTATTAATACAGCTGCAGCATGGCTCTACCACGTAAAAAAAATATGTAATACTTCTACACCGCCACTACGTTCTTGTCATACAATGAATATACAGAGTGCTCAAATATTCGTTGTGATGTTAAATGATGACAGGGTTATTTCTCTTCATTACAAATAATGAAAACGTTGTAGATTAAAAATAATTTATTGAACTTACGAATTACGACCTTTGCGTTTTAAATACGAGCGTTGTCCACTAAGATGCAACGACTCTAAAGCGTGCACGGATAAGTGATATTTCACAAGCGGGAAATGCAATTGGTGAGCGCAGCGGGTCGTCCGCAATTAATAATTGTTTAATAAGTTGCTCGTTAGGACGCTCGGCGCAATCAGTACGGATCGAGTTATTGTCGGCGGCACCTTTGCGCGCCTTACCACGCAGTGTTGGCGCATCCTTGCTTCTAATAGCCAAAGAAATTGACGATGTAATTAAAATGAATAAAAATGTAAATGAGGATCCCTCGTTTAGCTTTAAAATCTAGAAATTACTCGTCTTATAATAATCTAGCGCGTCCAGTTTAGTCCAACACGACTTTACCGACAATCGATACATCGCAAATAACCCGCCCTGCGCTCGCCTGATTTGCGATCATCTCCTGCCAAATTTGCGAGTATTACGTGCGTGGTGCCTGCGTGGATCGTACTGCCGCGGCGTCTCCGCTGTCTAAGTACGGTACACTACGGTCTCGTAGCTATTGAAATAGAATAGCAGTTCGTCTACCGAAGCAGGTATGGGTGAAAATCGCTCCGTAAGTTATTAGCTTTTGACACCGAACAGCAGTGTACTCAATGCTGTGTTTTGGTTTAAAGAGTGGGTGAGCCAGTTTTACTACACGCTGTGTAGTTTTTATCTTGGGGTTGACAAAGTTTCTGAGCCTTTTTCGTTTGAAATTTCCGTTTCCATGAGTTACTGAAGCAACTAACGATCAGATTTGTTTGTCATTTTAATATAATAACAAAAAAGAACATTATGGATCGCAAAGAATTTCCTCGTGGAAATGATCGTTCATCCTAAATGTTCCCTACGTCATTAGTAGCAAACTATTTACTAGGAAAATATTAATACCTAACCTGTTACTAATGATATTTATATTTTTCTATTAACCTACCCACACACAAAATGCAATAACTATTAAATATCGATATCAAGAGAGTCCAAATGAATCAACTTTAATTTAGCCAGAGGCAACGGCAGAGGCGTAAAGCGATAGGGAGGCGCAATTAAGCGATCCGCCTCTCTAGTTAATTGAATAAACCCGTATATAGATCCACCGATTTAATAGAATCATAAAGTAAAATATATAGAAAAATAAGATAGATAATAAGATAGATTAAGAAAAAATGCATTAAGTCAAGTGTTAGACTGTAACTAAATAAATAGTTTGTCAGCAGTTAATTAAACCAAATAAAAGTAACATTTCAATTTCGAATTGAAACAAGCATCACACATCACAGAGCAATCACGATTCTCGTATGTGACAACGCCTGGAACCTAAATAACCATAAATATTTCCCAATACGTTTCTTCATCCCAAGTCGTTTTTCAGCATGTAACATTGTTTAATAGCGAAACATTTCTAACCGCGCGTGAACCATAAAACACATGTCAATTATTTTATGAATTAATGGCGCCGCAATTCAAAACACATAATTTTTAATCCAACAAACTCGACGCCCTTATTGTAGAGCTCATATTTGTATTCTCTTAAGGCGAGGAACTGAATAAGTTATTGTCGGCCGTCGTCACAACCGCCATTTTTGTATTGAAATTTAACCACAATATATTACGTTTGTTTGTTAAGTTAATTGCTAAATGGAGTTCGTTATACTCGAGCATATATTATGCTGGGCCATCGCTTACGACTGGTTCATATTACATTTTCTGATTGTAACGGATGCGTCCGCCTTATTTAGTTCCTTGAATTCCTTCTCCTTCTTGCCGAAGGCAATTTACGGGTTAGTTAAATATAAATAATTGTTTCCATATACATTATTATTCAATGTATGTAATACTTTCCCACTCCTTTAATTTTTTGTTGATCAAATTTCTAATAGTTTTTTTTTACTTCAATACAATACCAATCAATGTCTATGATCCTCTAGGGCTTAGTTTTTTTTATTATTTATTTATTTAGTATTTTTAATTTAAATTCAAATAATGGATCGAGATCTTTGTTAATGGTTTTCAATCATTCGGTGGGTTTTTTAAGCATAATTAATACACAATATTTACGTCATTGGCCAAACATCATAACATTCATCTTAACTTATAACAGAAAGAGCACGTAGAGATTTTTGTTCGTGGTACTGCCATGCTGCAGCTTCATAATGGCTGCAGCAGAAATAAATCGGCTCTAAGAAGTGAGAGAAAACTCATTGTACTAGTAGCAAGAGTTATAGTAAGGGCCGTTTTCGGAAATTATTTCTGTGATATTATAACGAGCGTATCTACGGTAAAGAGTTTTGGAGTGGAAATGGAATGGATGCCTTGTACACGCAGTCATTCTGTTGGCTAACCACGAAATTATTCAGTAACAAAGTGAGGAAAGCGGCAAGAAATTGTGGAACCTTGGTAAGTCAGTGGCGTTTGGCCATACTAGACTATATTTATGACGATAATATAATATTTAAATCAGAAAAATAATGAGAAAAGTATTTCTTGTCATATAAAAGTAATAATTAGCTGCCTAATTTATTCTCTAATATAGAAATTGGTTCTACAGCAAATAGAATAGAATAGAATAGAATCATTTTTATTCAATATAGATAACAGTAATATTTAGTGAAAGTCATTTTTTACTTTTACCACCGGTTCGAAAAAACTCTGTCCTGGGAAGAACCAGCAAGAAACCCAACGGGACTGTTTCTTTTAAAGCACAATTTACAATATAACATTTTATACAATTGTTATGAAAATATTGAGAAACAGCATGGTAGCGATCACCTCATTCCCAGGGGTTATTATCACTCTTTAGTAGTATAATAACCCTTACTGGACAATTTTTGATTAATAAATATTTTCAACCTTTTGATAGATAAGGTCTGCATATTTTCTGGGACTTTATTGTAAAAGCGTATACATTGCCCCATGAAGGAATTACTGACTCTGTGGAGTCGAGTAACTGGTATAACTAACTTGTGCTTGTTCCTAGTATTTATTGAATGAACATCACTATTTTTAATAAAACTATTTTTGTTTTTGTGTACATATATTAAATTCTCGTAAATATATTGAGAGGCCAAAGTTAATATATTTATTTCTTTAAATTTTTCTCTAAGTGATTCCTTCGGACCTATGTTATAAATTGCTCTTATGGCTCTCTTTTGCAAAACAAAGATAGTTTCAATGTCAGTCGTATTACCCCATAGCAAGATTGCGTATGACATTATGCTATGGAAATAACGAAAATAAACTAATCTAGCTGTTTCAACACATGTAAGACCTCTAATCTTTTCTACAGCATATGCTGCGGAACTAAGTTTGCTAGCTAGTTTAGATATATGAGAGCCCCATTGAAGCTTCGCTTCCACTGTAATTCCGAGAAAAACAGTGGATTCAACAAGACACAGCTCCTCTCCATTTTAAAGCACACTGGTACTCTCCTGTTTAACATTAAGTATGGTAAATTTAGTACATTTCGTTTTATTACCGTTCAAAAGCAAATTATTGACGTTAAACCTGTGTACTACTTTTGATATAGCATTATTCACTTCGTTATATTTCAATAATTGCCTTTTAAGTCGGAATAATATATAATATGCAAAAGACAAGTTCGAGTCTTTTCGGAATACGGATAAACTTTTCAAGAAGACTTACTTCCCACTTCCTTCCCTTTTGTTTTTAAGCCGACTACTAACCTGATACTCAAAAGCAATGAGTGAACTTGCTGAAAACAACAAAAATGTATTGAATGCGCATAACTAACTACTGAAACAAGGTCTTATTTTCTGACTGCGACATATTTTCTATATGAAAATTACTTCGTTGCTCACCTGCAGGATATGAAGAGAAAATGAGTAGCGAGGACACATAAAACACATAAACACAAAGGTTTTTTCTAAACTAGTGGTAAAATTAAAAATTTACTTTGTAATATGTAGATACGAGTAAATGTTACTTATAATCTATGTTGAATAAAAATAGTCCATTCTATTCTATATACAGTGAACATGTCAACGTCTATGCTTTCGACATAAAAGCATATAAGGATTGGATTGGTAGACAACTTAAATATTAGGTCCTTACATATGAAATTGGCGTTTTGTACGGGAGGAATATAAAATCTTTTTTTTTTGTAAAATATATTTAATTAATCAAAGTATGCACCGTTGTTATCTATGCACTTTTGCCATCTCATAGGTAGTTCATTGATCCCTTTACTAAAAAAAACAATGGGGGCGAGAATCAATAAACTCTTTGAAGGCGGTTTGGACTGCCGCATCTGAGTTGAAATTTTTCCTTGTAAGAAGTTGTCCAAATTCCGGAAAAAATGGTAATCAGTTGGAGCAAGGTCCGGGGAGTACGGTGGATGTCGCAGACATTCCAATTGTAGCTCATCTAACTTAGTGGTTGTTTATTGTGCAGTGTGTGGTCTTGCGTTGTCGTGAAGCAGCAGTGGCCTAGAGCGATTGACCAATCTCGGTTGTTTAGCAGCTAGTTCTTCCTTCATGGTTTGCAGTTGGTGACAATATCTATCTGCCGTAATCGTTTGCCCAGATTTCAGAAAGCTATAGTGAACGACACCGGCGCTAGTCCACCAAACACTCACAAGTAACTTTTTCTGACTCAATTTTCGTTTAGGGCAGGATTTGGCTGGGTCTCCAGGGTTCAGCCATTGCGACGAGCGCTTCCGATTATCGTACAGTATCCACTTTTCATCACAAGTTATGATTCGATTTAAAATCCCTTCATTATTGTGTCGGTTGAGCAAATTAACACAGCAGTCGACGCGTGTTTGCAAGTTCGATTTACTCAATTCATGAGGTATCCATCGTTCAAGTTTTTTTACTTTCCCGATTTGCTTCAAGTGGATTAATACAGTTTTATCACTTACTCCGAAGCCTGCAGCTATCTCTGAAGTGCTTTGTGATGGATCCGCTTCCACAATAGCCTTTATTTCTTCATTTTCCACTTTGGTCTCCGGCCGTCCACGGGGTTGGTTCTGAAGGTCGAAATTTCGAGAACGAAAACGTTGAAACCAAAAACGTACCGTGCTTTCTTTTGCGACACCAGCGCCGTACACATCATTAATCCTTCAAGCTGTTTCTGCAGCACTGGTGCCACGATAGAACTCGTACTCGTAAATATACCGATATTTCATGTTTTCCATTGTGCGGTAATAAGCGACGCCAAAGAAAAAAATAATGAGGAAAAACAAATGAATGACTGTTTTCTAAACTCAAATATACCAGCTAAATGAATTTATAAATTTGAATTTGGAATTCTTTTTATTTTTACAGAATAAGGGTGACAAACGAGCACACAGTCCACCTGATGGTAAGTGGTTGCAGTGGCCCATAGACATCTACATCTATCTTCGTTTGCGAATTTAAATGCAGATGCGTTGTCAGCCGTGAGGACTAAGATAGAATGCCTCTTTTCCAGTAAAAAGGGTCTCCGGTTCTCTACACTCACCATACGAAACACAGCAGCATTAAGCTGCTATTTTACGCTGGTATTCTGTGAGAACGTGGTCCTTCCCCGGTCGAGCCGACCCATTCGTGCTACAACTATATTATTAATATAGCTGCAGCATGACTCTACCACGTAACAATAAATCTGAAATATCTCCTCTTTGGTTCTTAACCAAAGAGGAGATATTTCAGATCAAAGTGGTCAGTACGACAAAACGCTAATTTCATATGTAAGGACCTAATATTATGATATACGAATAAATAAAATTGAAGTGTCTGTTTGTAATATTGAAATAACTGTCTTATATTAAGCTCAGAGAATTATTGGTATGCTATTTAGACATAAACAACAACTTTAAAAAAAATTGTCTTTCTGTTTGTCTGTCTGTCGGTCTGTTTCCGGACTAATCTTCGGAATAGCTGAAGCGATTGTGATGAAACTTAATTAATAGATAGAAAGCAATGCCTGCAGGGATCTAGGCTATTTTTCTTAGAAAAACCGTCATTGATTTTCTTAAATCTAAATAATGCTACTACGTAGCATACATTAATTGATCTGAAAAATGCTTATTGATGAATGCAGATGGCTCAGGACTGCGATTTGTGGTATTCCTTGGGGAGGCTTATGTTCAACAATGGACTTGTCCATCATAAGATATAATGAATAAATGGATGAATAAAAAATAAAGCAGGACGAAAAGTACAAAAAAAGAATATTTAGTATATTCATTTGCAACAACTTCTGGTTGATATAATATTAGAAAAATTGATGTGCATGTGACATCAATGAACTACATTTTATATTGAATAAATTAGAACTCTGCTGACTGAACTCATTATAAGAAACGAATGAGCTTAACTCAGGAACAGAGACATATAAAAGCTTCTAAATATTTTGTGTAATAAGAGTGATTAACGCACTCGTTAACTCGTTAACTAAGAACGGGAAGATGGATTAGAGATCGCAGTACGCTGCTCTCCGTTTCCAGTCCGAGTATTCTACGTTACTAACACATACATACATATTTCTTTGCACTACCCATAGATAATACCAATATACCTTAACTATCATAGAATTACAGTAAAGTAATAGTCTACACACGGCCCACGGCTGAACACAGGCCTACCCTAACCTCATTACTGAGAGACTTGACACACCACTGTAAATATTGTTCTTTTTTCAAACAAAATTCGTAATAAAACCTAATAGTGTATGAATTTCCTCTCTTAAAGATTTTTTCACATTTTGGATAAAAGCCTTTGATTAATTTCCTTTTCTTTTATTTATATTTGATTATTTTACTCAAGACTCTTTAAATCACTTGACTATGCACCATCGTACAGCTAGTTTATTTATCCTTTACTGCATTTCCTATTGCAAAGGAATACAAAGGTATTTTCTACAGTCAACGCAATGGCTTGGTGAGAATACACGTCGGTATAGTTACACAAAATAAAGTTAACAACTTCATAGTATATACATTTTACAGTTTATTACAGCCTATAAAAGTCCTGCTGAACATAGGCCTCACTCATAGATTGCCTAATGGGGGGATTTTGCCATAGTTGCCACGCGTGGCAAGCGGGTTGGTAACCGCAGTTTTTTATTATTTTGATTTGTTATCATGAAGATGCTGCTGCTCATTTTATGTCTGCTTTATCCTCTATCGCTTCTCACGACAACCTCGGGACGATATGGGATAGTGGATATTACTTAGACATACATATATATACAAATATTTATATATATTTACATATTTAAACACATAATGTTTTCTTATATTTACGCGAAGACTACACATTAAATGAAACTAATTTTTACGGATTATATCGCGTTTAATTTTACTTTTTAATTCCCGACGTTTCGGGTGCTTTACAGCACCCATGGTCACGGGGAGTTTGACGTCCCAATGTCATAGTTAGCCCGGCTACCTTCAGTTTTAAAACTGAAGGTAGCCGGGCTAATTAAACGCGATATAATCCGTAAAAATTAGTTTCATTTAATATTTAAACACAAATATAATATAATTAGTACATACAAATTGCTATTAAAAAGTAGAGCTAAAGCTAAAGGTAGAGCCATGCTGCAAGCATATTATGGCTGCAGCACGAATGGGTTGGCTCGACCGGGGAAGTACCATGCTCTCACAGAATACCAGCGTGAAACAGCTGAATAACGCTGTGCTTAGTATGGTGAGTGTGAAGAACCGGTACTGTATTTTCTGGTAAGGAGGCATTCCATCTTAGTCCTCAGGCGCATTAATCAAGGATAGATGTAGATGTCTATGGGCTACAGCATCCACTTACCATCAGATGGACTGTATGCTCGTTTATCACCCTTATTCCATAAAAAGAAAGAAAAAAAGCCAACTATTTAAAAGCATATTTATTGGGCGCTTTCCTGATGTTCAGTAAGAACCACGTATCAGAGCAGATAATTTTTATTTATCTATTTTATTTAAAAGATTCTACCGATGAGATATCAGCGTAGTTTGTATATTATTATTATGTAAGTACTTGTACTAACCATTCATATATAAAAAAATGTTTGCCGCTGCGATTCGGTAATGCCCATACTATCTACTTCCCATTTAGTGATTGTATTTTTTATTTATTTAATAGCTACGGAATCAATTTTAATTAAAACTTAATGAGGTTTTCATTATGTAATTAAGCATGGAATTAAATGTGGAGACGAAATGAGGTTTGGACATGATATTTTCATTTCTTTTTGAGATATGCAAGACGTAAAGTTTTACTGATATACAATGTACACAGACATGCTTTTAAAATAGTAGAATCAGATTCTGAGGAACTCAAAACATGGAGATATGTGGGAATTTGTGCTTTCAAAATAGGATCAATCAAAATTCGAAAAGAATGTTGTTCGAAAAAAATTTTGGTAGCTTGAAAAACTAAAAATATTATAGAAATTTCTAAAATTCATCAATAAGGGAAGATAGAAAAGAAATATAATATATTCTCTCTAGAATAAATTCCCACATACAATATTACCCAGAGGGTAGGCAGAGAGTACGGGCTTCCATTTTGCGACATGTACGCCTACCTTGTCTTAATTTAGACCATCGTATATAATTTGATAAACTTCTATCTAAGGCATCCCTTGATGACTCTGCTTTTTACAAGTATAACTAAGAAAAAACCATTACCATACCATAGATCCACATCTATCCTCTTTTTCGATCAAAATTTAGATGCTTCTACAGTTCTCTTTACTCATCACAAGAAACAACAGTGCTTTGCTGCTATTTTATTGTATTTTTAGTTGTAGTTTTGCTGGTATTCTGTAGTTACAAACCCAGAAAACGAACATGTTTAACATTGAGTTATTTATCACTAATGAAATAAGTTTTACTGTGATCGATACGCCTGGTAGCCGGACTGGCGTTCTCAATACCAAAGGCCTGAGCTAGATATTTTAGGTTTGATAATTATTGAAATTATTCTTTTATCTAACGGTTGATTTCTGGCAATTCCCTCACCTTCTGCTACATTCAAGAAACGAAATAGGACGAGGGATTAATACATACTTATTACTCTCTAAATTTCAATTATTTTTGGAACATCTTTTGAATTATTTTACATTAACAACTAAGGCGTTGTAAAATTTCATTCCATAACTCTTGTTTATTTTAAAACTTATGGCATTTTTTGTTTATTTCCCGCGAGCGGACATAAGTAAATTCTTTAAGTTAATAAATTACGACGGGCATACTTCCTAATCACGTAGAACGTTAACCAACAACAGCGGACCGCAGTCCAGCCCTTAGGCAACATAACGAATTTAATTATTTTCCAAAACTCGCCTCTAAGCATTTGCATAAAACAACAATAATTTATCTATACAAGAAATTAACCTCTTACCTCGACTCAATTAGAGTAAACCGAAACAGCATACTAAAAGGGTTTAATTAGCTGCCTCGTGTTTTTTGTTTGTCGAATACGTTTTACGAACGCTAAGCTTATAAGTCAAGCAATCAATTAGTAAAAATATTAGTACAGTCGTAGACTTCAGGTTGTAAATAACGTTAGAATAGCGTTTCCAATACCTATTTATTGAGAGTGGTTTATTGATAGTCTCTGATTTAGTTTAAATGGTGAGTCCTTCTTACTAAAGGAGTCTCTTAGCCGCGGCGCCAGTGTTTACAAAATGTAAAAATACTTTACATTTTAGTTCGCATATTTCCGCGGGACATCTTTCGTGAAACGGATTCTAGATAAAAGCTGAGTCTAAGCATAAACCACTTTTTGTAAAAAGACCGCATGTGTTTTGCTTTACTTCGTATTTAGTTCAGTAAGCATATTGTTTTAGACTCCTATGCTTTTAAAGATTATTGAATTAACGTCTTACCTCGGTTCAACTGGACTCATGTTTTTTGTTCGTCAAGTCAAGCAATCTATTACTAATAATTTAAAATTTAAAAAATTTGTGCAAACGACTTCAATATAAATTATTAAGAATAACTCAAAAACTATTGGTCAGACCTTGATCAAATTTATATGGGACCATATGAGAAGCACAAGCTTTCAAATAAAAAAGAATCATCGAAATCGGTTCACGCAGAATAAAGTTATGAGGTAACACACATAAAAAAAACATACAGTCGAATTGAGTACCTCCTCCTTTTTTAAGTCGGTAGAAAATATCAGTTAAGCCGTAGACTTCAAATCAGATTGTAAATTACATGAGCTAATATTAAAATAGTGGTTCCAATATCCATTTTTTTTTTAAATATAATAAGGGTGACAAACGAGCACACAGTCCACCTGATGGTAAGTGGTTGCTGTGGCCCATAGACATCTATCTTCGTTTGCGAATTAAAATGCAGATGCGTTGTCAGCCGTGAGGACTAAGATAGAATGCCTCTTTTCCAGTAAAAAGGGTATCCGGTTCTCTACACTCACCATACGAAACACAGCAGCATTAAGCTGCTAATTTACGCTGGTATTCTGTGAGAGCGTAGTCCTTCCCCGGTCGAGCCGACCCATTCATGCTACAACTATACTATTAATATAGCTGCAGTATGGCTCTACCACGTATTTATGGATGATAATGACCCCTGGGAATGAGGTGATTGCTACCAAACTACTTCTAATTTGTTTTGTGTTGTTAATTGTGTAACATATATGATTGCAAGCTGTAATTTAAAAAAAGTCCCGCTGGGTTTCTTGCTGGTTCTTCCCAGGACAGAGGATTTTTCCGAACCAATAATAAAATATACCGTTTAAGAGCAAATTGTTGGCGTTAAGCCAATGTACTAATTTCGATAGAGGATTATTTACATTGTCAAAACACATGAAACACTTTTAGGCAGAAAATGTGCGCTACCAGAATTATTATTCTCAATAAATATTATACCACCACCAGGTATAATATTTATTGACCAGGGCCAGATTAACCATTAGGCAGAGTAGGCAACTGCCTAGGGGCCCCGCATCGGCTAGGGGCCCCGCGCGCGCACAAAAGTTTCAATTGTTTTATACAGTGGAAATTCATATACATACTATACCTAATGAAACCTGGATCACCACTTATATATAACCTATTCATTAAGACAGTTACAATGAGCCCAAATACAAATCTTTTACAGTAAGTTCTTGAGGAGTTAAGCATCAGTCCGGTGACGCTGCTGATGCTATTACTCATATCCCTTCATGCTGGCTGCAAAGGGGCCCCGACATGGTTAATCCGGCCCTGGGTCCAACTCTGGTCGAGCCGACCCATTCGTGCTGCAGCTATATAAGGCTGCGGCTTCGCTCTACCACGTCAATAATCATGTATCATGTTTTTCAAATGTTTCTTACAAACATAATATTTTCATATGATAATCAAATCATGGATATCATTATACGAGTATGGCTTCATGATAAAGATAAACAAATAAAAAATTGTTATTCGATTTAACGTTCTGCATCACTGAACCGCTAACGTTAGTACCACTATGTAACTTAACGTCATTTGACGATGCTTATCTCAAGAAGTCAACAAGTTCATACCTCGGCTGTATATTTAAAACAAGTAAACAAGTTAACAAACACAACACGCAAAGGACGTAATTGGAATGGCCTGCGGCATCAGTTATTTATGCGTGCTATACATCAGGCTTGGAAAACAAACAGATGCACGATCAGACTGAATGCAAATGTGTCTAATGTTGCATTTTGTGTTATCTCTATTTATGCAACAGTTTTTTATTCTAATGCTACGCGCGCAGTAGACTTGAAAAATTGTTTGTTACACTGTACTTGTAATGGTTAAACTTTGCGTTGAAAGGTGTTTATTGTAAGGAACGTTTTCGCCTTATTTATATCGACGGCCCCGAGCGAAAATTCGGTAATCTTAAAACGTAAATTTTACAGGTAAAATGATTTACTGTTTTTGGTAGTTGGTATAACTCAGGAACGCGATGGAATATTAAAGTGATTAAACACATTACTAGTTTTTTTCTTGGGGGCGTCGACATATTGAAAATCTTTTAGGTTAACATTTGCCCATAGAAATAGTGTCTAATGTCTTGTATCTAAGGCTTTCCTATGTCGCCTCTTATGACCCCACCCACGGGATGATATGGGGTAGTGGATATTCTTACACCGCCACTACACGGCGAAACAAATCAGAAGATGGGCAGCAGCGTCTGCCTAGTAACGACTAAAAATAAAAACTGCGGTTGCCAACCGCTTGCCAAACGTGACAACTATGGCAAATATTCCCCATATGAGGCAATCTATGGGGGAGGCCTATGTTAAGCAGTGGACTTTAATAGGCTGTAACGGTAACGGGTTAATATCACCGCTTTAATTACTTTTGCCGCAAAGCAGCTGTGCATTCACCGCTGTCTTTTGTTTTGAAGGGGATAGCCATTATAATTATTCTATTCTGCCTCGGAGTCCATTAGGATAGGTACCACACTCTTACCCATTTTTGTCACCAAACAGCAGTGTACTACCACAGGTACTACTATATGCGGTCTAAAGGGTACAGAGATCTAGTATAATTACAGTCTATGAGCCATTCTTAGTCCTTATAGAACACACATATGTAGCCTTCTTTAATTTTTTTATTTTATAGGTTAAGGGTGACAAACAGGCACACAGTCCACCTAATAGTAAGTGGTTGCTGCGGCCCATAGACATTTACATCTATTCTCGATTACGAATCAAAATGCAGATGGGTTGTCACCCATGAGGACTAAGATAGAATGCCTGATTCCAGCAAAAAGGATCTCCAGTTCTCTACACTCACCATACGAAACGCAGCAGCGTTAAGCTGCTATTTTATGCTGGTTTCCTGTGAGAACGTGGTCTTTCCCCGGTCGAGCCGACCCATTCGTGCTACAACTATACTACTAATATAGCTGCAGCATGAATCTACTGCGTAAAAAAATGAAGTTGTTTGCAGGTGTCCATGGGCTGCAGTAGCCACTTACCTTCAGGTGAACTGTAAGTTCGTTTGTTATTTAATATTTAAGAAAAAATACAGGCGATAAAGCGTATATATTTGTTCGAAGTTGGTTGGCGTCCTCTTACGAGTTCCACCAATTGTGAAAATTTGAACTATTAGCTTGTGTATCACTCTTAAAGTTAAAAAAGTTACAGCCTATATACGTCCCACTGTTGGGCAAAGGCCTCCTCTCATTTCTGAGAGGGTTTTTAGGCAAGGAAGTGTCCTCCGCGCTGCCGCAATGCGTTTTGGCGATCTTCACATGTCTTCGAAACAGTTTTTTTCTTATTTCTGAGAACATGAACATTCAGGTTTCCTCACGATGTTTCCCTTCACCGCCAAGCACGTGGTATTACACTTAACTCAATGAAATGGGGTTAGGATCCATTTATAAAACTGTTATTGGCTGATGGTGATTTATGCTGAATATTGTAGCGAGTAGCGACCCGTTTTCTTCAAGCATTATTTAAGTACATACATTATCGAATACGAATAGAGTTGTCTTAAATCCAAAATACTTAACCGCACGGAGGCTATACCGTGGGAATATATTATAGAGAATAGGCAATCATTTTCATAATTATTATATACCTCACAATTTTGATACCTACTGACGACAGGATAAAACATTTTTTAAATATTTAACAAGTAAATTTATTACGTATTATTTATGCAAGCATACAATTTATTACAAAAAAAATTCTGGAAACGAAATAGCAAAAACACTAATGTTACTTTAAAAATTTTCACCACGATCTTTCTCCCAAAAAAAAAGTTATGTTTTTTATAATATGTTAAAATAGTCTAGATTTGACATTGAACAAAGTACTATTTACAAATCATAGATAAAGCTAGCCATGCGCTTATAATATTATGATATATGTAAACAAACAATTCGTAAAGTTGTTATAATGGCAGGTTAATAAAATAATAGATATACCAACGCTAAGGAATGGACTGGTACGTGGCTAGCGTCTTGTATCGCAGCGTGGTTCCCGCACCGACTCCTGCACACCACCCACGCGACACCGACACCTATCGAGCTTTTATCGTTTTATTAGAAGCAAGCGAAAATGTTTTCATAAAAAAAAACGACAGCCACAGTAAAAATCACAAAATTAAAAACATACATAGCTTTAGGGAATGTAATCACTTTTTCTCCAAAAGCCTAATAACTAGCGAACAAGATTCCAACTGGTTCCGACGACCGACAAATGGCGAATTCGGATATGTTGCACCGAATCTTACAGGCAGATGGTGGTGAGCATTGGCTTTGACTCCGCGCTTACTAACCAGAAGGCTACAGACGCGTTGTCACCATTGAGGACTAAGAAGGAATGCCTTTAGGCTCACAGCCTGTGATTGTACTAGCTCTTTACACTTACTACACTACACTTCAGGGGTGCAGAGAGTGAAGTTCAGTTCGGTGCACGCACTGCTGCTTGGCGCCAGCAACAGGTAAGAAGGTACGGAGGAGTACCCCTGAGCAGAAATAGAGTCCCTACTACGTAGTCAAAATATAGTACGTGAGGGTAATATGGTCATCCGGTTAATACGGTCACTTTCTTATAACTCAAAACTACAAACTAATTTGCATAGATGGCTCTGTGATACGATAGCTCTTCATCAGTCATTCAAATAATAAGGAGTCAAAAGGGCGTCGCTTTATCGACGCCATTTTGACAGTTGATATTATAGTAAATATTTTAGTTGATTTTAGTATTGGGTAGTGTAGTCAGATTTTTTTAAGTTGATTTTTCGAAGTGTTCCTAATTACTGCCAAGGTTTATTTGTTATTTCTTTCTTAATATATTAGTTATAGTATATGACATTATGTATTTGTCTCTGTCCTCCTCCTAGTTTTGGTTTTATAGGGCGGCAAAGCTTAAGGTGACCATATTACCCTCACGTACCTTATCAGTACACTGTGAGCAAACCTTTCAAGAAATGTCAATTCTTGGAAAGGCACATATTCAGCACTGGGTCAGAAGCCCGATAAAGACTAACGCAAAGACATGGATCTGTTCTGCTATTGTTCCAATATTTTTAATTCACCTAATTATTTATTGAACATAAAAAACTTTGAAAACATTTATTACAATAAACATTAATTTCGTCATTAACATTAGTTTTCTTTAGGATAATAATTATGCCGATCTTTTATCATCATTATATTTTATAATTACTAAAATAATATGGAGCATGGAATAAACTTTGTTGAATCTTGTCTTTTAAAATATTAGAAATTTAATAGTCTCCGTCGCCGGTCCGGACACCATTTCTCTAACATTTACGAGATGGTTTCCGCCGTATTAGGCCTTTTCCAATCTCAAATAGTTGCCCCTTACAAAGCCCACTATGGGACGTACCTAATGAAAAACAATCACCCCATTTCGTAAGTCACCATCACACTACAAAAGGATTACTTACATAATCTATAATCACATTGTTAATTCATTTTATTCTAAAAATAATGAAATATAAATGCTGCAGCCATAAAATTTTAAATTAAAACAAGCAATGAAAAATATAATTTTAGATAATTGTTTATGATAATTTAAATACGAACTTTTATCGCGACATGTTCATATATAATTGTTCGGTTGCTGTTACTTCCCACGTACAATAATGACGACAACGCCTGCCCGCGCTGTCGAGAAGTCATGCTGTGTGCGCGTGCTCGCCAAACATGTACCCCTTTTGATTAAGAAAGTTAATCCGGGGTAACCATATTATAGGGCAGTGTGTAAATGAATCCATTAAAACTTTGCAAAAATTTGTCGTAGAAGAAAAACAAATGTTTGGAAATTAGCGCGAGATTAAATTGCTATACTCATAAAGGGGAATACGCTAATTTTTCGCCAAATGCTAACTTTAACTGCACTTAATATCTTGATAATAATAAGAGGTGATCGCTACCAAGCTATATCTAATTTGTTTTGTGTTGTTAATTGTGTTACACAATTAACAACATGATTTTAAGCTTTTAATTTTTTTTTAAAGTTCCGCTGGTTTTCTTGCTGGTTCATCAGACAGAGGTTTTTTTTCGAACCAGTGGTAATTAAACAAAATAGTGACCTTCAATAAGTATTATTTATAATCTATATTAAATTAAAAAAATCTGTTTCTGTTACTTAATGAACCCTACTGATTGACCGACAAGGGTCTGACGACCAAACTGGGGGTTGCAAACTCATCGACAAACGCCGAACCTACATTTCACAAACTGATTATGGGAAGCAGTAACACTACTTCGATTGTATCGAATCTGCTCTGATCCGATCTGCGTTTATCATCAACACACCATGATAGCGAAAGGCTTACCAATAGTGCACTTAAGGCAGTTGATATGATGTGACTCCTATAGCCGACCGCTTAATGTCCTTAAAAAGATTTTAACTGAGATATCACTTGCACTAAACTAGCAGAAAGTCGTCTCCTGAGATAGCACTACTTAAATGGAAAGTGGAGTAACTTATGAAGAATGGCGTGATCACGCTTCTCATAGTTCTAAATGATAAAAAACTTCTTCGGTATATTACCTTTATTAGATAATTTAAACTTAAATTAAATTCGAAATTAAATAAAATTAAATATACATTAAGTAGAACTCGCTTTAATCACTTTCTTCTATCTCACTTTCTCTATCATACATCTTTAATTTCATTCATTCAATTTATCTTAATTTACTTTTAGTATAAAAACTACCGTCTTTTAAACAACTTAAAACATAATCTAAAAACGTTAATGCAATTTTTTAATCAAGCCAATTATTAGATGTTCTTTTTGATTGATATTTCAACGTTCTAAGTGAAATATGTTATGACAATTATCTACATAAAACTAAAATAATAATCTTAAGACATAAAATAAAATAATTATAGAATAGCAGAGCGTGGTTTCGATCCACGGACCTCTGGGTTATGGGCCCAGCACGCTTCCACTGCGCCACTCTGCTGATTTGATAGCAATTCTAATTTTTAACTTGCATATCTCTATAAACCTTTAGACTCGTAGTTTCTTATCGTGCCATGGTATTAATAAAAATACTACTTTGAACGTCAACATTTATTCTATCTCTTCTAGGTCTATCCACGATCTTCATGTTTTTCTTTTCAAATATAAAATTGAAATGACTAATGACTTGCAGTCATTCTGATGGTAAGTGGCTACTGCCGCACATGGAAATCTGAAACGAACTTCAAATAACTCAATTAAAAAAATTAAAAAACTCACGAAACAAAAAGAGCTGATGATCTTCAAACGACTGAAAAGATTTTTTAGAATCATAATTAGAACACTCGATCAAGTCAACTTCCAAATAAAAAAAAAGTAAATCTAAATCGGTTCATTCGCTTGGGAGCTACGATGCCACAGACAGAAACACATATATATATATACACACGTTAAACATATAACACCCCTTCTTTTTCGAGGGGGTTTAAAAAAGAAGTCTACAGATGCGTTGTCATCTCTGAAGACTAAGATGGGATGCCTCACGGCCAGCAATTATATTGGTTCTCTCCACCCTTCTTGCCGGAACACAATATTTTATGTAGTGCTATTTGATGGCAGAAATAGGTAAAAGAGTAGTACCCAGACGGACTCCACCACCAAGGTTTGCTACCACCTAGTAAAATGGTAAACATGTTGTTTATTGTAGCCACGCTGCAGCTGTATGACGACTTTAACATAATGCAATGTTTTATATGGTTGGTGAAGAGAATCGGAGACGCATTCCATCTTACTCTACAGTGTTGATAACGCATCTGCATTTTGATTCTTAACCGAGGATATACGTAGGTGGCTTTAGACCTCAGCATCCACTTACCATCTGGTGGAGTGTGTCGTTGTTTACTCGTACTATAAAAACATCTTATAACAAGTTCACTTCTGATTATGAACATTATCCTCTAGTAAAGATTGACGCAAATCACGGTCGTACGACACTCGCATCTTATTAATGTGATAGCGCTGAAACTTAACGTAAAACTTCCAACCAAAAAGTCCACATCCACTGAAACTCCAAATCCAACGCAGATAATTTAAGACATCTGTTAGGAATAGGATCGATTATCGATTTATATCATGGTGACGCCATGATATAAATCGATCAACACGACAGTCTTATAATAAATCATTAATGCATGGCGTAAAGGGAAAATGAATTCTTTCTTCAATTGCCAAGTTCACCTGCACTCAGTGCACTTGGCCAAATGACAAACGAAGCTCTATTGGCTGCTTGATGGCAGAAATACTATTAAAAAAATTTCAAACTCATATCTTACACACTAGTGGGCAACAATTAACATATTTAGTATTGGTAATATACATACCAGACGGTAAACATTACGTCTGTGTATCAAAGTCAGATCTATACATATAATAAATATGTAGAAAAGTCGTGTCTGTAATTCTAATATACTCTTGAAAAAACAAATCCAATGGACTAAATAAAGGGCACTGAAGCCAAATTAGTGGTTTTTAGAATTTTTGTCTGTCTGTGTATTACCGATTCACGCAAAAACTACTGAACCGATTTACATTAAATTTTATATGTAGGTAGTTAATAACCCGAGGCAACTTATAGGCTACTTTTTATCCGATTACGGAACATAAAAAGAAGGTTAAGTATTTTTCTTCCTTTAGATGTTAATTTTCTATTATATATGATTATGTTAGTTAATAGGCGGGATGACGGGTGTTTTTTGAAATAAATATCATATTTGTAAATAAAGTTTAAAATTAGTTTTAACCTTTAGTTTTAGTTTTAAATTGTTATGCAAACAATTTGAAACTCCGTTGACGATATACGTTTTAATTATCAAAACAGCACCATCTATCATCAAATGAAAAAAGCCTATATTTTGCCTTTAGTAAGTAATAAATTAAATAATATAAATAACTTACATTTATGTTTAAATAATTTTTTTTTAATTATTTAAAAATCCTAACGTTTAATTTAATCGTTATTTCATTTTAAAAGTGTAATAATTGAAATTAAAAAAAAATAGATAATAGTGACATCTATCAAACGTATGAAAATTGATATTTTTTTAAACTAAAAAACATATCAATTTTCATACGTTTGATACTATATCTGTATGTAAACTGATTAAAACTGGTCTGCCTGCAATTATTGCAAAATTCTCATTAAATCATTATTTCGTGAAATGGTGTCATTTCATGATTTTTATCACTATTTGTTGACCATGTCATGATATAGCTTAGCCAAATCAATGAATAGAGATTGTTTAACGATATTAATAACTAAACACAACATTGCTATTTCATGATAATATGGTCATATCGTGAAATAGTTTTTCACTGCTAGCGGCGCTGATAATTAGCGTTTTTTAACAGAATCAGATTTTAACAGAATCAAAATCACTTTATGCCTTTTTATATAATAAATAAATATTCGCGGCTTTGGGGTGGCTCTGAGCCAGACGCACCCCAACCTTCTATAGCTGATATTACTACGAGTAGATAGTATAGTTTTGACTTTCATAGTATTAATCATAGACTTAGGATATACTAGCGTATAGACCAACATAGTGTGCAAGGAGAAGAAAATTTATGGCAAAATGCAAAATCGAAAAGGATACCAAATCTCATGACTCTGTAACTGATTTTGAATGACAGGTCGGCACAATTCAGCACGCAAGAAATAGCTCCTAGATATTTTGTAATTTTTCAGAGTGTAATAGTGGTTATTTTAGTAAGTAACTTTTTCCAAAATGGTTAATTGTTCCGTGAGTGACTGTGCTGTTAATCATAGAAATAATCCTGATAATTTCACATATCACAGGTAATTCTCAAGACGTCGTCAATGATATGACGCGTTTATTTTTGGTTAAAATTTATGTTACATACTGTTTAAAATGTAGAATATATTCAATTATTTTGTTAATTTTGATATTTTGCAAAGAAAAAGTCACGTTGTTGATAATTTGCATGAATTTGGTAAATACATTTTTATACAAAATATTTTACATGTATGCTAGGGATTGACTCAACTATATCAAAATTAATGTCGATATTTATCTTGAATGTTTATAATGAATCGATAGACTTACCTACACAACAAGAAAATAAATCCTCGGTTTGCGTTCTAAAACGTAATTTTATTTTGCCGTTTTTCAAACAGATTCCCTCCGGATTCTATAATTAGAAAAAGTGGTTAAGGTTCATTGGAAGGGTTGGTTGGAATGCAAAGAAGAACTCAACAATTTGCAGCAAACATTTTCTTGAGAAGTATAAAAGAAAAAGTAGAATAAAAACAATTTTATTAAAAGGAGTCATTTCTACATTATTTGTACCAGTAAGTAAAATATTGTTATAATAAGACTTCAAAAATATAACTTTCAAAACTTTAGATAAATATAGAGACAGATTTTCATACATTATAAAACTGTAGTACATTAAAGACAAAAAAAATCTTGAGATTATCCTACTTAAGCCATTATGAACCCAACTAAGTATCTATTTATCAACCAAAATAAATGTATAACCTTGCTTAACCAACCGCACAGCCTCACGGTTACACTAGTACAATATTCATAGCATCATGCTATTTTCCCAAGGTTGAGCGGAGCTTCAGAACTTCAATTATATTCCCAAATCATAACGATAAAACTTTTAGCGTAGTTAGGTATAGATATTTGATAATGCTCCTCAAGCGCTACTAGACGACCGCGCATGAGACGTGATAGTATAAATTCCATAGTATTTGATACTCACAACGGTCAATGCCCGATTCATGCTTGATGGCCGACGACATTGTCGCGAGGGCTTAAATAGCGTGGTTCATCCCCTACAGCGTTGGTCGTAGAGAAGAGGAACTCGTGGTTAAGTAATAGCTGCGCAGATCAATAGATCTGCGAAATTAAGTTGCACTTGCCGCGGTCAGTCCATGAATGAGTGACCATTTTCTTAACATACCGAGATTGAGAGAACAGAGAGTGCATCAGTATCCTCAGACACTTAGTTCACTTTACTGTGTTAAGATCATTATGTTTTAAAATTCATGCAGCTAAAATGATAATAAGTTTATTATTATTTTATACTTTTCAGGGACAGATGAAAGAATATAAACATGAAGCATGATGAAGCCTCATAAACATATTGGCCTTTAAACAGAGCAATCTTATTTAACTGATTCCTACAAGTTTCCTTCCTTAAATTATTAAGTTTACATTCATACTTAAGTCGAATGTTAAAATAAACTTATATAATCTATTTAATTATTAATTATTAAATGTTTGTAATTATCACAAGTAATACTTATATGGAAAATAAAGCAGCCATTATGTACCTGTGTCCTCGTTTTTGTTTCCCCATCAAAACATTTTATAAAATATATAAAATATAAATAGGTATATACTTAGTTATGTATCTACCTATTTATAATAACAATATGTTAAAAATAAATTCCGGGAAACTGCCCACGGCAGTAAATATTTTTCCAAAGATCATAGCTCGAAAATACAATATTCTGATCTGATTATTGGGAGTTTTTTAAGTTTTCGGTAGTCACCTGGGATTTTATACATTTGAATTAAAATCCAACAAAAGGCAGGTAGGTTCAGCTTATTCCCAGGAACATGTTATATGAATATTTTTAATTATTTTAGAACTGTCATGGTAAAATTCAGTTAATTTTGAAGTTATTCAACTTCATGCACTAAACAATTTTTATAATCTTTTACAGCTTCCTTAACAATCATTTTCGATAGTCCTTTAAGTAAAATATACATCACTAGCTAACGCACACAATGACAAATCAAAATTGGTCACGCGTTTTCGGGCTGTCAGGTGGTCTATACGTCAGTATATTCTAAGTCTATGGTATTAATGTAATATAGCGCCCTCTACTTTCTGCTAAATAAACTAATAATAAGTAACTGATAAAATTAAATTTTAGAATGCTACTGAATACTTATTCGTGCAGCATCAAAAATTGGAAAGGGAGCAAAACGTGTACGAGTACTTTGAGGACAAATTAATCTGTTATGCGAAATTTTACGTGCTGAATTACCACGTATCCGGTGAAGTGGTGAAGAATAACTTCGTGGGAAAACCTAAATGTCTGAGTAGTTAAAAAAGTCGTGGAATGGTAGGTAATGAGGAGCCCTGTGCACAGTAGTGAGACGTATTTAAGCTGCTACTTTAGTTTTTCTACCTTTAATGAGACTTATAATTCAGTTTTCATTTAAGATTTTTGTATTTTCGAGTTTTCATATTATCAGTCAAATCAAGATTTTTGTAACGGTCCTGGTTTCATAGCTCACATGAGATAAATTGAACAGGCTGTTGTGAAAAATACTTTAAATATCAAAGATAGCAGGTTTTACTTAAACAAAGGTTTATTTTATTTTACTTGTCAAAGGCGGTAACCAAACTGATCCAAACATAAATTTCACAGTACTAGCATTATTATATATTTTTACATATATTTTAATTGCAATTTAAAGTGTCGATTTACCACGTTCTCGGCGATTAAAGAAAACCTGCATATCTGAGAAGTTCCCAGTTGAGGTGATCGAGCGTTGGCACTTTTTGGCCAAAGCTCTATGGCCTGTGCCCAGTAGTGACATATATTATGTAGGCTGCTACTTTTTTGTTTTAATGAGGAAATTATGCTGTTTTTATTTCATTCATATTTTCGGAGATGTTACTTTTTGTTTTCACACTACCGTAAATATTAACGGTAGCAAAGATTCGAAAGAATAGAACTCATCATCGTTATCATTACAACCTATCAAAAGTCCACTGAACTGAACATAGGCCTCCCCATAAATTATCAAATAGGCTGGATATTTGCTATAGTTGCCACGCTTGGCAGGCGGGTTGGCAACCGCAGCCTTTATTATTTTGAACTGTTGTCAGGAAGATGATGTTGCCCATCTCCTGTTTGTTTTCCTCTATCGCCTCTTAGGACACACACGGAACGATATGAGGTGGCGGATTCTCTTTCGCCGCCACAACAAGGCGAACATTTTCTGCTTCCGATCATGAGTGTAGTTCTACCCACGTTCACTGCGAATAGAACTTCATTTGCAATAAAAGTAATCTTAAGGATTTTATCGTGTTTAATTTTAACTTTTTAATTCCTGACGTTTCGGGCACTTTAAAGAACCCATGGGGTGGGGGGACTGAGTTGTTTAACGTCCTGATGTCATAGTTTACGAAGACTACAATCAACTTTTAACTAATAATGTTTGGTCCGATCTACGCAGGACGAGCTTACAGTATCTTGAAGTCTTGCAGTAGTATGCTTGGGTTCGAAGTTAGGATGTTTTAATTTCAATAGCCTCAGGAATCATCCTTGGTAGGAATCGGTGTTACACTGGGAAGATTTGTTGACTACCAGATCTAATATAATAGTTGGGACGATACTAAACATGTTGACATACTTCAGACTTCTCGGAGCGTCGGTGCTTCACATCAGCAATAATATGTTCTTTTACGCAATTTTTATGGAACTTTCTTCCAAAGATGTGTTTTGTACAACCCGCTAAAATAAAAGTTAAAATGTAACGTGATTTATTAAAATTTGTTTTATTACATGTAGTACACATGTAATAAAACAAATTAATCATTATCAGAACTGCATTTATTAAATTTTGAAGTCTACTCGAACTTAGAAAAATTTCAGAATCTATTTTATGGTGCCAATCAATATTAAATGGGAACAATGATATGAATCAAATATCGCATATAAGACCATAAATTCATCATTATTTTCTTAAAACTATATTAACTTTAATTATGAATGAATGTAAAGAGTAAATAATAATAGTAAATTTTGATTCCAAGAGAATTTATCTTTCTTATGGATACATCGGAAGACACGTACAATATAAAAAATTGTAGATGTTTCTAGACATTTGATATTAATGCAATTCTGAAAAACTTATTATTCACGTGTTCCTGTAGCATATTATATATATGCCAATTATCAATCATCTAGGTCCAATAGTCTTTGGGAATAAAAAAATCTTTGACAAACTGACATAGAGACACAGACATGAAGTGACTCTAAAAGTGATCGAATTTTGCTAAATTTGGCACGGAATAGCATTTAATGATTTTTCTAAATTGAAGACTACGCGAGCGAAGCCGCGGGTAAAAAGCTAGTATTATAATATGTTCGCTCGTTAGCGGAAAACGCTCCTGCCCGCAAGACATCGCATTAAAGCGTTTCTATTGACCGATTACTTTTAGTTGAACCTAAAGTTTTATTAAACTCACCCCAATTCCACAACCCCATTCAGACTAACCAATTTTCCGCTCGATTTACCATCAAAATATCCCCATCACGAAACACCGATGTCATGATGCAAGCGTATCGACCACAGATAATAAAAAACCAGACGAGTCGATGCATTTCAATAGCTCAACCTCATTGTGTCTTTAATTAATTATTTCTAAACAAGGGCGATGATTTTACGAAAAGTAAATAGTAATCGTAGAAAGCAGTTCGGTGTTAACAATGCCTTTTGATTTTCCGCCTTTTTTTCTTCGAATTGGAACGATGAATGAATAACAGTGTACCGATAGGTCGGTTTATGTAACAAAGCTCGTTTCCTTTACATTATTTAAATAAATGAAATGGTTTTCCGCTGGTTTAGGGTGAACGATTTGATTGAGTAAATAAACGCTAGGAAAAAGACTAAACCGAATTACTCTACTCCATTAGTTATCAATTTAATTATTAGGTAATTTATATAAAAGTATATGATATTTTTCTGAATTTTTCGAAGGACGCCTTTTATACAACACGAAATTGGATTTAAAAAAAAAATCGGACACTAGTGACCTCAAATTATTGAAATATAATTTATTCATTAAAGCCTATCGAAATTCCGCTGCTGAACATAGGCCTCCCCCAATACATTGCCTCAATATAAAAATAATTATAAAAATAGTGGGGATATTTGCCACAGTTGCAATGCTTAGCAGGAGGGTTGGCAACCGCAAGTTATTATTTTAAGTTTTTATCAGGATGCTGCTGCCGATCTTCTCTTTAATTTTCCTCTGTCGCCTCCTACGACACCTACGGGATGATATGGGGTAATTATGGATTACGCCGCCACTACACGGCTTAATTTTAGAATAAGGTATTAACCTCTAACTTTTACTCTCTGGTTTATTTTTAGTATTAATTAAAAAACCGCCTATGACAATTATTAACTTTACTAAGTCGATGAGGCATTTCGTTCAGGGCGTGGTTTCCAACTTGCTAGTCAGCTTCCAGTGATTATCCGTGCCACGCCTTTTCTGTTTAGCCGGCGTCGCCACCTATGCGGCTGTTACTATAATACGGGGATTACATGCAACTTTTTAATAAATTGATTTTTTAATATATTATCTGCGCGGCCTGCCGGCTTTGCTTGTCGTTATAATACAACATTCAACCGTATTAACTACCTTATTTATTGTTTACGTAGCACTTTTTTAATTTGCGTGAATCCTTCGCGTTGTAAAATAACTCTATACCCTATACCGTCCCGTAGGTTCATACGTAGTAGAGCCACGCAGCAGCTATATTATGGTTGTAGCACGAATGGGTCGGCTCGACCGGGGTAGGACCACGCTCTCACAGAATACCAGCGTAAAATAGCAGCTTAATGCTGCTGTGTTTCGTATGGTGAGTGTAGAGAACCAGAGACCCCTTTTACTGGAAATGAGGCATTCCATCTTAGTCCTCAGGGGTGACAACGCATCTGCATTTTGATTCTTAATCGAAGATAAATGTAGTCTATGGGGCACAGAAACCACTTACCATCAGCTGGACTGTGTGCTCGTTTGTCACCCATATTCTATAAAAAAGGTGTCGTAACAGGTGAAAAAGTGAAATCGAAACACGGAATAGGCAATAAAAAACTGCAGTTGCCAACCCACCTGAAAAGCGTGGCAAATATGGCGTATTACCTCTATGAGGCAACCTACGTTCAGGAGTGGACTTTAATGGCTGTAATAATGGTGATGACGATGAACAAGGTAATAGTCTAACTGATGGTAGTGTCTACTGCATAGCTTAAGTAGGATGGGACACGACACATCCGTAGGCGGGCACGACATACTCTCGCTCACACCGCATACACACCGTACACCCGCGTACCTGAGCGGTTTTCAGCGCCAAGAACATCGACCGACAAGAGCGAAGCAGTCAGAAACCGGGTCCAAACACCCCCAGTCGGACGGTGGTAGATAGCTCAAAAACCCCACACAGGGGTCTGATGGTTGGTTACAAACCAAATTATAATTATCATCATCATCATCTTCGCCTTTCCCTTTTTATATAGTTCGCGGCCTTGCAGGCCTTAAGCCCTGAGTCAGATGAAGCAAAAGCCACAAGGCTAACAGCATTTTACGTGGTAGAGCCACGCTGCAGCTATACTGCTGGTTGTAGGGGAACGACCACGCTCTCACAGAATACCAGCTTAAAATAGCAGTTTAACGCTGCTGTTTCGTATGGTAAGTGTAAAGAACCGGAGACCCTTTTTACTGGAAACGAGGCATTCCATCTTAGTCCTCACGGGTGACAACGCATCTGCATTTTGATTCGTAGTTGAGGATGGATGTAGATGTTTATGGGCCACAGCAACTACTTACCATCAGGTGGAGTGTGTGCTCGTTTGTCACCTTTATCTTATAAAAAAAACCTCTTTTAAGTCAACAATTTGCCGTCATCATCACGCTTAGCAGAAGGAATGGTGATTACAGCACGAGATGTAAAAATAATAAAATAAAATGTTTTGCGCATTTTAATGCGCAAAACATTTATATAAAAGTTGCGTTTACGTAACTTTGTGTCGCTCAACACGGTCAATGGTAATGAAGTTGATGATGGTAAGTAAATGCTGTGGCCCACAGACACCTACATTTATCATCGGTTAAGAATTAAAATGCAGATGTGTTGTCCCCCTAAGGACTAAGATGAAGTGCCTTGTTACCGGTAGAAAGGGTCTCCGGTTCTAGTATCATACGGAACACTGCATTGTTATGCTGCTATTTTACGCTGGTATTCTGTTCGAGTGTGGTCCTTTCCCGGCCGAGTCGACCCATTCGTGCTGCAGCCATAATATACTGCAGCGAGGCTCTACTACCCTTTTCTACCTAAACAATGGTTCTCTCACCTATCTCTGTCGCAAACAGTGCACTACTGTGTGCGATCTGATGGGTATAGAGAGCCAGTGTAATAACAGGCTATTAGCATTGCATCTTAGTCCTCAGAGGTAACAACGCGTCTGCAGTCTTCTTATTTTGAAGTTGGTTACAGATGTCTATGGGCTGCAGTAACCACTTACCATGAGGTGGACTGTAAGTTCGTTTGTCATTTCAAAATATAATGATGTCTTACCTAGTTTGAGGAGCTCCTCCCGCCCTCCCTCAATTGCGTTCACTACCACCGTCACCACTGATTCTGACGGAATTTCGATCCACAGCCAGTCTCAACGGAGCCATCTTCTCAAGATTACAGTGCACAATGTGTGCGCAAGCACCGGTGCACTCTCCATTCCCTCACTATAGCAGTCCGATGGAACGCAATTCGACACGACCTGAGAGAGATCAGGCACAGGACCAACGGCTTTACGTGCTTTTCAGGGCACGAGGGTGAAACACCGACAACTTCATAACGCCGGGCTGCTGAGCTACTGATGCTACTGAGAATTTCTTGACAGAAATACCCAATAATGATCAACAGTAGCGAGACCACTAAACCAGCGAAACAGTTAAAGCATTATACAATATCTAAATATATGGTACTTTGGGATTATCCCGTCGACCTCTCAACGCTATTTTAATTTGTTTATGGTTAACGATTATATCAATATAATGTACGCGGCTTTAGGGTGGTCAAAGGGCAAAGGCCACTCCAGGTGCACCTCGTCTTACTGTTACTGATATTGCTAGATTGGTGTAATGTTTTATTTTTATTTGGTTTATGAGCGTTTAGATGTCGACGGGATAATCCCAATGTACCAAATATTATATTATTAGTTATTCTTACGTTAACGTGGTTGAGCCACGCTGCAGATAATGGCTCTAGCACGAATGGGTCGGCTCGACCGGGGTAGGTCCACGCTCTCATGGAATACCAGCGTAAAATAGCAACTTAATGCTGCTATTTTCCGTACGCTGAGTGTAAAGTACCGGAGACCCTTTTAACCGGAAACGAAGCATTCTATCTCAGTCCTTAAGGGTGACAACGCATATGCATTTTGATTTTGATTCTTAATTGAGGATAAATGTATAATATGTCTATGGACCACAGCATCTAATTACCATCAGGAGGACTGTGTACTCATTTGTCACCCTTATTCTATATAAAAAAAAATCTTCACAATATGTTAACGCATCACATTTTATTGGCTTTGGTTAAGAACAACTAAAAATTAAATTTATTTTTCTATCGTAAATCGTTCGATTTTAGGGTAAATATTTTATGCGAATACCTACCTACACTTGCTAATATTATAAAGAGGTACTAGTGCCTGTATGTACGCAGGTTTGTTTGTAGAAGATCTCTGGAACTGCCGATTCAATTCTGTAAATTTTCTTTTATTGATAGAAGCTACACTGTTTTCTAAACCAGAAAGATGATCAGAGAAGCCGGTCAACGCAATCTCGAGTTTAAACTCAAACTCTAGGATGAAAAAATTTGGTTTTGGACCATATTATATATTTATAAATTTATGTGTTATCAACACATCAATTTTGACATTTTGAAGTATGAGATTAAACTCCACATTGTCTCTGAATACCGACTACGTTTCTAATTGTAATTTAAATAAATCAGTGCATTTATAAAAATCTAGTCTGAGAAAAATGAACTGGATGACTACTAAATCGGCGTCCGCTGATCAAACGGTTTGATATAAACGAAGACAATGTATTGCAACACGCCTATTCGTTAACTTTGTTGACATCAAAATGACAGTCACTTTACAATATGAGTATGAGCCGTGGTAGCTCTAATAGAAAAGCTAATATAGCTTGCGATGCAATGTGACTTACATTTTGATGTAAACAAAGTAACTGAATGGGCCTCCGTTGGGCCCTCTGTATAGTTAGTTTAGGCAAACCCTCTCTAGATCAAGGGAAATAACTACCCCAATATCACGAAGGCGAATCCACGCGGGACGGTTAGCTATTTATCTCCATCTCGCTCTCTCGCACTCTCTGTCTCTCTCTCTCTCTCTCTCTCTCTCTCTCTCTCACACACACACACACACACCTCTCTTTCTCTTATAAACGATAAGAAAATAGGAATAACGTAATTAAAAAGCACCTTGAAAATGTATAAGTATTCCTTTATTTTGTATCTACATATAAACACAGGTGTACTATAATATTACTACATCGTACTTAACTTAGGAGACCAGTGCATTACAGGTTTTGTTAGTGTATTTTACATAAAAAGTTAATCCCTCAACCTTAGTCTTTGGCACAAAATCTTTGAACAGGACAAAGACTCGATTCCTACGCTCAGTTCTTTTGTTTACTCTTAAACCTACTTTATACACGACCCTTTTAAAGATTTCATTCCCAGACAAACTCTTTAAAAACGACATTCATAACAAGACTTGTTTAAAGCGCGTGAATAAAAAAAAGATCTTGCCACGTTGGATTTCTTATCAATTGATAAAATGCAGAAAATCATTCACGCACTTAAATAGTGCATTTGTCGCTATACATGAATTCTTAAAACATATTAAATAATTACAATTTTGTTATAATCATTGACTGAATTACATAAAGATAATAATATAGAAATATTAATTACATCTAATACAATGGTAACACGTGACAAAACAAGAAAAAAAAACATAATCATTTAATGAACTTATTCAATCGCAAAATAAAAATTACAAACCGTATGTTACCAAAATTAAAGTCACTCACGATCACAAAATGAAATATTAACTATATCATTTCACATATTATAACATTATAATTATTACAATATTACCGAATTGACTATATTTCTATACTATAAATGACGAGAACAAAATATTTCCTTATAAATAATATAATATTATGAGTATTGAAATATTTCCAACTTCCAAATTCGGTGGTAAACAAGATATGTTAATGAAATTTAGTTACTTCATACTTTGGATAAAATTCACAAAAGCGAATGAAAAATTACAAGTATATACAATAATAATAATCTATTAAGTATCTAATGCCAATAAAAATATACTAATTCAGCAGAACTGAAACTGAATGTGTATTGACGACACATTATATGCGTGTAGTCATCGACCTTATGTAATCGTAAATGGATAAAACCGCGAAAATTGTACATTTGTTATTTTTCTTGTCCCCATTTTATTTTTCCTAAAACATCAACGTTATTTGATATATGAGTACGCATGAATGGTGTGCTTATGTTGTTTTTAATAATTCCACAAAATTATAGATACTTATATCATACAGTTTTTTATTTTGTAATTTTTTCATTGGTTTCACTACTCTTATATCAAAAACTACCATCACTTTCGAAATGGAATGGCTATCCTGTATTTTTAAGTTAAGTTGATGTTTTGTGATACTTATCCAAAGTGTATATAAGAATAATCACGTATTAATTACTTTTTTATTCATTTTTAAAAATATGTCCATAATTTTGATGGGTGTGTAACGTCATGAAAGTAACCTGTATAACTGCCACACTTAAAGAATAATCCTGCCGCTTCTAATACTTGAGTGGAAACAACATTGAACACGATGCCAACATTAAAAAAATATAAGCAGCCATTATTTTTTGATTAAAATGATGTTTAGTGTTTTAAGTATTTGATTGTAAGGTAAGTATGTATGTTCTGTCTCACTATTATAGATGGTTAAGCACGTTTCATCATAATTACAGCCCTTCACAAGTCCATTGCTGAACATAGGCCTCCCCCAAGGAATACCACAAAGCAGGGTCCTGAGCCACTTGCATCCATCGACATCCTGCATTTCTTACCAGGTCATTACTCCATCTAGTGGGGGGTCGCCTTACGCTTCGCCTACCGGTATGAGGCTGCCACTCGAGAACCTTTTTTCCCCATCGGTTGTCGGTTCTTCAAACTACATGGCCGGCCCATTGCCACTTCAGCTTTACTCTTTACTTTTACACAAAAGAAGAAAACTACTTCGCAGTCCATGGCTATCTTATATAAAGTAATAATTTTAATTATAGGTAATGTACCACGCGTTTTTTGTCATGAACGTAACAATGTAATATAAAGTGATATATATGAAAGATGAATACACAGTGATTTTTTCACTAAGCTACCCACCACGAAGGAGGGTAATGTATCTATATGAAACTAATAAAACAACACTAAAACTTATTGCATCAAGAAAAATAGATCGTAAATTACTATTGTAAAAAATTGAGATTGTTGAATTAGCGTTTAAGAAAGATGATGATTGTGCGTACGAAATTTATTTTTATGCGTTTGTTTTTGTTTTTATAACTATAATACAATTTTGACTAATAAACTTTTACATTTACTTCTATACTGTGTTTTAAGACGTATATTGGTCATGTACGTAACATATGTTATGATTTCATGAGTGTTACTGTACAATTTTTCACGGTTTCATCCAAATACACACCAGAACTCAATCCGTTCATTGCATTTAATTATGAACAGAAAATTACACAGCCTAAAATTATGGCGGAATTGATCAGTTTGAATATAAATCAATTAATTTATAATTCAATTAATTATTACATAAAGTAAGGCATAAAAATTTAGTTCGCAATACATAATTAGTATTGAAACAAAACTTATATCTGCATATTTTTTCATTCATAATTAATTCAATCATTTTCATACATTCATAAAATTAAGATTGACATAAATGTGATGACTTTTTCCTAGTCAATACTGATTACCAAAGATTTTCTTCGTGTTGAAATTTGTTTTACTGATATTTAACACATTTAACAGGAACATTATGAACTATGTATTTTATGTATCCGTACTATAATTAAGCTCTATGGTCGCGACTTATTAATCAATTCTGATCCCTAAATACAATGTGGAATTTAAAAAACTTCCAACAAACTAACTATTTTAAAAAATAGCCGGACTATGCGCCGCTATGACATTTTCACTAATAGATGTGCCTAATAACGTGTGTAAATGACGAATCAAAAACCCACTTATAAATTCGTGATGTGTAAAGCACTTTTATGTAACGCGATGGGAACCATCTACACTGTAAATTGTGATGAATGAAAGGCACTGTCATTGGATAATAACCTCTTTTCCGAGTGAATTAGAATTAAAGTTTTGTTCCAAGAAAAAATTAAATCAAGAAATTCGCATCTCAAGTCATTTACTAAACTAATTAGCTAGAATTAAAAAAACACAGTTTTATTCTTATTTATCACGAAAACTTATATATTTATATGCCACAAATGTAATACTCACTAATAAAATAAATAATTAAATTGCAAAGCACCGTAAATAAATAATAGGTAATATTTTATTTAGACAAAACAAAAGTCGTCTGTTGTATACGGTTATGAATAATAAATATATTAAGACAAAATTCAGCAACTACTACAAATGTAATTTAAAAAAAATGTACGCTGTGATTAATCTGAAAAATAACACTCCATTTTTGTGATAATTATTATAATGACTTAATCGTTATATCAAAAGAAAAGTATTCTGTAATTGCTCAATTTATTTCCGATTTTCCCTTAATCACACACATTTTATCCTACTAAAGAAACTTACCTTTATTGCAATGAGATAATTCGAAAAGTCAATTGTTCATCAAATCCTAAGGCATAAATGTGCAAAATTTATTATTCTAGTATACAAAATGCTAAAAACGTTATTATGCAACATTTTATTGCTTTTAAAACACTTCATTTTCACGTAATTACAAAGATATATAATTAGCATGACGGTAAGGCATACTAATAATGGTCCTTCGTGACCTGAAGTGGAAATACAAATAATGCTTTGTATAGAGTACATTTCTTGTTGTTGTTTTTTATCAATTTTTACATATCATTACAAAGGTATTTAGAAGCTTAAGGTAACACATCTATAGCTCCTTTTAAATGGGAAATGTTTTCTAATCGTTTTATGAGTATTTTAATGTGTCAACAAGCTGGGCACTATTCTTATATACCAACAACTAATAGAAGAGATTACATTTTCGCATTTTCGATTCTACACCGGCATATTAAACAAATTATTTTTATCATTTGTTAAATAAAGTTCATAATTAAAATTTATTAGAAAGGAGACAACTACTTTCATTGGTCTTTTCACACCTATTTACCCTGTGCAAAATAAGAGCAAAAGTGACAGTTTTTTTAAGTTACTACACACATTAAACTATAGTGTGTATATATTCGTTATACTCGTGGTCAATTTCAAGAATTCTTGCAATGTTAACAACACTGCAAGAAAACAATAACTACTATTTGATAAAGACATAGTGCGCGTCAGGAACATTAAACTCAAGAGAAATGTTCTTGTTTTCACTGGTTCTAAAAAATAGTGCATAAGTTGATTGGTACGGTCTTGTATGTTGCCGTGTATAAGCTTACGATTCAGAATTCGGAAATAAGAGGAGGCCTGAAATCAATATTGTTTATAGGCTACAACTTTATATCCAGGAGTGGCTGCAAATGGTTTAGAAAGGTAATTCGACGCTACGTTTAAATTTCACAATACTCGTCCATACTCCATGTCTAGTTCCGGTGTATTGAGACTATAGCGAATGTGCGAAGTAAACTAGATAGATATTTAATGAATTCTTATGTTTACGCGAACACTACACATTTAAATAAAACTAGTTTTAACTGATTTTATCGCGTATTTTAATTTATTGTATATTCCCGACGTTTCGAGCTAACTATGAGTTAACTATGACATTGGGACGTCGAACACCTCAGTCACCGTTACCATGGGTGCTGTAAAGTGCTCGAAACGTCGGGAATATAAAATAAGTTAATATACGCGATAAAAGCCGTTCAAACTAGTTTTATTTAAATAGATAGATATTCATAAAAATTTCATAGAATAGTATGTTTTGCTGCTGTACCCCGGTTTGCGAATACGAAACTAATAACGCCTCTGGTTGGTTGGTTGGCGGAGTACAAGTCTACGATAAAAAATTCACATTACGCAGTCTATACTCAGATCTTCGTGCGATTGCGACTACATCGAAAATGTGGACGGCGGCGCGAGAATCGTTCATGACCATAAAGAAAACGCAGGTGCAACGCTATGTGTTTACAGCATGTAATCCATACCCAGAATCCTGGTCTGTTGCGGCTACAGCGAGAGAGCGGGCTGAGGCGCCAACGCGAGCTTCGGGCGCTAGGTGGCGTGCGCGGGCGCGGGGGGCGCGGGGGCCGCGGGGGCCGCGGGGGCTGCGGGGGACATGGGGGAGGAGAGCGCGGGGGGCGAGGTGCGATATAGCGCGTGTCGTCGCAGGAGCTCCGTCACCGTAATGGCCACTTGAACTGTGCCCTTGCCCTCTAAAACATCGGCCGCACAGCACATGAGTTTCTGGAACAGAACAAGTGACTCAATACAAGAAATAAATTATTATTAAAATAAAACTTACTTACACTTACACTTTAACTAACTTACTTACTTTAAGTACGCTAAGATCTTTTAAACTACGTAACAGATTTTGATGGGGTTTTCGTCAATAGACAGAATGATTCAAGAGGAAGGTATAAATGTATAATTATATACATAATTCTTCTGTTCGTGTGTATGTAACTGAACTCTACCTAAACGGCTGGACCGATTTTGATGAAAGTTTGTATGCGTAACATAGTTAATTCGACGGTTTAGATTCACAATAGACTCGTTAGGTGGCGCTGTTGACTAGATCCAGAAATCACCCGTGCGAAGCCAGGGCGGATCGCTAGTATATATATATAAGAGATTTCCACCTATGTACTGACTCATCACGATATCTCTGGAACCATAAGGCCTAGAGACTTGAAATTTGTTAGGAATATTCCTTTCGCCGAGTATATCTAGAAAAAAATCTATATACGAGGGGTGATCCAAAAGTAATGATAAGTAATGAAAATAAAACACGGTAATTAAAGTTAAAATAATAATTTATTTTTCTACATAGTCTCCTAACAAATCAATACATTTAGTCCATCTTTCTAAACCCAGGATTCCTTTGAAAAAATTCTGTCTTGACCCTCCCAAAACGCTTCAACAGCGGCCATTACTTCGCTATCGTCTTCAATTTCTTGCCTCAGGCATTCGCGAGCCGAGGAAGAGGTAGAAATCACTAGACTAGATCTGGCGAATAGGAGGCGTTCGAAGTTCAAATCCCGTTTCTTGAATGGCAGCCATCGCAACTGCGGCTTTGTGAGCCAGTGCGTTGTCTTGGTGAAACAACACTCCAGCACGGTTGCCGCGTCTTTTTCCTTAATGGCCTCCCGTAATCTTCTTATTTGGTCTGCGTAGTAAGAGCCCGTAATAGTGGCTCCTTTTCCAAATATTCCACCATAATTATGCCTTGAGCGTCCCAAAACAGATGCCATAACCTTTCCGCCGAACGAAAATTTGAATTTCTTTGGCGTCGGTGAGGAGCTCGCTTCAAGTCATCGATTGTTGTTTCGTTTCAGGATCAAAATGGTGGATCGGGTCTCGTCCATAGTCACAAAACGGAACAAAAAATTTTCTTGATCTGCTTGGAACTTTTCGAGATTGACCCTCGAAATGTCAACTCGATTTTCTTTTGCTCGTCGGTTAACATTCTGGGTACCAACGCGCAGAGACCTTTTCATATGCAACTCGTTCGCAAGGATTCTTTGAACGCTGCCATATGAGATCCCTGTGATCTCAGCTACATGCCTGATGGTCACTCTTCGATCTGCCAACACAACATCTTCGACTTTTTTCACGTTGTCTTCAGTGAGGGACGTGGATGGGCGTCCTTCGCGATGTTCATCTTCAGTGGATGTTCTGCCCAGTTTAAACTCCTTGGCCCAGCGTGCAACTGTAGTATATGGAGGAACAGAGTCCCCCAATGTTTCCACTAAGTCACTGTGTATGTCTTTTGAAGACATTTTTTTCAAACAGAGGTACTTGATGACAACTCTAATTTCGTTTTTCTCCATGTTGATGTTATCTCTTTGACAGTTCGTATTCAAATGAATGTATCTCCAAAATCGTGATCTATTTATATGATTTTTTAGGCTGACGTAGTGAGTATATAAGCAAGCCAAAAATATTTTTTTTGGATTTTTATGCGGACCTGAAGTAACCGATTATCATTACTTTTGGATCACCCCTCGTATATGTACTGACTCATCACTTATAGATATAAATTCAAGATTTCTTAGGGTTTACAAGCAGTGTGTACCGGAGTAGACAACGAAAATTCGAAGCTTCCAGAGTAAAATGGAGAAAAATAACTTATAAACTCTACCATTTTATTTTATAATATTTAAGAGACAAACGAACTAACAGTCAACCTGATGGTAACTGACTACTGCAGCCCATGGACACCTGTAATCAATTTTGAACAAAGGAGGCTATAGATTCGTTGTTACCACTGAGAACTAATCTTAGTAGATATTCCATCTGAAATGTCTCTGAGCCTTTACTTGTGGTTCTCTTTACCTTTCAGACCGGAACACAGCAGTGTACGCACTGTTATTTGGCGACAGAAACACGTGAGAGGGTGTTACCTACACAGACCGACTTCTAAGCAAAAAAGGAATCTTACCACCTAGTAAAACTGCTTGTTCTTTTACTACCTTATCATGCTATCCGGCAAATCCACATAACATGCATGTTGAGTTAAAAACACTTATCATTTGCGACTTACGCATTTAAAAGTCCATTAATTCACGGTACAGTCCAAGAATGCCTTATATTTATATAATCGTAAAGTTTAGGTTTGATAGCCCTAAAAAGTGATATCTCTGTAACCATAAGGCCTAGAGACTTGAAATTTGGTAGGAATATTCCTTTGGCCGTGTAGAAGTCAGTTAAGGAGGGATTTTATGAAATTCCACCCGCAAGGGGGTTGCGGGGGCGTTAATTTAAGAAAACACATTTTGTACTGACTTATCACGATCTCTGGAACCATAAGGCCTAGAGACTTAAAATTTGGTAGGAATATTCCTTTCGCCGAGTAAAGGTCAGCTGATAACGGATTTTATGAAATCCAACCGCAAGGGGGTTTCGGGGGACTTAATTAATAAAAAAACACATTTTCAAACTATAGCTCTTATAGGTATAAGACTTGGCGAGAATATTCTTTTTGTATGTTTGAATGGGTCCCTAAATGGATTGGATTCACGATTAGAGTCGGTAGGTGGCACTTTTGTCGATATCCAGAAATCACCCGTGCGAAGGCGGGGCGGAACGAATATAGGATATTTTTACATAAATAATTGCAAACATTGGTCGTGGAACGTTCTCATTTATCCTATAATATATTCTAAATATCTTTATATTTATATTAATATATAATTCTACTGTCCGTGTGTATATGACAGAACTCCTCCTAAACGGCTGCTGGACCGATTTTGATGAAATTTGTGTGATTCAGTTGATTCGAGAAGGGTTTAGACTCACAATTGGACCCGATAGGTGGCGCTGTTGTCAAGGTATAGAAATCACCCGTGCGAAGCCGGGGCGGACCGCTAGTATATATATTTTTTTTTTTGGCATGTTAAAAATTACCAAGATCGGATTTTATGAAATTTTGGAAGCGTTAAAAATAAAAATAAAACTCTATATATAAAAATCATAAAACTCAATAACAGCTCAACTGATTTCGATGAAAATTTTTGTGTGTGTTTGAATGGGTCCCTAGATGGTTTAGATTCACAATAGGACCCAGTAGGTGGCGCTGTTGTCGAGATCCAGAAATTACCCGAGCGAAGTCGGGGCGGACCACTAGTAACATATAATTATCATACAAACAGTGAATCACAAGTCCATGTTGAACATAAGCCTCCCATAAAAAGAAGCTCAAGTTGCCACACCTGGAAGCGAGTGGGCCACCCGCAGTTTTTTATAATTATTGAGCTGTTCTCAAGAAGCCCATCTTCTGTTCAGTTATCCTCTGACGCCTCTCGACGAGGTAGTGGATTCTCTTACGTCGTAACTACACGGTAAAATATTTTATCAATGTTCTAAATTGGCAATACTTTACAGTAAAGGTCAAGTTAATTAAGTTGTAAATTAGT
The DNA here is from genome assembly GCA_029286625.1 of Parnassius orleans. Classification (NCBI taxonomy): domain Eukaryota; kingdom Metazoa; phylum Arthropoda; class Insecta; order Lepidoptera; family Papilionidae; genus Parnassius; species Parnassius orleans. The sequence continues at coordinate 999,348 of JAGSMP010000253.1, forward strand.
TGTAGTGGTGCATTATATCCGCGGTAAATCATACTTTACATAAAAAAAATAGTAATAGATTATCACAGGCTGACATGTAGCCTCTTATTGATTACGCAACATTGGGCGACAACTAGTTGGAATAAATCTTTTGAGATATTGGATGGATGGGGGTTCCGCGAATTTTCAACATTGGAATTACCCTTGGTTACAATCATGATAATTTAATCATGAATGCTTCTGTATTTACATTGACACTATTATGAAAATCCACGCGAAAAATTAAACAATATTTACATAGATAAGAGTTTTATTTAAAAAGAGAAAAAACATTGTAAGTACATACAAAAAAGTACATTCGTTAACCGAAAAACCCATATACACAATCATCAGAAACAAAAATAGAAAAAGTACAATCAATAAAGTACATATGTATACTTAACTAAACAAATGCATTTAGATAAATCCAAGACAAAAATAATACTGAACTAAATAAAAATTTCGCCCAAATCAACTACCGTATAACATTAGTATGTATGTAGTAATATATTTAAATAGTTATTTAAATCAAATCGCCATATTCAGACAATGATTTGATTTTAATGCACAATTTTTTTTTTATTGGCATTAGGCAAGAATTCGTAATGGAATTATTTTAGGGAATATGTTTATTTTACAAATATAATCTAAAAGTCTATTAAGTGTAACACATTTCACTTGAACATAGATTTAATTGTTAAATTTTAATGGAAGCATACGGTCCAATTAGATCATTTTAGTATTTCTCGTTCTTACGTTATAAATATTTAAAAAAAAAACAACTTTACAATAAAATAATAGTAATTCAGACTTATTACACAGGAAGAATATTAATTTCATTTAATTCGTTTTATATTCATAAAAATAAGCACACTTAAAAGTGGCCATTTTGTTTGCCGTAAAAATATGTAAGTGTATAGCCGTGAAAAAATAATACATATTGCAAATAAAAAATAGTGCATTAAAATCAGATCGTAAATTAATTCAGAACCCAAGCACCACAAGCAATTAATTAAATATATTCTATGTAAGCATGAATCATATATATTAAACATTTCTTTATATTCTTATATATTAGCATTGTACTTGAAAATTTAAAGCTCAAAATAACGTTAATATTATGAAGCAAACTAGATAAGAAGATCACGTTATAGACACACGACAATTCTTAGTAGCTACAAAAGTAAATTTCATAACTTTAAAAACATTTCAACTTTTGAACGGCCATAAAATTTTAAAAAAAATAATGTTCGAAAATTTACATTTTCATCATTTAAATTTTCGAACATTCGAAATTAGTGTATAATAATATAAAGTACATAGTTCCGATCGCACACTATCGTACAATTTAGTACATGGCCAAATAAAATATTAAAAGGCAATAAAAAGCTACTGCCGTGTGATAATAAGTAGAAACGCCGTGCTAAATAAAAAGTAACTATTAGTAATAGAGATTCAAAATATTACATTAGAAGTGTACACATTGGTGCAAATACACACATTAAACAGATTATAATAATGTCTTTAAAATATTTAAAAAAAAATTCTTTGGAATGCTTACATTTGCGGAATGACCTAACTTGGCGAGTGTCTTATTAGTTCAATTAAAAGGCATATCAAAACTTGACAAATGGGAATACGGTTCAATTCATTTTATAATTAATATTCAATTCCATATGCGTTTATAATTGCATTACAATTTATCGGCATAACGATTTAAAAACAATGCTTTTAATAATTCTTAAATATGGCAAGAATATAAGCTATTTTTTTCACAATGGTGCGTTCGCAAAGTTACATCACTCAACGATTGAATATTGTAAATTGTAAATGCAATATTATTATAAATCGTTATATAAACTGTCAAATATATACTGGTCGTATAGGCATCGTTCGTTAATCGATTGGCTTCGTTAAGTACTATATGTATACTAGATAATTTACGAATTATAAAATACGTGTCTTTCATAAATAGTTCCAATTGTTAAATGGAAAAAAGCCTCAAAATACACTCTAAATATAAATACTTGCTACTAGAGGTAAGGACTGATTGCAACCAGACACATACCGTCTTATTAAAAGATGTGGTTTATTGATAGTTTCGGGCTTAAACAGTGGTTTAACAAGAGTACTAACTAAAGAAGTCGCTTAAACACAATGCCAGTCTTCGCGAAATTTATTTTTGCTGTCAAACTCCACTACTCAACTATAGTTCCCATATTCCCGCGAGACTTCTTTCGTAAAATATTCTAATATAAATCTGAAACTACTTTATGTAATGTCAGGTAAGATTTAAAATGATATCTCTTACACTACAAGAGATATTTCATTATATCATAAGAAGTAGCTCACTGCTTTTAAATGGAACTTTAATATGTAAATATTTTTTTAGAATAATTAACAAATTACTTGCACTCAACTGTGCCTTTTCCTGTTATAATAGGGCCTTAGTCTTCTATTTAACCTTAAAACATGGTGATAAGGTTTATAATAGAAATAGTTCAAACCGTATACATTAGTCACGTATATTCTACGCTAGTGTACAACAGTCGCATACTGGTGTCTTTGGTTGTAATACAGTCCCTATTTAAAAGTACTAACATTTTTGCATTATGAATACAATAACGATATGAAGTTACGATTAAGGCATATATTCTTATTTGATAAGAAACTTATTTTAATCGCTAAGTTATTTTGTATAATATTATATCATTATGTTACGTATCGCGCTATCATATTTATATTTCTCCATCATACTTTATGCACCAGTTTATATGTTCGTTTTTATTGTACTCTGAGTTTAGTAGTGAATAAACGGTCATAGATTAAATGTAGGTAGTAATATAACAGATGTTTGGTAAATTGTGAAATTAATGTATAATACTATAAATTAAAGTTGAAAAAAAAATCGAGAAATGTTTACTAGAGACAGATAGAGTAGACTGCCTACATCATGACAACTTCGTTACCATGAAATCTGATAAAAGATTTATTACACTACATCCTCAACTACATTTTAGTTTTTTGCTTTTCTGAATTAATTCACTCAATATAGAAGTCTTCCTCTTTAATAGGATTAAAAAGTTTCAGGCAGTTACAGTTTAAAGTACTAAATTGTAAACATCAATATCTGACTGTTATATATTCATCAATCAAAGAGCGCACAACTTCGGAGGTAAAACTATTTTTAAATTAAAAAGCTGCTAAAATACTCCTTACTTAATTCAAATTATACAATAGGTACACCTTAAAATTAAAATAAATTCACCATTAAGCTCAGACCAAGAAAGAAATACCTGACCGCTGCGTACATTTCAGTAATGCCGAAGTCATGCTACTTATTGACACGCACTTACGCACACACACATTTATTCTTTGTTTTTCTATCAGCCCGCAAAAGCCCCTGTCGAACGCACACATTTGCACCTAAAAATAATATTGTTGTGTGCAAATAATTTTAGATACATGTTTTGTACATTTTGTATGCGAGTGCGTGTTCTTACATTAAATTGAGCATTGTTTCGGCTTAGTTTTTGTTACTTGATATGCAGCGCTTCGTCTTTCTTTCTTTGATGGTCTGAGCCATTAACATAAATAACTAAAACTAATTCTAATAATAAATGAAGTCTCTCTAAAACACAACAATGCTGAGATCTCTGGAATATAAGAACAAAAAACCAACCAAATCATAGCCTATTCATATATGAACCATTTTGCGAATCAGCAAGAAATAGTAGCCAAATATTACTCTGTCTTATTATTTTTATGAACTTATATAAACAATAAACATTAATCCGATCGAATCACGAAGTTTATTCATATCATATAAACAAAAATCATTAGGTGCATAAAAATCCCTTTTTTATATACATATTCCATTTTTCAGTCTCATTCCAAAAATATGTTTGTAAATGACGACAACTAGCAGCCTCAAAATTATATTTCAGACCACGAATCACAGTTTACTAAAGTAAGGCATCATTCTATCGAGGTGTAACTTTAAAAAAGATTTTTCTCTAAAAGTTACTTCACTTTCATTGGCATCAAAATAGCTTGTTCAAAATTCTTTTACTCGACCTTTTATAACAACCAAAGCAATCGAACAACAAACATCAATCATTAAATTACATTTAAGGCAAAATTTAAGATAACATTACAATGGGAATATAATAAGCAAGATGGCGGACACAAAGAATGTCCCAAGGCATAACCACGTGACAAGTAATCTATGTTCTCGTTCCTTATCCGTTTCTACCAACGGTGTCATTTCTGTGTTGATGTTATTCTGTAAGACTAAATTCAATTTGTCTCTATCGTACCGTACTTGGTGATCTTCATTAGATGTTTCCAAAGGAAAATCAACTTCGTCAGTGTCGTAGATCTCAAAATTGTCACACTTAAGTAAAGCGTTTTCTTTGCAAAATGGAGTAACAAATTGAATTCTATTGTTTTGATAATAAGATGCTCTATTCCTTAAGCCCTCATTGGTCCCATACACTGGCGAATAATTAATGCTTTCCACAGAATCATTATTGTTTTCATAATTCAAATGAAACTCTTCAGACTCGTCTATTGTGTAATTGTTTGCGTAATCAGCCATATTGTTAAAGTTGTTTATATACCTATCATCTGAGTATCTCTGTAGCTGCCTTTGGTAGTAGTTTACTTCAGTCGAAGTCTCGTCTGCTTCGGTCACTTCGGCGGCTTCGGTGACTCCGTAAGGTCCCAGTTCGTGTGTTTGAACGTAGTTATGGTAACGCGGGTCAGTGTGGATATCCTTTGGCGAGGTGTACGGCGTGGCGTGTGTGAGGAGGGCGGTGACCGTGCAAGCGAGAGGAACGATACTGGCGTCTCCCTCTCGCTCCGAGTACATCAGTATGTCAGCGGGCGAACAGATGAGCTCCTGCAACACACGCCACCCGACTCTTAGTTTCAAATAATATTCTGTTTGCTCGCGAAAGGATATCTAGCGACCCTGTAACACTCGAAGTGGACACGCGATATTGAACAAATCGTAAAAGTTCTTTACTTTAAAAAAAAACAATTAATACTATCGAGAATATTGAAATTGAGTAAGACGTTAAGACTCGCGATTACTACACGATACTATACGAAAAAATATTATCATATAAAATTAATTAAAAATTACTTAAGCACTGGATAATTTAGCACGTAATCAAAAAATGGGACCGCCAAAATATTAATCCATCAACAATAAATAATATTACACAATCAATAAAAAATGGTTATTACAAAATGTCAACTCACCTCTTCTACTCCAATTTTTCGACACGCTTCCAAGAAATTGTCTACGTTTCTTCTGCACCTGGCCATTGTTAATTTAGGCTGAAACAAAAACATACATTTAAAATAACTGTAAAATATTTTGGTCTATTCTGTTCTCCTAACACGCCTCTCGTTTCTTTTACATCCATATATCTGCACGCGAACATGCTCGTCGGAAATTGAGGAATCGGCCCATACGTGCAACAGCAAAAGCTGCCGCGTGGCTCTACCATTGTTAAAATTAGTTGTTAAGTTTGAAAGTTATTGAAAATTCACTAGTGCTAATAAACTAATAAAAACACTCATTGACTATTTACTCTCGTGACTATTCTTCCGTCAATCATATTGATAAGTGCTATTTTCAAATGGTGTTTAGCTGAGGTTTCTTGAGATTATCTCTAAATACGGCCGCACGTGGTTCGCGAGGTGGCACAGCACCACGCGTCCGGCGTCCGGCGTGCGGCGTCCGGCAGCAGCACACGGCAGTGCAGTACAGTGGAGTGCAGTACCTGCGCGGGCGAGGGCACGTGCACGGAGGCGACGGCTCGCGGCCGCACGTGGTTCGCGAGGTGGCACAGCACCACGCGTCCGGCGTCCGGCGTCCGGCAGCAGCACACGGCAGTGCAGTACAGTGGAGTGCAGTACCTGCGCGGGCGAGGGCACGTGCACGGAGGCGACGGCTCGCGACCGCACGTGGTTGGCGAGGTGGCACAGCACCACGCGTCCGGCGTCCGGCGTCCGGCAGCAGCACACGGCAGTGCAGTACAGTGGAGTGCAGTACCTGCGAGGGCGAGGCACGCACGGAGGCGACTGCTCGCGGCCGCACGTGGTTCGCGAGGTGGCACAGCACCACGCATCCGGCGTCCGGCGTCCGGCAGCAGCACACGGCAGTGCAGTACAGTGGAGTGCAGTACCTGCGCGGGCGAGGGCACGTGCACGGAGGCGACGGCTCGCGACCGCACGTGGTTGGCGAGGTGGCACAGCACCACGCGTCCGGCGTCCGGCGTCCGGCAGCAGCACACGGCAGTGCAGTACAGTGGAGTGCAGTACCTGCGCGGGCGAGGGCACGTGCACGGAGGCGACGGCTCGCGGCCGCACGTGGTTCGCGAGGTGGCACAGCACCACGCGTCCGGCGTCCGGCGTCCGGCAGCAGCACACGGCAGTGCAGTACAGTGGAGTGCAGTACCTGCGCGGGCGAGGGCACGTGCACGGAGGCGACGGCTCGCGGCCGCACGTGGTTCGCGAGGTGGCACAGCACCACGCGTCCGGCGTCCGGCGTCCGGCAGCAGCACACGGCAGTGCAGTACAGTGGAGTGCAGTACCTGCGCGGGCGAGGGCACGTGCACGGAGGCGACGGCTCGCGGCCGCACGTGGTTGGCGAGGTGGCACAGCACCACGCCGTCCGCCAACACGGGCGCAAGCTGCTCCGGTAGAGACATCTTCAGCCGCGACTCGATTATCTGTAAATGTATGATTAAATTACACGAAATGAAATTCAAAATGTTATGTTAAATAATACTTCTTCTCTTTCATCAGCCAGTAAAAATCCACTACACTAGACAAGGGCCTTTCCAGCAAGTATGAAGGATTTGCCATAATAGTCGAATGTAACATGGATATTGAGAATGTCTTTCACATTTGACGCTGCACCCCATCGCCGGAATTGTTTATTCGCCATCGTTAAGAAGTCAAGGTCTCATATTCTCTTTTTGACACTTCTCAATGTCACCGCTTACGTTACCATCACCACACGGCGACACACTTACACTTAGAACACCTTTGATGCAAATCCTACTTGGTAAACTAACAGATAAGAACGAATTATCCCATACAATATGATACATTATAATACCATAGCCTAACTACTACTAACGTCATTGAAGGCAGAGTCTAGACGAGGCAATCGTGCGCTGTGTTGCGGGACGAGATGCGGGCGGAGCGGGGTAACAGGAAGTTAAAATCTAGTTGTTCAAAAAATCGAAAATATCTATCAGTTGCACATTTGTAAATATGTTTTGATGTAATCTCAATAGGGCAGTTGAGTTAGGTCAAAAAGGAATAAACATTTAATACCACCTAAAAGAAGGCATATAAATAATACGATAGCTGAAAAAAACTAACATCCGTCAAAATATGGCCGATATTAAAGTTGCCGTCTTTCTCCCGCAAAATGGAGAAACCGCCAATATTAACTTCTTCAACGATAATATTAATGACGTAATCTTTGTCTATTCAACTTGTATGTATGCAATTTAAAAGCTTCCACTTACATTTCAACATGTATTCAAATAAAAAATAGTGTCGAATAAGTTATTATTCCGAGACACGTTATAAACAATAGATTTAGTAACTAACGTTAGAATAGATTGGCAATGCAAAAGAGAAAGAGCGTAGTTTAAGTGTATGTTAGAGCGAGAAAGATAGGCTAGACCATTCACGTACACGCTATCGGCCTGTATAGGCCTGGGGTCATGCATGGCATGGGGGCAAAACCTCAGGTGGTTTTAAAGTAAAAATTAGTGTTTAATAGACGTAATTAATTATGACTAGATGCGTAGTACCTAAATATAACTCACCTCGGAAAAAAATACCACATTATTATACATTAACCCGTAGGTATGAAATTTTAGCTGTCAAAATGCTGTGTTTTAGAGCAAGTACAAACAATTTGTATAATCTGAATGCAAAGCAATTGAACTTAAAATAATTACAATTATGTGAAATTCTGCTAATTTTAACCTCACTTTTGTAGAGATGGACATTATCGATAATATCTTATCAAAATGTCCTTAACAAGCAAAGGCATGACTTGCATGCAGCCTTATTCAACTTAGTAATTTTTTTAATGTTTAGGTTTCCGTAGCTAAAATATTCTTCTAATCGTAAGAAAAAGATTTTTAATAGAATTAGGGTGACAAAGGAGCACACAGTTCACCTAATGGTAAGTGGATGCTGTGGCAGATTTTCACAAAATATATTGATATTCGACAAAAATGGTTGAAAATAATAAATAGAGAAGAATGGGTTCCCAAAAGAAAATATTCGACTATATGCAGCAAGTACTTTGAAGAAAAATGTTTTTCTCATAGAGGTGCCCACTGTGTAGTGGCGGTGTAAGAATATCCACTACCCCATATCATCCCGTGGGTATCGTAAGAAGCGACAGAGGGAAACATAACAGGCGATGGGAAGCAGCGGCTTCCTAATAACAACCCGCTTGCCAAGCGTGGCAACTATAGCAAATACCCTATGAGGCGATCTATGGTGGAGGCGTATGTTCAGCAGTGGACTTTAATAGGTGTAACAGTAACATAGAGGTTCAATAAGGGAAAAACTATAACACATCCAACCTTATACACTTATTAATAAAATTACATATTGAAATTTATTGTATTATTAGAATATTATATTTTATTTATTATAGGTAGAATAGCAATAGGTGTCAGAATATGTTTCGCAATATTCTAAAAAAATTACATCGTAGTCTTGTTTAATACCTTTTTAGTATACATTACCTATCGCAGTTTGGTTTTAGTTACTAACTTTTAATTTATATAAACATCATAACACGCATATCATTTTTAAAGAACAGGGTTTCTTTCAGCGAATTTATATTAACAATTTTTGAAGTTTATGTATGAACTAAGTAGTAGGACCCCATTTCTGTCCGGGAGGTCGTCTGGGTAGGTATTAGGCCTACCGCGCACTAGGCAGCCTGGCTGTGCAGCCAGGCTGCGGCAGCCGAAATATTTGAGCAGCCACTTTTAAGCAGCCAGTGGACGGCCAGTTGTTACCCTTTCTTCGAGGGATATGGACGTGAAAGAACTTGTAATTTTGTGCGTATCTCGTAAAAAACGCAAAGCTATAAGACATTGGATTCATCCTCTTTTTCTAGAACGGCACTCAAAAGGCATATTTCATACCATATTGCTTTACGGTTTTCAATTTCACGAATAAATTTCTCCGTATCGAAAGTCATTTTGTGGTTTCGGAACACAAAATACGTCTGGCTGCTACGACAAGTGCGCGGTGACTGACGGCAGCCACATACATTTCGCCTACTCGCTCTGGCTGCGCGCAGCCAACTGGCTGCCGTGCAATCGGGCGTGCTTCTATGGCTGCCGCAGCCGGAGTTCGTGGCTGCTTAGGTGCGCGGGCTCCCATACACCGTCATATGTTCGACTGGCTGCCGCAGCCTGGCTGCCGCAGCCAGGCTGCCTAGTGCGCGGCAGGCCTTACACTCTTACCTAGTACCGGTATAAATACAGGCTGTAAGGCACACCTGTGCTGGCTGTGAGATTCCATCTCAGTCCGTAGAGGTGACAATGACCTTCTTAGTTTGAAGTTAGCTGCAAGTTTCCATGGGCTATAGTAGCCAATTACCATCGTCAGGTGGACTGTAAGTGCGTTGAATACTTCAGTTTTATAAAAAAAAAACTTTAACAAATAAATCCTAAAGTTAACATTTTTTATAACATGTATTTTCGGAATGTCGAGAATATTCTGAATTACACCTTTTATTGCATCACAGACACGATATTTCAATATTTATTTATTTTATTATTATAGCCATTCAACGAGGAAACGCAGCCAGCGTTCTTGGCACGATACCAGAGGGAGTAGCACTCTGTATGATAATTTAAGTTTTTAGTTTTAGTTTTTCTTTTATATAGTTTTTTTTAAATATTAAAAAAATGCATATGTATATGTCCACAATAAGCCGCCATGTTAGTTTTTATGTAACTTCATGCAGCTTGAAACCCGCGAAAGAGCACAATGCTTAAGATTTTTTAATATATTTTTCATTCTGTCAATATACGATGAGTAGTTTAGAAGATATGAGGGAACAGATGAACATACATACATACATAGCCTTCTAAAATTGTAAACATTCTTCTGGCTTCGTCGTACTTGGGTAAAAATATTCACTTACATCATCTGCGTCAAATCAGAAGGCACGAATATACTGCAATCGGTATCGATAATTGAAGTTGAGGCAGGCAGTGCATGGTGCAGCACTATTTGTCACCCACACATGCACATTACACGCACACTGGTGTATTTTGAATTTGGTCTTGCCCTAATCACTCCATTTTTATATATTTTATTTATATATTTTTTTTGTAACTCTGCTTATTATAACCTATTATTATTATTTCTAAACACCAATTGTCTGATTAAGTTATTTGATTTGTTTAAACGTGGAATAAAACAAAATCAGTTTTTTATTTTTTATTATTTCCCGTTGTGACCACCCTAGCAATTTAATTGTTTACGTCGGCTTTTCCGACAACATAAAACGCGATGACTGACCATATGTTCTTCTTAGGCTGTGGTAATACTTTCTACACCTCTTTCAATGGTTAGTGCGTACTTACGCCCTAAATGTTCTACTGCATTATAATTGTGGAAAAAACTATAAATAAATAAAATGTTACCGTTCTCAACTGTTCCAGTAGTTCCGACTCCTCCTTCTGTTTATCAAACTCCCTCTTCATGGTGAAGCTTAATTTGTCGACAGGCGCGTCCTTGTTCCACGCCATCTTGCCCGCCGGCTTCGGCGCCGCACCTTTCAAGTAGGACACCGTTGTTGTTAATAGTTTCGCGCCCTCCCCTCCATTAGTCTGTCTCGGTATATTCGATTTCATTCCTATACTGTTATACCCTAACGTATTTGTAGGCGATTTTGTCGGTGAAGTTGGCTTTATATACGTTTCCGTCTGACCGTTCACCCGCCCATTGTAGTCTACATTCCCATTTACGGACGAATACATTTTGTTAACGTTTCTAGAAGGAACTACTTTTTGAACCGGCCTCTTGTTTTGTTCTTCTTGTTTATCGTTGTTGCCATTCTGATTCTGAAATCTTCTGGGCGTTGAGTGAAGGAGGGGGGAGTTTGGGACTTGTGAAGTGTTAGATGAGTTGGAGGTGGTTGAGTTTGATGAAACGGATCGGTTATAAATACTAGGTGATACGTTACTGTAGCCGTTTACTGGGGAGTGAGGTGCGGATGTTCTCTGGAAGTGGACTGGGCTTTGATTCTGGGACTGTGGGGAGGAATCGAGCTCTGGTGAGGGTTGATCGGTCCGGGGTCGGTAGATATCTTGCTGGCGTTGTTGTCTTAAGGCTTCTTTGTATTGTCTGAAAATTGAGAGATTAGTAATTAAATTACTTATTCAACCAATCTTGACGGAAAAAGCCAGCTCGATAACATTCTGATCTTCGAGTTATACAAATAAAATATGCAAATATATAATTTTACAATATTAATGTTTATAAAAAAACATATATTATCCAAAATTAGAATGTTTGCAACCTGGCCGTTAGGAAGCTTGTATGACACTTAGATAGGTATGACGAGTTGCAAATGACACTTTCGGTTTTTACTAGGAAAAATATGTTAGCACAAATCTGATACAATAATCGAAAAGACAATTCATGAACACCCATAGCTAAATAATAAAGCGAGACAAACTCATAAATAAATATCGCATAAATAAAACAATTACGTAATGTTTCGTAGTATCTACAGATTATTAGTTGTTAGTGTCCCACACCTAAGTGTCATTACAGATAAAAAATACAATATAGTGCGATATGTTCATGAGAGTCGTGCATATGAGTGACAATGTACCTGTAGGTTTGCTGATGTGCTAATTTAGTCTTATCGTCGCCATTTGAAATGTTCCCTTCGGGTGATATACGGAGGCTGAAAGGGACAACACCGGGGGTTAATATAAAAAGGGATGGAGAAAAATAAAAACAGAAAGATGTGACGAAGGAAGTGATAATGTCGATGACGAAATCGGGCATAAATTTTTGTTTACCTCTGTTTCAGCCAATGCAAGAAGAATAAAAGAAATTGAAAAAGATAATTTTTTAATTCTAAGATCTACAACCAAATACAATAAATACTTTCTACCAATATTTTGATAATAAAGGCTTGGGTTGTTTATAATTTTTTCTTATTCTTTACCTGAACTACCTACTATAAAAGTTTTATATATCCGGCACTGCATAACAAGTATGTTAAATAATATAAATATATATAACCCATTTAAATACCATACCAAACTCTATGCATGCAGATAATATTTTATTATACATTTATTTGAAATGAATAACATCGCCCACATGCAACGCTTTTGACTAAAAAGCGAAATCTTTGTAAACTAAGTATGTGACTATATAAACTATAGAAGAAAACTTCTTCACTAACTCTCTTTTATCTTCGATACAAGATTCTATGATAGATATGTATAATTTTCGATAAACTTCTGCAAACATCCCCACACGCGTTGAATCAGAAACCCATTCATATTCAATTACCCGCGACAAACTTTACTCTTCTGTGGTAAAACGTATTCTATGAGGGGCTATCTGTATGCCAATCCACATTATTACAGCAGTTCATGCATGTTTATATAACAAACACGCAACATCTTTACACGTGTTCTCATAATATATTATGATATTAAAGTTGATGCTGGCATGTTTTGAATGGCCTGAGAATAGAAGAGAATAACTTTTTATTAATAGATGTTTTTCTTTTACCACTAGTTCGTAAAATATCTGTTAAGGGAACAACTAGCAAGAAACCAAGCGGAATTTCAGACCATTTCGATTTTGTTGATTTATAATAAGATTTATTTAATTAATGAAATAGCTATAGCACCCCCAAAATTGAAATTCGTCAAGGGTTTAAATATTTTATTAGATAATTACCTCAGTATTGAACTAAATTTGGTGAAGTTTCTTTATCTTAATATATAAAATGAATCGCAAAATGTGTTGGTAAGCGCATAACTCAACAACGCCTGGACCAAATTGGCCAATTTTTTTTTAAATGTTCGTTGAGTTCAAGGATGGTTTTACGGCGAGAAAAATTGAATAATTGCCGGAAAACCCAAAACAGCCCTTTCTTTTTCCCATACAAACGTTTTCTAACTAAAACGTAGTCAATTTGAGCTTTATTGCTATTGTATAAAGTTCATATTAAATTTTTTTTTTGTTTTACTATCGGCACGCGACATAAAATGCATCAGTTTTCACGTCATTACATCAGTCAAATACAAACCGCGTTAACAAAAGTTTTAATATCCCTATTTTACAGACATAAAACATTGGTACGGCTTGAAGGACTTGAAGTCAAATCAAAATAAAGAAGAAAACAACAACAAACTGTCAATGTCGATTTGCCGTTGTACATTGTGTTGTTTTTCTTGGATTTTCTGTAACCTAATCTACTGAGTTTGCTTTTGTTAACTAATATACGAAACAAATTCGTATATCGTGTATTGTGCAGAGTGTTTACTTAATTAGTGTTTAGTGACACAATAATTTATATTTGATATGCCTCCTATAAGACGAAGCAATTTAGGTAGAAGAACACGAAATACTACAAACCAAGCTCATTACCGATATAATCGTACTGCACAAGAACGTGAGGACCGAAATGAACGTGAAAGAATTCGGATATCACAAACACGTGAAGCGCGAGCGCGACATTCAACAAATAATCGCGCAAATTTGAATCGAGCTGCTTTCAGTTACGATGTGTCACTTGACTACAGTAACTACCAATGTGTTGTTATTGGTTCTATGAACTCGGTTTGCTCATATTGTGAGGCATTGAAATACAAAAACGAAGCCAATGGATTGTGTTGCGCAAATGGTAAAGTGAAATTGATACCATTGGATCCACCACCAGAGCCATTGTACTCATTGGTTTCAGGAATAGGAACAGATTCCATACACTTTTTGACAAATATCCAACAATATAATAATTGCTTTCAAATGACTTCATTGGGGCAACAAATGTAGTTCGGGAAAATTTTATTATACATTTATTTGAATGAATAACATCGCCCACATGCAACGCTTTTCACTAAAAAGCGAAATCTTTGTAAACTAAGTATGAGACTATATAAACTAAGGAAGAAAACTTCTTTGCTAACTCTCTTTTATCTTCGATACAAGATTCTATGATAGATATGTATAATTTTCGATAAACTTCTGCAAACATCCCCACACGCGTTGAATCAGAAACCCATTCATATTCAATTACCCGCGACAAACTTTACTCTTCTGTGGTAAAACGTATTCTATGAGGGGCTATCTGTATGCCAATCCACATTATTACAGCAGTTCATGCATGTTTATATAACAAACACGCAACATCTTTACACGTGTTCTCATAATATATTATGATATTAAAGTTGATGCTGGCATGTTTTGAATGGCCTGAGAATAGAAGAGAATAACTTTTTATTAATAGATGTTTTTCTTTTACCACTAGTTCGTAAAATATCTGTTAAGGGAACAACTAGCAAGAAACCAAGCGGAATTTCAGACCATTTCGATTTTGTTGATTTATAATAAGATTTATTTAATTAATGAAATAGCTATAGCACCCCCAAAATTGAAATTCGTCAAGGGTTTAAATATTTTATTAGATAATTACCTCAGTATTGAACTAAATTTGGTGAAGTTTCTTTATACTCTTATAAATTTAATAGATGTAAAAATTTGCTTTTTAATTATTAGTATACTATAACCATAACTACGAATGATAAAAGGAAACATATTCCACTGAAATACTAGGTGTGAATTTCATAGAACCATTAATCTGTACCTACTGAAACTACAACCAAAATTTTAAACTACATGAAACATGAGCTTTAAAATAACTTTATATCCACCCAAAGTATTGACTACATTGTCTCATTACTGTCTCAGGATCTATTGGTATTACTTTTATTAAATATGTCCACATCCAAACTGAAAGTTCTATATAACTTACCCAGTGAGTAATGGCGTCAAAGGCGCCAACGGAGATTCACTGGACAAGGATTGCGCTCTCGACAAGGCGGCCCCCGGCGACAGCGTAGACGGCGTGCTGGGGGTTGACCGACCAGAGCCACCCCCTCCCCCCGCCTCACCACCCGCTGCGAATTAATTATTGTTCAGTTGGCATGAGTTAGCAATCACACCTCTAAAAGGGGAGAGGTGCGATATGGATTCGTTATTGCTTGCCATCCCCATCATATTCATAAAAAAATATATTTAAAAAAAAAAAGGGAAACTTGTTATTATGTGCTGTTAGTAGTATTTACATGACATTTTCATCAACATGTCTGTTATAATAAAAAATCTTTTGCTATTAATATTGTGAAAAAAATAAGAAAATTTAAAATTTATTTTTATGAACATCAATATTGATCAGTCTGTCAGCATGCACACAATATCTCTCAATGACTCGAAAAATTCAGCATTCATTTCTTAATCCTGGTCACAACATCTGACAAATCACAATTTTCTTTTATCACACAATTTCTCACCTCTTATCATTCAGCTTTACCACTAACACACTCATTAATGAGCGTATTTCAGAATTAATTTTGCTCTCATGCTTCGTCTGGTATGCCAACCTTCACTTCCATAGATTAAAATAGGGACTAATACAATGTTGTGAATTGCAATACATGCCTTTATTGACACATTCTGACTTCCACAACAGAGTGAAGTGTCCCATTTAGTCTGTGTCCTGTATTCACTTTTCGTTCTATATTCCTCGTCACGTTTACCTACCCTGCTAAACGAACATCCTAAATACTCATCCACTCGTCTCATGCATTGACATGGAAACAGGCTGTTACTTCATTCGTGTCTTAATTAATCATTAACACAAAACCTAATATTAACCTTCACCTTATCTTTTTATTTTATTCCTGAAATGAAATCCAATTTTTGAAATTTAAATAACAAACATTTTATTTTTAAATTTACAAGCGTTTCAAAATGTTACCTGATGTACAAAATATTAGGAAACATCATCTTTCGTCGTCTAAAAACTTTCAACAACAATTCTCAGTCCTCCCTGAATCTCAGTCAGTCAATAGTTGAATGTGCAGTAGTTTTCTTTTATTTAGAACCATAGTTACTGACATTACTGAAGTAGCAATGGGCCGGCCATATAGATCGAAGAACCGACAACCGATGGGGAAGAAAGGTTCTCGAGTGGCAGTCTCAAACTAATAAGCTCAGTGTAGGGTTAGATGGAGTGACGACCTGGTAAGACGTGCAAGAAGTTGATGGATGCAGGTGGTTGAGGACCGTGCTTTATGGCATTCCTTGGGGAACGCCTATGTTCAGCAGTAGATCTGTCATGGATTAAAATGATGATGATGATTCAATTTCCGAATTCTACTTAGCTCGCCTCAAAATAACATAGTAAATGAACAAATCGAAATCGATCTCCGCCGGCACCATCGAAATTAACAGCAATTTTAATGACTTATCAGTCATTACTTAATCGGCGCTGAAGGAAGGAAAACATCGTAAGTAAACTTGCATGTCTGAGGAAAAAAAATGATCAATGACATGTGGACCTGCTCCATAAACCCTCTAATAAAAAGTCTGTGCCCAACAGTGGAAAATATATTGAATGTTTTATTTTACCTTAAACTTATAAATCAAATTTAGGGATAACCACCATTTTACGTGGTAGAGCCCATGCTGCAGCTATATTGGTGGCATAGTTGTAGCACGAATGAGTCGGCTCTACCGGAGAAGGACTACGCTCTCACAGAATACCAGCGCAAAATAGCAGCTTAATGCTGCTGTGTTTCGAATGGTGAGCGTAGAGAACCGGAGACCCTTTTTACTGGAAACGAGGCATTCCATCTTAGTCCTTACGATGACAACGCATCTGCATTTTGATTCGTAATCGAGGATAAATGTAGTTGTCTATGAGCCACAGCAACCACTTGCATCAGGTGAACTGTACGCTCGTTTGTCACCCTTAACCTATAAAAAAAGAACAAAGGAAAACGTTTAATCTAATAATTACTACCCTGCACACGCTTGTATGAAAATAAAAATAGCATTCGAGTATTTTAAACACTCGCCGAAAAAACGTTTCCGCACTGGTGCCAATTTAGATAAACGTCTTAAATTGTCAATTGCCTGCTAGGAAAATTGCACCCAATCAAGCCACTTAAAGTATGCTAAAATTGTACTACACTGTTTTTTGAGCAATTTTAAAGGTACCGAGTTCAAATTACAATCAAAAATTACGTTCTAATATAGAAGCTCATAGCTCAATCATCTTTTAAGTCAATCACGGATGTTTTAAAAGATTTAATGCACTATTATGTTATATAAGAAATTATTTTTTTAGGGTTTTTCGATATATTAACTTCCTTTTTATATTCCGTCGAATAATTTTTATATATATGACAATCATTATTACGACGTATAAAACGTTTTTCATTATCTAGTCATCAGAGTAACTGGTTAATACACTACGCGCTTTGAGTTCGAATTCCACTCGGAGCATCATTTGAGCAAATTACAAATGATTGGTTATTGGGTCTAGTTGGGTATTGAATGTCTCCGTATCTCCGAAGTTGCACTCTGGCCTATTTTTCCTCTTTATTTTGTTATGGTTGTTTGCTAACGACATAAGAAACTAAATTAACATAAATCCTATCCTATAAAAGTCTACTGCTGAACATAGGCCTCCCCACAGATTGCCTCATAAGGGGGATGTTTGCCATAGTTGTCACGCTTGGCAGGGTGTTTGACAGCCGCAGTTTTTATACTGTCTAGTTGTTATTAGTAAGATGCTGCCGCCCATCTCCTAGTTTGTTTGCCTCTGTATCCTTTTACGACACCCAAGGGACGATATAGGGTAGTGCATATTTTTGGACCACCACTGCATGGTAAATAACCATTTACTCTGACAAAATTAAAATTAAATTAAAAATAATAATTCCAATAGAGCCTGCCTTCAATCTTTATTATCGTTACATCCCCTGGCCCAGGCCAATATATCGTCACATTTTCTGGTCCTGGCCCTGGCCAGCAGATGTCCTGATGTAGTAAATTACGACAGTATTCGGAAGCTATTGCAGTGACGTCAGGAGAACGTCATCGACGCCACTATTTTGAAGAACGCATGGCTTAAGCCAAGTTCGATGGCTTAAGCGTTATTTAAATATTATCTGATTTTAGCCTAGATTCTCCCTTACACTATACTATTATTATGCTGACCTTTTGGCTAAATATCAATCTCACCGGCACGCGTTGTGCGAAGCTGATTAAAGGTTAAGGATCCGACGATCGATTAATAGCTAAAAACGCTATAAACGAATTATATAATAAAAATCACCAGTACGAGGACATATGTTCTTTGCTTAGTAACCCTAGCCAGGTTGGTGTCGGTATGTGGTAAATATAATATTTCAAATAATGCATACTATCTGGCTTATATTTGTTTGTTTTTAATAGAAACGATATAGCGTACACCACTAAGAACCGGAGATGCTTCATACTGGCATTGACGCATTCCATCTTAATCCTTAGGGGTGACAATACGTCTGAATATTGATTCTTTACCGACGATAGATATAAGTGTCTATTTGCCATAGTTATCCACTTATGCAGATTATGTGCTCATTTGTCAACCATATTTATTTAAAGAAATAACACCTATCCCAATCGAATAAGGATAATAACGATCTTATGACTGATTTCGAATGACAACTTCCGAACTAGACTAACTTATTATAGTGCTATAAGTGTATGTGTAAAGTTTACTAAGTTTAAGTTTCTTAAATTACAGTCTAAGTTTGTTAAATTACACTGTAAACACTTATTAAACCCTAAATAAGATATAATTCCCAATAAGTCTGAATTCTGTATTCTACTCTAAGCTAACTCACCATCATTCGACCACCTCTTTTCCACTCCATCTGTGCAGTAACCACTGTCGATAACATGCCTCGGCTTATGCCTCAGGCAGTCTATAGTGGCGTTGCCGGAGGTGATCTGGTGTGCGGAGCTCTGTACTGGTGTGTTGTTGATATAAGATGTGTGCTTTGCCGACCTCCTTGTCTCATCCACCCTTCTGTGGGCCGGCAACGAGTCTTTGTTTGCCATGTTCTCTAGATATTTGAATATATGCACGCGCCCGCGCATGCAAACCTGAAAATAGACATATGCAATTTTTGTTTTTAAATTATTGTGTCTAATCATTTAATGCCGCGCAGGCAAGCTGAAAGAATGATTATCATTGTCTGAAAATAAGTTAATTACTTTTTTGTTGGCTAATTTAGTATTAAATAAATAAAAAGGTAAAGCAAAAAATTCTGATCAGCAAAGAAAGAAAGACGGAGCGCCGCGTATATTTCAAGTGGCGCAAAAACTAAACCAAACCCGTGATCAATTTATTGTAAGAACAAGCACTCACGCAAACATATTCATCTAAAATCATATACAACCAACAACATGGTTTTAGGTGCATATGTGTGCCCAGCAGTGAACTTTTGCGGGCTGATAAAGAAATAAAGAAGAAAGATGTGTGCGTGAGTGCGTGTCAAGAAATTGAGCACGGTTTTACCGTCACTTGAAATGTGCGGAACACTCCGTCTATCTTTCGTTTTTATCTGAGGCAAAAAAATTGTTACTGGTTAAAAAGTTCGGTGAAAACCGTTACTGAGCCTGATTTTGCGCGCCTGAAGGATATGTTTTAAGCGTCTTCCTCGTACATAATTAAAGTAATAATATATAATAATATACCTCACAGCGTTCTTAACAGCACCTCGTAAGCGGCCCTTAACAATAGCACTCTCAAATAATAATGACACTGCTTTAAAATTTTGCAGCACATTCAAGAGTATTTCAAGATTAATAGAGAGTAAAGTGAAAAGCGCTTACTCACGAAGCTTTGTAAATAATGTACCTTTGCTTAATATATCATATTATATACAGATTGTGTTTTTTAAATAATGAATACAACTACAGGCGTCACTTTGCTTTAAAATAAAAGATTAGAAAACTTATTTCCTAAGATCCGCGTGCAAAATTAAAATGAAAACATCTAATCTAAGCGGTATTGGGTTTTCTTGTGGCAGTGATAGTACACGCCAATTTGAAAAGAAGGGAGGTGCCCTTGGAGGTGGACTAATAAACACGATTTTACTTTTGCGCTCAGATTTAATTAAATTAATTTCTTCTGGTGTTTTTTGACTGTTTCTTTCTGTATTTCAATATTTCTTAAAGCATTTCAATATTTCATAACATATCATTTCAATATACAAATATAATGCTACTGTTCTTACTGTATTTCGGACGTGTTGCATTTTTTTGGGAATACTTTTATTTTAGGGAGACCATTTAAAAATATGCAATAGGACTTACTGTGGTGGGTGGAGAGACGAGAGGGTTGTTGTCCAAGTTAAGCGTGACTAGCGTGGTCATGTTGCGGAGTTCCAGCGGAAGTGATGATATGCAGTTGCAGCTCACGTCCAGATGCTCGAGCCGTAGGTATGTGATCTCTGTAACACGAACATAGAAATCCCCTTCATAATAAATAAAAACGTGATAATTATATCGCCGTCTATCGAAGACCAAATCTTTCCGGAGTTTCCTACAACTCTTACGAAACCCGTAGGCCTAGAAGAGATGATGGTTTCGCTTACACTGGTACTACTAACAGTGGATGAAGCGTTTACTGCAAATTTAGCGAACAATATAGATACAAAACAGTACTCGAGTTTGGTGATTACGGCAAACCCGGTCTGAAGGGTATAATTACAGGCTACTAACATCTTAGTCCTTGGAAGAGAAAACGCATCTGTTTGTAGCCTTAGAAGTTCGTTGCAGGTGTTCATGCGCTGCAGTAGCTACTTACCTTAACTATTAGGTGCCCTGTAAGTTTGTTTGTCACTTCAGTTTTGTCCGAAAAAATATCTCATGGCTTAGAGTAGATGGCTATGGGGAGGGAGTAGCGTCAAAGCCAGCGAGGCGAGGTGGAGATGGTTGGTGATTATTATCCTTATTATTGAATAAGCAATGTCCAGCAGTGTACTGCTACGGGCTGGTAAATAAGTACAAAAGTATTATAAGATGACAGACTATAGAAAAGTTAATTTGGATTAACTCGCAAATCCAATTGTTCCGAGGTCTCCTAATACACAAGGTGCAGTAACATCGAAGCTTTCGCCACGCCTTCACCGCGCCCATACAATATTTCACTCGAGTCATATGGTATCGCTACGTAACAACTTGTATTCATATTGACCTACATCAGTCGAAATAAATGAAACGATTGTACTTATAACCACAGAATAAATAATAGCTGTGGTTATAGGTATGGATGGATCTGGTATTATGGATCTGGTACCTATATATAATAGATGTCGAATATAATTATTCTATTCCATATACCTATGTATAACTTAATGATTTTAAATTATGTTTCACAGTTAACGGCTATTTACAGAGATGTCGCAGAGTACTACAAGCCATGACGATATCTTTACTCTTAATGAACGTTTCCTACATAATTCAGAAAAGCACTTTTTTTATAGAATGGGGTCACAAACGAGCACACAGTCCACCTGATGGTAAGTGGATGCAATGGCCGATAGACATCTACATTTATCTTCGATTAAGAATCAAAATGCAAATGCGTTGACACCCTTGAGGACTACGATGGAATGCCTCGTTTCCAGTAAAAAGGGTCTCCGGTTCTCTACACTCACCATACGAAACACAGCAGCATTAAGCCGCTATTTTACGCTGGTATTCTGTGAGAGCGTGGTCCTTCCCCGGTCGAGCCGACCCATTCGTGCTACAACCATAATATAGCTGCAGCATGGCTCTACCACGCAATAAGCCCTATTTCTGTTATATTTCCTATACTCGTATATCATTTTCTTACGCACCCGCTTCTTTGAGGAAGGAAGGTATAATCATTTATTATATTATGCTTATTATACCACAAAGGATACTCTGGAAATCCCTATACTCTCATGGGTGCGTCATAAATAATATTCCTTATATTTTTTATTAAATTAGGTGTTAAATTATATCAAATTTATTTTATAAAAATGGGTTTATTTTTGTTGCAATTAAAAACAAGTGGTAAAATTAAGTGTTGTACAACCGACTTCAATATAAATTATTAAGGATAACTCAAAAACTGTTGGTCAGACCTCGATCGAATTTATATGGGACATGAGAAGCACCAGCTTTCAAATAAAAAAAAGAACCATCGAAATCGGTTCACCTAGAAAAAAGTTATGAGGTAACACACATAAAAAAAGAACATACAGTCGAATTGAGTGCCTCCTCCTTTTTGAAGTCGGTAGAAAAAACAATAAACGTAATTCGATTATGTCGATACTAAAAAATCTTTAGAAAAAAAGCGTAGGTGATATCAAAGTGCCCGAAATGTACGCTCAAACACAGGAGGTATCTTTACGTCACTCACACACACTACTTAGTGTTAGTAGTTATCAGAATAAATAATAGTACAAGAACTGTAAGGCAGGGAAATAGGTAGGAAGTAGGCCCATATGCAAATCTTTTTGCTTAATTTTAACCTAATTTATATTCACGTTACAATAAATATATTATATAAATATGTTTTACGCGACAGGAAAATTTAAAAAATTATCAAAAAGAATAATAGTGTATAATATAATATGCTGCAACTATGTTGTAGCATGAATTGGTCGGATCGACCGGGAAGAACCACGCTCTCACACTTTTAACTGGCAACGAGGCATTCCATTAGTCCCCAGGTGTGACAACGCATCTTCATTTTGAATCTTAATTGAGGATAGATGTCGATATATATGGGTCACAGCGTCCACTTACCATCAGGTGGACTATGTGCTCGTTCGTCACCCTCATTCTATAAAAAAAAGTATAGAAGTAATAAAAGCGTCTTATTTATTTTATGTGTGAATCTTTATCTCAACATTTCTTTTTGATATCCACCTTTTGAATTCAACCCTTGCTTCGTGTCTTATTTGATCTTATATTTATCCCTCGTTTATTGCGAATAATAATCCTCAAATAAAGCCTCAAATAAACCTGTCTGTATTCATGCCAATGTTATCACGTTTTACTTATGTGTAAATTACGCCTCAGGTTCATCTTTAGGGCATAAAGATGCAATGCGGACTAATTAAATATTTTTTTAAGCAGCTGCAGTAACACCTGCGTATTTCTGACTATCGACACCGATCCGTCTCGTCGGCCGATCGAACTCATTTTGTTAGATTACAACTTCACGAAATATTATTTATATTCTTCAACATCCAAATGTCCACAAAAATTCGTAAAAGTCTACAGCTGAATATAGGTACCTATGCCTCGTTATATAAGGAGGATTTGGCAATCGCAGTACCAGTTTTATATGTGGTGGAGCCATGCTGCAGCTATATTATTAGTATAGTTGTAGCATGAATGGGTCGGCTCGACCGGGGAAGGACCACGCTCTCACAGAATACCAGCGTAAAATAGCAGCTGAACGCTGCTGTGTTTCGTATGGTGAGTGTAGAGAACCGGAGACCCTTTTTACTACTGGAAAGGAGGCATTCCATCTTAGTCCTCACGGGTGACAACGCATTTGCATTTTGATTCGTAATCGAGGATACATGTAGATGTCTATGGGCCACAGCAACCACTTACCATCAGGTGGACTGTGTGCTCGTTTGTCACCCTTATCCTATAAAAAAAAAATCAAACGTCTAGCACTTTAGACGCTGTCCCTTGTCGATAGTTTAGATATTTTACGTTGAATCTCAGTATTACTTATTACTTTTTTTAACAGCGTTGTTGGTCTAGTGGTTGAAAGCGCGACTGCTGATCATGTGGTTCTGGATTCCCAGGTTGGGCCAAGATCAATTCTTCGGTTTTTCTATCAGGATATTTCCAGTAGCAGCGCGGAGTCAGCAAGTCGGCAGTATTCCCCCACTCCCGTGCTTCCAAAGTCATTCTCCGGTCGTGTCGGTTTGCTGTCCCATCGGATTATGAGAGTGTGGGAATAGAGAGTGCACCTGTGCTTGCGCACACACAATAATTACTATACAAGATCACCTTGGAGTGTGCATTTCACATGTTATTCCAACAGATAACAGTGCCCATTCCAACAGACTCAAGACAAATATAAAGATAGAACACGCCTAGCGCGTTAATTTATTTCAGCTTAGTTCTAACAAGTCTAGCGTATCCACGACAATAAAATACAAATACGAGGAAACAATAACAAATATTTTATAGCAACATATTATATTTTTGTTTAGTAAGGCAACTAAATATTTTTGTGAATATTAACAATATTAAACAATTTGTACAACCAATAATAAGATTTATTTAGCTCTTCTTCGTGCCCCTTATCCGAAGTTACTTCGCAATATATATATTTGTTTAGCAAGGTAACTAAATACTTTTGTAATTATTCACAATATTAAACAATATAGACACAAAGATAATTTATACACTTACGTAGTGGTAATAATCCTAGTTGGTTATTGCTAAGGTCGAGCGCTCGAAGACCAGCACAATCGCCGAGTGTCATCGGGACTTGTGTCAGTCTGTTGTTGGAAGCGTCGAGCTCGGCCAGCGAGCTCATCTTGCCGATCTCTTTCGGCAACGTCGTCAGCAAGTTGTCCGGCACAAGCAGGACTTGCAGTGGCATTTGACATACTTCTCGTGGTAGCTCTGTCAACTGGTTAAAGCTGTAAAAAAAATGGTAAAATTAGTAAGGCATACGGTATTTATGTAAGTTAATAAATAAAATTTATTACCCAAAAATTCAAAAAACATGTTTGGAGTAAACGGAGGTGTACCTTATTATAGAGTTCGAATGATTTTACAAACAAGCAATTCGAGTTTACTCGCTTTGACGTTTTTATCCTGACATACATTCAATATTTCTGGCAAAACAGACAACATAATATAAACGTATTCAACGGAGTACATTTTAATATTTTTTATTGACAAAGTGAATAAACAAAACTTCAAACAAAGTGAATAAATAACAACCGCAACGAAAAGTTTTTACTGAGTTTAATTTTTAACATAATATTTTTAATTCTTGGCGTTTCGAGTGCTTTACAGCAGCCATTATCACGGGGAAACTGGATATAGACATGAAATTCGTAATATTAGTTTTACTAACTGCTGTATTACAGTCTGAAGGGAGAGTCAATATAAACACAGGTTATGAGCCATTCCATCTTAGTTCTCAGGGTTGTTATCGCATCTGTAAGCTTCCTTGTTTGAAGTTGGTTGCATGTGTCCATGGACTGCAGAAGGCACTTAAAATTAGGTGGAGACTGCAAGTTCGTTTGTCACTTATGTTTTATATAAAATACTAAAACTGTTGTAGGAACTACACAGTGTAGTTACTGCAACATTCAATCGAGTATTTATTACAAATACCGTCTAGCGTAACCAATAAACGAACTCCATTCAACACTTTCAGCACTTGCGCGTATTTATAAACTGGGCGAAGGGAAACCTACTTCGGCGCGAAGTTTGCATGTAATTAGATCAACCGAAACTGTAAATCGTTCCGCGCCCTGCCTAATAGTGTGTGAGCTCGTGCCAAGAAAACTTGTAAATATCGGCGCCGAGTGTACACCAGATATCTAAGCTTCCTGCATTTTGTGCAGTGGAATGACATGGATACTTTCACATTTTGTTGTAACACTACGCCGTATGTACGAGGGAACTAGAGCAGAGTTAATTGGGTGCCCTTTATCGTAATAAATGTTGTTACTTCTCATGCATGTCCATTTCCTGCTATTGCAAAAGTCAAGCTTTTCTGTTCGAAAAGGTATTGTCACTTCACTAATTTTTAATATTTAACTATTATACGGTGTAACTATTTCACGAGGTGATTGTTTTCCGGTCTGAATTTATAGAAAAAAAGGCAATGGTAGTTACAACAAACTATTTCATTGTAAGTTGTAACATCCCAAAAATGACAAGTGTGCTTGGAAGATCACCAAGCTTTTATTTTAGAATAACGTGACAGTTATGTAACTAGTTCTTAACATTTATGCAACCCTGTTTACAATGCAGTGCAGTGGTTAGTTCATATAAAATAATATAACTATTACTTAATAAAAATAATACACTAAAATTTTATAGAGCCTCTCTGCAGCTACGAGTATATTATGGTTGTAGCACGAATGGTTCGGCGCGATTGGAGTAAGACCACGCTCTCACAGAATACCAGGGTAAAATAGCAGCTTAATGCTGCTGTGTTTCATATGGTGAGTGTAGAGAACCGGAGACCCTTTTACTGGAAACGAGGTATTCCATCTTAGTCCTCATGGGTGACACGCATCTGCATTTTGATTCGTAATCGAGGATAGATGTGGTTGTCTATGAGCCACAGCATGCACTCACCATCCGGTGGACTGTGACCCCGTTTGTCACATTCATTCTATTCAAAAATATTAAATGTATATAGAAAAAAGTAAATAACACACAAATAAATAACTTTTTACAAGTATTATAGTAACTGTTAGATGTTAGAGGTAGAGTACTTTTTATACAATCTAAACGTGATGATCGAGTTTGCAGTTCACCTGACTGTTGACTGCTTGCAGCCTATAGAAACCTGCACCCATCTCAAAACAAAGAAGAAAAGAATTACATTGTCTCCTCTGAGTACTAAAAGATTGAATCCTATTCTTCATCGATCCGTTAAAGTCCACTGCTGGAAATGGGCCTTTCCTGTTCCGGATTTGACTTAATCGTCACGCTTGGCACGCGCATTCACGATCACAGTACGCAAGGTGAGCACCTTTGACGCTGGTTCCCGTCACCGGTCTAGGTATTTTTCGCCTGGCGTTAACAAACTGGTCATACCGCCTAAAGGAGATAATAAGATATTTTTGGCATATCCCATTTTTGATTAAATAGGATGATTTAAGAATACTCACACGCCCCCACCACACGGTTAACAAAATGTTTCAGAGAAAAGTAGCCCTAACCTTATATTTCCAGAGCTTGAAATTCCAGTAGCAATCATACAAAAAAATCATCGATATATTATATTTACTACCACGAATAGAGTTCTCTTGAATGTTACGCATGTTGACTTGAGACTTCTTTTTGCGCTAACCTAATACAGACCGTCTAGACGCCTAGACGTTGCATTGAAACTGGATTTAATACTACCGGAGATCAGGATTAATAATAGTCTAGGGTTCATTGAACGGTACATTTAAGTACATTGATAACAACTTATTAAACAATACTGACTTGCAAACATATTTAAACAAAAACAAACTATAATATGATATGTATTTGAACAACAGCTTTCTCCCGGTATCATAGAAATAAATAGCTTATTAAGCGCTTTGCAAGAATTCCTAAAGATAAGTCTTAATAAAAAAATGTCATGAACAATATTTTTACTACGTATCTTAAAATTTTCGTTCACAATTTAAATAAGTTGTACTCATATTTTAGCACCCATTATAACTCATCAAAAGTCCACTGCAGAACATATAAGTTTATTAAGGGTATTAAAAGAGACAGACCACCTGATAGTAAGTGCATGCTACGGCCCATAGACATCTACATTCATCCTCGATTAAGAATCAGAATGCAGATGCGTTGTCACCCCTGAGGACTAACATGGAACGCCTTGTTCCCAGTAAAAAGGGTCCCCGGTTCTCTACACTTACACTATACGAAACACAGCAGCATTAAGCTGCTATTTTACGCTGTTTTTTTATAAGAGTGTGGTTCTCCCCAGATCGAGGAGGACCAGGAGATGGCCAGCAGCTTCTTCCTAATAAAAACTAAAAATAAAATACTGCGTTTGCCGGTTTCCAACCAGCCTCCCAAGCATAACAACTAAAGCAATTTTCTTCCCTGTGAGGCAATCTATAGGGGAGGCCTTTGTTCAGCAGTGGACTTAACGTATGTATTTATGTGTGTGTATATATATAAATAAGTTTGTTCATTTTTTTACGGTGAAGACTTGAAGAGTTGATTTTGAAGTTAATTATTAGAATCAGTCGGTGGGGCAGAATGCAGTCCCTAGTTTCAAAAAATCACTGAAGGGACCGAGTAGAGAGGCGGGGCAGGTGCCGTTAGGTCGGGGGAACAATACCGTTTTCAGTAGTCACTAGTCACCATGCCGTGGTCAGGTGAGGATCGGGCTTTTGTAGTAGAGACGTTCTTTAAAAACGGGGAAAGCGATGTGGCTACGCAGAAGGCCTTTCGGATCTGGTTCGGGTTAAATAGTAATGATAGTGTTGCTGATCCTAAAACCATTCGAAAATGGATTAGTAATGTAAGAACGACAGGATCTGCAGTTCCTAAAAAACCAGTTGGGCGACCTAAACTTGTGCGAATACTAAAAATATCATGAAAAAAAACGGTATCATGTACTTTTGAACAATAAAAATATTTTTTTATGTATTTAAAGCGTTTTTTTTTTCATTTCATCCTTCAAATCAGGGACTGCATTCTGCCCCACCGTGTATTAAAGATGTTAAAAATTAAGCCCATTAATTTTTAATATCTTTAGAGATTTTGAAGCGTAAGATGCGCTTAGATTCATGTCCATCTCTTATACTACTCTTATAGTACTAATACGATGTTCTTATAAACACAAAGCGCTTGAAGCGTGATTGTTGATTTATATTGTGTGATTAATAATAGGCCACTGCAGTCGAGTTCTTTTATAAATATAAACAAGACAAGACTCGAATCCGAACACTGAATACAAGTGTAGACAAAATATGATTCTCAAGTACCTACCTAGTCCCTACGCTCGCAAGTTTCGTATTATATAAAAATTGAGAAATTGCATCCGTGAAGACGATATCTTGTTATCGTAAACGAGCGTCGAATATAACACATTCTATGTGTTAACGTAAACACATTTCGACATAAAGCCATCTGATAATAACAGAAGCGACTAAAAATGCGTGTAGTTTGTGCTTGAGATGAGATTACATTTTTGTTCCTTTAGTGTCTTGTGCTTAAATTACAAAAACGGAACACTTAAAGAATCAGTCCGTCTCCGTCAGATAAGTGATTATTTATTCTTTTATTAACTTGATTATTTCTTTTAGTTAAAGTTAAAGTTACATCCTATATACGTCCCACTGCTGGGCACATGCCACCTCTCATTTCTTTTAGTATCTAATGATAATTATAGCCGAAATGTATAAAAAGTTGATATTTGATTTAGGGATGCATCCGATACCGATACCGATACCGATATATCGGCATCGGCGATATTTTTATGGCCGATTCAACGATACTTTTCAAATTTCGCGCTTAAAAAATGTAATGTAAACGCGCGTTTTGTCTCGTCTATTTCGTTGCAAACGAGGCACGAACTAACTATGCGCCGAGAAACCCCGCGCTTTATTCAGTGTCTTGTTTAGCCACAATGCTTGATCCTCGTTACAAAGCACGAATATTTCAATCACAGTCTATTATAACCTTCATTAATCGATTTCCTGGATCTCTTACCAGGTCGTCACTTCATCTATAGTAGGGGCCGCCCTACACTTCGCTTGCCGGAACGAGGCTGCCTCTCGAGAACTTTTCTTCCCTAACCGTTGTCAGCTTCAAGCTATATGGCCGCCCTATTGTAATTTCAGCTTAGTGATCAGTTGGGCTAAATCGCCGGTGATAAACGATTCCACAGAGAATTCGTGCGGGGAAGGAAACTCTGACAGATCGTTTGAATGTGTGACGTGACTTTTGACGGTGATGAGAAGCAGTGTAGACACTGCACTAGAGGAGCGAAGCGTCAGGTCTATCGGCCTCTGGCGAAACGGGGTGATTACAACATATTCTCTCTACATAGGAGCCTCGGTGACCATCATTCAACAGTTTATTTGCTAATAAAGACCGCGTGACCTAGAAATCAGAATAACTAGCTACCCAAGCTATCAAGCATAGTTAATGTTTAAAACAATCAATCCTGTACAGAGAATATAGCACATGTTTTTGCACGCCTAGACGTCCGACTTAATGTTTAGCGAGGTCACGTTTACGAAGATTTATTGGATTGTTATGTGTAGACATGACACCGTCCAAATACGCCTACGTCAAATTAGTGGACAATGACAACGGTCGCCTACGAGGCAACTTTACTGCCGAGGGTCGCTTTACTGAGGGAACTCGGTAGGTACGCTTAAATCTTTTTGAACATTTATTACTTTGCATAAAAAATGTAATGTATTCCACATCACTACTACTAATTAGCATTTTGTAACGTTGGTGATGAAATTTATTTATTATAACAGATACGTATTGCGGAACGTGGCGACGACATATTATAAATTAATCCATCTTTTTGTTTCGTTCTTAGTGTGAGTGGTGATATATTGCATTCGACAGATAGCAAAATAACATAGTAAAAATGGAATGTATACCCATAATAAAAACTTAAATGATGTTATCAATTCCTTAGAATCAGACAAGGTGTTACTATTAGTTAGAAATTAACTTCAACCCAAAAAAAAATCAATGCAAATGTTGTATGCAAACTGTGTTAAATTATAAATACGATAATCAAAGAAATAATTCGGAGAGTCAATACAGATGTTTTGAATATAAATTATGCTATGTTAGTTGATATTCATAATTATTCGTTACCCTCACTAGATAGTTACACCCTGAACTGTTGAGGTAGTCGATGGATGCTAGAGGCTCAAGACCATGCTCGGTGTTTGGAAGGCGACTAGTAAACATTATACAATGTTACAACCTGTATAAGGACTATTGCTGGGCACAGGCCTCCCGTTATTTCTGAAAGGTTTAACAAGGAACTGTCCACCGCGCTGCCACGATGTGTGTTTGTGGACTTTACATGTCTTCGAAAAAAAATTTTTTTTACTTCTTAGCAGGTTACCTTACGATTTTTCCTTCGCCGCCGATTCGTAGTAATTCAGCAGTGAAAATTACAATAATTTTCGATTCCTTTGGCGCCGAGAGGGATCGAGCCCGAGTAGCTTACTGTGAAATTTATAACAAGCGCTTAGCTCCTGAGCCACAGCTTTAATCGACTAGTGATGGTGTGCAATTATGATGATTGTGTGTTAGTTTTTTTTGTTTTCATTGGACACCGAAATTGTCTTAAACACTGAAAATGTCTAAGATCGCTGGCATCAGTTTATTTTATAAAAGGCCAGTAAAAATTTACACCAATTACTCCTCTTTATTTTAGTTGATATTACTTCAATACAATTAGATTGGGACAT
Source organism: Parnassius orleans (assembly GCA_029286625.1). Taxonomy (NCBI): domain Eukaryota; kingdom Metazoa; phylum Arthropoda; class Insecta; order Lepidoptera; family Papilionidae; genus Parnassius; species Parnassius orleans. The sequence continues at coordinate 1,030,706 of JAGSMP010000253.1, forward strand.
ATGCTAGAATTTTATTAAACCCATATCGCATTATTACGCAAAGCCATGCCAGTCTCCTTGCTAAACATGAAATATAACCTTAATTTATGAGGCCGAAAATAAAAAATAAAACTTTCTCTTTGGAAGTTTATCATATCCTCGTATATCCATTGCCCGAGTATTTACAATATCTGAATACTTAACAATATCGACAAGCATTACTTTTGATGCTGAAGTAGATGTATTGTGCAACGCGAACGAAATCCGAGATAACATCTAGCTTGCTTGACAGCGAAAGTGATACATATATCTTAGGTCTGACGTTATAATTATAATATAGTAGAAATAATCTCTTACCTACTGTGTTTTGTGAACAGCTTCATAACTCTTTCCGCAATGAGAGAAGGCCTAAGTCCAGTAGTGAAACATGTGTGTCCTAATTATTTTAGCCTAACATAAACTTAATAACATGAATTTATATCGTAGGTACTAGCGATCCGTCCCGGCTTCGCACAAGTGATTTCAGGACCTCGACAACAGCGCCACCTACCGGGTCCATTTGTGAATCTAAACTATCCAGGGACCCAATACGTACACAAAAATTTCATCAAAACCGTCCAAGCCGTTTTCGAGTTTTTGCGAGACTAACGGACAGCAATTGATTTTATATAAGTATAGAGATTAAAGACTATAGAGATTAGATTTTTAAACCGTTGCCCCAACACTGGGATTTTCTCCTGTATCGTGGAGGCTGTTTACATAATACATAAATCGCACAAGCAGAAACATCCAGACCCGGAACAATTATTTATTTTGTAGGCCATACAAATACTTGTTCCGTGCGGAATTCGAATCCGCAGCCCCCAGTGTCGCAACTCAATATTAAGCCAGTGCGGCACGGTGCTATCATAATCATTACTATTGACTTTGAAATAACCAGCAAGTTCCCCCAAGTCCTAGAGCATTATCGTCATCTTCCGCTCCTGTGAATCAAGGTCGCAGTATAGGGACACTCGTTACACGCAGAGGGGAGAGCTAGTGCACGTTCGAATAGGTGACGGGTAAAAATAGCTACATTATAAATAATTAGTAAATTCTATCGCGAGTACGTATTATGTATTCGTCCGTAACTATCTGTATTTATTACGATGGCGGCGTAAAAGAATTCATCACCCCTTTTCTTCCCGCGGGTGTGTAATAGCCGAATATGGGATATGCCAAAAGTATCTTATGGCCTCCGATAGATGGCGATATAACCGTCTCGTTAATGCCAGGCGTTAAATACCCAAACCGGCGACGGAAACGTCTAGTGCTGCGATTGTCAATCCGCCTGCTAAGCGTGACGTGACGTGTTAAGGCAGGATGTTGGTGTTCACGGGACACAGCATCCACTTACCATCACGTGGACAGCGTGCCCGTTTTTAATTTTCACCTGGCTAAATTAAACACTGAAAATTTCTTATTTTATTTATTTGTTATTGGGTATTTTACTGAAGACAGAATAATAGGTTAAAAAGTGAGCTTTTAATACAAATAAATACGTAAAACTTTTGATGCGATTTTTTTTTGGATTAAGTTAGTAAAGCGGATTAGTAAGCTGAAGTGGAAACAGGCGAGCCATATAGCTCAAAAGGAAGGTGCTTCATTCATTAATAAATTTATATTTACGTGATTACACATAATGTAATTATTACAGCGGACAGTGCAACAAATTAACATTATTTAACGCACAATTTGCGTTGAAACCGGAGCTTAATGAACGCATTAATAACCGTCAATCTGAACAAAATACCCACTCTGCGGAGCGCGACGAGAGCTACAAACAATTTTTCAGTTAAGAGTAACCAAAGATATTAAATAGTAACACATCGAACTTCTAGCAGAAAAGTCCATTATTAGCGCTTGTGGTTGCATATGCCGGATTTGCTTAATTTCCACCGTTAATAACCGAAGGGATGTCCATACGGCATCGGGAAATGGTCCGTTATAGTTGTATAATCTACAATTAGAAATGTTGGGCTTAAGTTTTAATGATTTCATATACACTAAAACATTAAAATAAATACATTTAATTTCATATTTAAGAATGGCCGTTAATGGCCATTTACAAATATGCAATTAAATGTAACTACAATACTAAACTATTTAACAAAATATAACGAAATTTAATTGATTCATAACAACCCTTGCGTTGATCATTGTTTTGCTACGATTTACTTTTTAAAGTTTGTACTTATTTTAATTATCAAACAGTTTGTGCTAAGTAACTTCTTCAATTTATACAAACTACGAGTAAGCAACAGTTATTTATCTTTCACAGTTATTTACTCCACGGTGCAAATCGTATAAAAAAAACAGAATAAAATAATACTAAAGGAAAAGTACCTTAATTCTTTAAACTGTAGTATTATTTTATCTAATTCAACATTAAATAGTAACAAATTACGGGAAATACAATATTTGGTTTGTTTGGTTAATGTAGGGAACTCGTACCGGTAAGCGAAGTTAGGGCGTCCTCCTAATAGATGGAGTGACGACCTGATAAGAGATACAGGAAGACAGTGGATGCGGGTAGCACAGGATCGTGCTTTGTGGCATTTCTTGGGAGATGTATATGTTCAGTAGTGGACTTGTGATGGGCTGTAATAATGATGATAATGATTAACAATTGTTTCATAATCGGTGTCGGCAAAGTCGAGAAAGGTCAAGATGAGTAACAAAAGTTGGCCTTCAGCGCGTTGGCCCTAAGCCCACTTGTGATGAAATGCAAAAGTTGTTTGGCAGTAAACGGTCCCTTTTTATCTAAGTAGAATAAATTGTTCATTATTTTTTTTACGTATATTACTTTAACTTACCCTTTAGTACCCTTACCGACGAACATGTCTGCGTAGATAAAATATGGATGTGAATGAAGCGAGAGAGGAATATCAAGATCGTAGCCAACGAAAGTCCGCTTGGATGACAGGCGTGAGAGTTTATTTTATGTGTTACTTTTACTTGCGTAATATCATGTATTATTCTACCTTATCATATGAATTATAATGAAAAAACTGTGTTCGTATCGCCAAACCAGACGTGTTTTGTTCTCTTGCAATTCGGTCCATCTAAAGTTCTAAAGCTTAAAGTTAAAGTTACAACCTATATACGTCCGACTGCTGGGCACAGGCCTCCTCTCATTTCTGAGAGGGTTTTAGACCAAGGAAATGTCCGCCGCGCTGCCCCAATTTTTTAAGTTTTTCCCATACCTTTAACTTTTTATACCATATTATATAAGGTACATATTTGAAAACTATAAAGTATATTATGTATTTGGATGAAAATAAAAAAAAAAACAATATTTATGTTCTGATAATAATTATGAACTAAGTGTGTGTGGTAATTGGGACATTCTATTTTAATTCTTTATTGCAGCAAAAATGTCCGACGTATACATATGTGAAGCAGGTACTGTTATACCTGGGATAAGGCGAGATATACACATTACACACTACACCTATTTCATTTATAGCCTACGCGCAGGACATCTGCTGCGTTAAGCAGGGTCCGGGTGTGAGTATAAGCGCGCGTGGCTCCTCAAGAGCACGGGATGCCCGCTACACGTGTAGCGTGCGACGGCGACGGGTCCCCGCGACGGCTACCCGCCGCGTGATCCCGCTCGTTCTTATTTCATACAAAACAAATAAAATGAGCGCCGCTGTGTGTCGCGGGCTGCACGCGCCGTGAAGAGTAACTTATTATTGGGAACATAACAGGCCGATTAATGGAACGAAGTTCCTTATCGCACGGTACGAATTTGGCGGATGGGGGCTAGGCGACAAAAAGTGTAAGATTTTTCCGACATGACCCTTTCTATAGTGCGAGCGAGATGGAATAATATCTATTTCCCTCGCACTTTTTTTATCTTGCCATGAAAGAAATATTAATTTAAATTACGCTTCATTTTAATAGACGCTAGTAATTCCTTTATTTGTATTTGTTAATTAATAATATAAGGTCATGTGGGGCTATTCCGTCGGTGGGGTTATTCCGTCGTTTGGCTGTAATTTTATAAATAAAATATTTATCAATAGCGGCATTTATGGGCGGATAGCGAAAACTCTTTTTCGTAGATTGACATTTAGATAGCACTGCTAACGCGTTAACTGTTTGATGGACAGCCATGTTTGTTTAGCACGCCATTTTTGACGAGTTTAGTGAAAGTCAAACTCCACGGATTTGGTTTCAAAAGTGAGTAACATTTATCATTTTTTGATGTTTGTAAGTTAAATGACGATTTGAGAAACAAGAAATTCTTTTGTGCTATTCAGTTTTACTCTGCGCATTGTTTTACTGAGTTATTTGATGCGACATAATTGCCCACAATTTCTAAGATGGGGTTATTCCAACCAACATGATATGCCGTAATAGCCCCACCATTTTAGTACGATATTGAAAAAAGTCAGTGATGTCCTAGTGTCAAAAAAATAACGATGAATGTTGATATGGGACCCATACTTTCTGATTTATAGTTATTTCATATTGCATATTCTGAAATGTACGGTAAATTATAATGTAAAGTAAAAAAATATTTACTTATTTCGAGTGCACTGTAATGTGTTTACGAAATAAAGATTTTTTTCAATTTAACTTTTATTAGCAGAGTGGGGCGTGAAACGCTGTCATGATGAATGTTGCACAAAGATGATAAAAATGACCAACGTTACGTTTCAAAAAAAAATTCGTTCAATACATTGCAATATCAGAATGGCAATTGTGGGCATAGCCTCCACGGCAAACTACGAAGTGTTAAGTCATGGTGTAGGCCTATGTTCAGCAGTGGACTGACAAAAGGTTGATGATGATGACGATGATATTTCAAAATACGTTACGTTTGTACATTTAACTTGCATTGTACCTACGCTGCTTTTCATATTATCATGCCATATTTATTGTTGTAGATGGTCCGTCATTACAAGCGGAAAAGAGAAAAGACGTCTTCAGAACTTAAAATTCAAAAGCTTTAGAAGATGTGCGAAGCAATAAAATGACCGTGTACGCAGCGGCGAAATATCATAATATACCTAGGTCAACACTTAACACGCGACTAAATTGTTTTCACGTCTCTGCCGGTCATCCGACGGTATTTTCATCTGAACTTGAAAACGTATGGCTGATTGTCTTCATATAATGAAAAAAATTATTTAGAAAAAAAAGAAGGTTAAGTGGAGAATTATTTGCATTTTCCACAAAAACGTAAAAAAAAAGATCAACCCGACAGAAATAAGGCTGCTTTAGTAATACCGTAACACTACCAAACAATTACATTTTTTCCATAACTTATTCGAAACTTAAATCGTGCTACGTTGCACAATCAAGTAGGTTACTGTGATTGGAACCTTATCACAAAGATCGACCTTATCGTTGAAGATATTAGCCATTGTCATCTCCATACATTATACCTAATTAAAAATAAATAAATAGAGAAAGCTTGTATTAAGGTTACGTTGAAAGTGCGTGCTCATGCCGCTCTTTTGTTTTACAATTTACACCCAGTAACAATTACACCCCATTTCCACTACCGTAACGAGCGCTAGCTAGTTATCAAGTAGGCCTGTACTTGTCGACCGCGAGAGCATCTCTATACTTACGCATGGCCATGACATCGCCGGTCGTTCAACTCGCCCACTGATCTTTACAGCGACCTACACAAAGCGCTCCACTGTTATCACGCCACCGATTTTCTTTAAGATTAAAAGGTTAATTTCTTCTCAGTTTTTTAAACAATCGCCTGTTACGATTCATGCAGCATGCGCATTTTTTACCTTATATTTTTAAAAACAAAATAGGTATCATAGAATTTATAACGCACAGAAACGATTCAAACCATCCATCCATTACAGTCATAAAAGACCACAGCTGATCATAGGCCTCCCAATACCAATAGATTGCTTCATAGTAAAAATTTGCCATAGTGCTTAATTGTTTCCCTTTGTCGCATCTTACGATACCCATGGAACGATATGGGGTTGTGGATATTTTTACACCACAACGACACGGTTAGTGATAACACAAACACAGTAACGAGTGTCTATATCTAACGTAAATTTTACTCGAAATAAATTTGTGCGTAAGTGCCGTTTGAATAATATATAGGTACAAGAGTAAGCGACGTGGTATTTAGCTGAAAGTAGGGAAAGTATAACGTTTCCTTTGGTCTCATCATCATAAATAACTATACGCACACGCGTCCACGTGTTTTAATTATAGTCGTCGGATATTTAAAGTTCATTAAAATCTCTCCGAATTTTTTTAAACTTTGAAATTAGTTTCTCAGATCGTTACCAAGCGTTCGGCTCATAATCACTTATGATTTAGGTCACGACGCATTTAACTCAGATATAAATACAAAAACAAAACTAAATTATTACACAGGGAGAAACAAGCTACCTCTACTAAAATTTGAAGATCATAAATCAGAGTCAGAAACAGCCATAAGCGACATAAACATAAATAAAATAAAAAATATATACAGTGACGTAATAATTAGAAGAGTAATAATATTCAGTGACGGGCGGGGTGTTCAGCGTGCATTACAAACACAAAATGTTTTTGTATTGCAGCGTCCCAAGTGGCGGCATTTCAACGTCACTACGATACAAGCTCCGCCAAACATTCCTTACTCCCTCCTCCCTACCTTTAGGCACAGAATAAATAATAGTACTACGTACAGAAGTTGCACTCTTTTGATGTTGACTGCTTACCGACGTTTTAATAGCCTACATAGTTAATATTAATCAGATAAATCGCGCACGCAATCTAAATAAAACTTTATCGCTGCGCGCGAGTGTCCGTATTACTTTGCATCTTTTCTCCTTACTACGTCACAACGGACTTTCCGTGGTTGCTAAGGGCTGTTAATAAAGAGTAAAAAAATACATTGTGAAATGGTAAGTTACTTAGGTGAAGTAAACCTACGCTGACTATAATCCACCATATTATCTACTATGTGAGTTCTGTGATGCCCAACGCATGCAACTTGCAAGGCCATTCGTCGGGAATCGCGATGCTTGGTTCGTATAGGTAGATAGCGTAAACAACAAATAAACCCGAAATACGATTCCTAACAGAAATATGATCGTAATCATGGAATATAAAAAACAAGAGGAAGCCCAAAGTGGGCGGGGCAGGCGTGTCACAATTAGTGACAGTAGAGCGTAATTGACTATCGGTCGCAGGCTCAATTTGTTGCGAGCTGATGGATCGCTGCTTAAGTGATATATGCGAAAATATGCCGTTTTGTCCAATATTGGAGTGTAAAAACGAAAGTAAAAAGAAAAATATTTTGAATCACCTCCATTCTTTCAACAACTTTCGTACCAAAGGCACGTGTAATTTTTTCGTTTTTTGGATAGAAACTTGACTAAACATCGACAAAATGTCTAATTGCCTTTATTACAAGTAATATTCAACCTTATTTCGTTAAACTAAGGTTCATCTGTAAATACATTTTGAATAAAAATAGCTGCGATAGTGTAGTGACTACGCCGATATTAAAGTTTTCGATAAAATTTTATCACAGTCCTGTTCATTCACTAACATATTAATGAAAATTTGCAAATACTGGATGTCTATGGAAATATACAAAATTATAGGGTGATACCCTATGAATGAACATTTGTTAGGGTTGCTAAGCCAGAGAAGTAAGTAAGTAGTTTAGTACTCATGACTTTTGGAAAGAAGCTGAAATAAAAGTGATCTTAACATCATGATCTACATTAGTAACTGAATTCATTATCGTTTTAAATTTATTTATAAATATAAGATAATTTTTAACAAATATGTGTTATTTCAATGACAATAAACAATTGCAAAATTATTGTTTTTTATTATATTCCTTGTTTCCATTTCATAAATGATAATTTAGCTAACTGTAAATAAATTTCCATTAAAGACAATTAATTATATGCCGGCTATGTGATTTACGGGGATATACGTAGTACATCAAGGCAATTTCCAATAAATTTTGCTATTTTACTCATTTTATCATATATATTTTTTCAATTCAGTTTCTTTAGTCAGTTCAATTCATATACATGATAATAATCATATACTGAATATCGATATAACATCATTCACGTAGCAGTACAGGTTAGGTAGGGCAATGTCAACGTTATATCTATTAGCATTGTATCTATAATAGTGTGAATTTATTATTGCGACATCTAGCGTCACGTAGCAAATTTTTTTCGTCAATCTTAGAAGCTTTTTGGGTTAAGACATAATGATATTTATTAGTAAGAATTTGTGGTTAATTCTAGAAACTTAGTTGATGAAAATTAATATGATCTCTATTTTTAAGGACTTATGGTTCGTACTCAAGTGAATGGTGAGTAACATAATGCTTTTCTCTGTTATTTTTTAATAGCCAATCACGCGAAAATTATTGAAATGGTGCACAATTGTCGCTACACATTTCTTTCTTGCGTATGTGTGAGTTTGGCGACAGTGGTTCCGCTACAAATGATGCGTTTTGCTACTTCCTCTTGTTTTTTATGTTCCGTGATCGTAATCTACTTAGTTGAAAATCTTGTAAACAAAGTTTTAATTTCAGTATTTTGTGCTATTATAACTTAAAATATTTTAATTACAAAGACGAGTATAGGTATGTAAGTAGGTACTTGGGTAGTGAAGTAAATTTCAACTAAGTTTTGTAATAAAGTACTTAGGTATTACTTCTGTAGTCAAATTATTACTTAATTATTTTTTCGCTATAAGTACCTATCTAACAAAAAATGAAATAAATTTACCTTTCATTATCCTTCGGTAACTTAAAAATGATATATCTGAATCCTTTTAATTGCTCATTAAGCATCCATCCCCGCAACAATTAAAGTAGGAACGCGACGTTTTGCCATTATAATTTATCAAATAGATAGGTAATATACATATATATTATTCTTAAATTACATTAAAACTTTTTCAACTATTTTATCCTACAAATTAAATATACTAAACATTAAACAAAAACTATTTCGATGAGTATTTCAACAAGTATTTACAAAAAATTATTTACGTAAACAGCGTTAAAAAAAAACTTTAACATTCAATCGCCTAGAACGGGCTAGCCCCGACTGCGATCTACCCCTGGGGCAGCTCGCTATTGTAGGTAATTATTTCACGCAGGTAGCAAGAGTGACAGAGGCCTGCTTTAGGCTTAGGCAGTATCCGACCGTAAGAAGCTACCATGGAAAATGCAAGAAAAACCTTACGACCTTCGATACAAAGTGGTATAACCATCTCACTTTCTCCAGGCGTAAAATATCAAAACCAGCGACAGGCATCAGCGTCAAATGTACAAGACGTCTATTGCGATCGACGATCGTCCTGCCGAGCGTGACGAAGGCAAATGCTCCCTACAACTGAAATGGCCCATGTCCAGCGGTGACTTTAGAGCCTGATGAAGAATATATAAATATTTTTTTTTATTTACAACAAAAATCAGTTTTTTTAAATTAATTATTAATTGATCGAAAACACTATAAAGTGTAAGTATAATCAGCTAGGTTCACCACTCGGGTGGACAACTAATAAATCTACCACTTTTTCAATTCGTTTCTAGAAGTTTCTTATAATAGTTTATAAATTGGGAAATGATCTGACGGCCAATAGTTGGGTCGTCAGATCATTTGACAACTGAACCTCCACTAATAAAAGTAAATGAAGTAAATTTATTACATGCTCGGCGGTGAAAGAGAACGTAAGGCAACCTGCATGTATGAGAAATTTATACAATATTTCGATATAGATGTGTGAAGTCCGCTTCTGACTGTATCGTTGGTCAAGTGGTCGTAAACGCGATTGCTGATCATGACGCCCCGGGTTCGAATCCCGGGTCGGGCCAATATCAGTTATTGGGTTTTCTGTCAAGAAATTCTCAGTAGCAGCCCTGAGTTAGGAATTGGCGGTGTTTCACCCCCGTGCCTCAGAAGACACGTAAAGCCGTTAGTCCTGCGCCTGATCTCTCTTCGGGCGTGTCGGATTACCGTCCCATCGGACTGTGAGAGTGAAGGAATAGAGAGTGCACTTGCGTTCGCGCACACACTTGGGTACTATTATAAATTGTTAATCAAATTAAGAACACATAACGGGAAACCGCTGCTATAAGAACTATAAGTTCAAAGCGAATATTCCCCACCAAAACACAATTACCATCAACCAGTGGCTAGTAAATACCATAATAATCATCAAAGCTTCGCGCGCTCACGTCCTAATTGTGGTTTTATACCAAACCACGGCTATTAAAGCAATATTAAATCGGTCGAGCATTTCGTTATTTCTATCCGAGGAAAAGAACGTAGAGACATTCTTTTCTCGTGATCGCTTGTCCTGTTATGCTTTCCTATTTATAAACGTTGAAAGGTTAAAATTTACTTTCAATTCATTTAGTATGACTAGAGTGATGATATTTATATTATTTCCATTTATTGTATTTTAATTTTTTTTTGCAGAAAAATTCTCATTGACAAACTGTATTTTTTATAGAATTAAGGTGACAAGCAAGCACAAAGGTGGACGCTGTGGTCCATATATACATGCATTATCGATTCAAAAACAAAATGCAGATGTGTTCTTACCCCTAAACACAAAGATGGAACCTCGTTACCAGTAAAAAGGGTCTTCGGATCTCGACACTCTATACAAAAAGGTAACGTTTTGTTTGACAAACAAACGAAGCGGTAGCGAAGCCTCCATAGAAGCCGAGAAGCTGGGCTTTCCTATCAAACTGCTCAATCAATAATATCAACTAATAACATAACTCGTAAACTGTTTCAAACTATTTCAAATTTCCCGCGCGCTCCTTTGTTCTACACAGGTCATGACTTCCTTATGTGGTCGTAGCCTTATTATGTAAGGTCAACACTTGGCAATTCGAAATACACTGATTCGTGTTCTCTCTGTCTCAATGCGAACACGCAATGGACTGTCAAAAAGCAAAGCAATATGGATGGACCCCGGTCGCGGCAAAACTACGCGATACTGCTGTCATAAAAAAGGAGTTGAGTTGAGCGATTAGTCGTCTCTCTCGCACGCGTGGGCTTTTTACCGGGCTTTCGAGAAGACTATCGCTCCATTTCTAACCTATGGCAAAATGTTCTATAATGAAATATAACTACGATTGTTTATATAGCAATTAGTATAGAGCCTTAAGCCGGGCTTTCGGTGTGAAGTTAGTCAAGCACGGGGGCGCGCGGGCGATACGTTTGCAAGTTCACTTCACATTTCAATGTTTACTCTGTGTGTTTACTGGAACGAATAAATATTGCGAGTTGAAAATGTATGCTTTTTTAAAGATTTTTAGTGAAAATGGAGGATAATAGTGTTCCTTGTGGTGAACTTTGTTGAGAAAAAAAAGCTATCCACGCCGAAACCAACGCCTGATCTGTGTATTTTGATCACATTTATGAAAACACATTGCAAAATAATCTGCTCCTCGTTTGAGACGCAATGTGCGCTGTGCTCAGACAGAATACAAACGACTTTTTGTTGAAATAATTGATAACATATCTTCAGAAATTAATGGCCGATATTCTGAAATTTTCAAATTAAAATTTTTCCAATTATTCAACAACAAACTATTCGAAAAATATCGTTCAGATTTTCCTTTAGAGACATTAGATTCATTATTTGAAACTTACGCAAACAATTTTGATAAACAAACATTGAAAAACCAATTGATTTCATTGTATTCCTCCCCTGAATTAAAAGACCGCAATGTTTTCGAACTCATTGACTTTATAAACGAAAATAGTCTTGAAGAAGCCTTTAAAGTTCCCCAGCTTTTAAAGTTAGCTTATCTTGTCGTAACTATTCCAGCCACAAGTTCCTCCGCGGAACGTGCTTTCTCATCTCTGATGCGCATCCATACTTATTTGAGAAATACACAAGGTCAAGAGCGTCTTTCAGACTTATCAATTATCGCAATTGAAAAACAGTTATTGGTACAATTAAAACGTTCACCAACATTTTACGCGGACGTAATCAAATCTTTCCTTAAGAAAGAAAGACGATTCGATTTAGAATATAAATAATTTTGAATAAAACTACTTTTACGGATTATATCGCGTTTAATAACTTTTTTTTATTAATTCCCGACGTTTCGGTGCTTTACAGCACCCATGGTCACGGGGGACTGAGGTAAACAACATGCCAGCAGAATATGCAGTATTACTCAGACATTGCCTTACATCTGGCTATCTATTGTGGAAGGAAGAGTTTTACAAGCAAGTAGATGGTGTTGCGATGGGCTCACCGGTATCTCCCATTGTCGCCGATATTTTCATGGAGGACTTTGAGGAGAAAGCCCTGCTTACTGCACCAGTAACTCCAAGGTTCTACAAGCGGTACGTAGACGATACTTTCACAATTTTACCATCAGACAAAGTAACTGCATTTTTAGAACATCTTAATTCCATAAACTCTAAAATTCAATTTACTATGGAGTTAGAGGCAAATAATTCTTTAGCTTTCCTAGATGTGTTAGTCATTCGAAATCCTAACAACACCATAGGTCACACTGTGTATAGAAAAAAGACCCATACAAACCGATATTTAAACGGTGAATCCCACCATCATACTTCACAGTTAGCTACCGTGGGCATATCTTTGTTACAGAGAGCACGAGGGATCTGTGACAGCAAACACTTGGCCGCCGAGCTTCAGCACGTCAAGCTGGTTCTGCACGACAACAAGCTTCGGGTCCCGCGCCTACGTCACAGTGACCGAGTGAAGCCGGCCACAGTCGAGCGTGTGCCTGCTGTACTACCATATGTCAGAGGTGTCACAGACAAGATTGGCTACATCTTGAAGCGAGCTTCTATTAGAACTTTTTTCAAGCCGCCGAAGAAGATTATTCAGTTCTTACCATCCGTCAAGTGCAATATTCCTCTACAAGATGCAGGAGTGTACAAGCTTGATTGTGAATGTGGTCTCTCATATATAGGGCAAACAAAACGATCTATCAAAACCCGCGTAAAAAAACACATAGGTAGCTGACGTGAAACACCAACGTTCCGGGAAGTCTGCAGTTTGTGATCATATCCTAGACGGCCCCGCCATTACATTAGATTTGATAAACCACAAATTCTCGCGAAAGAACATCGATTCCTGCCAAAGATGATACGTGAGGCTATTGAAATTAAAAAAACATCCTAATTTCAATAGAGAGGGAGGCTGGGTACTACCACCTACTTGGGATCCTGTAATTAATAAAATTAAAACTAAACCCAAGCATAGCACTGCAAGACTTCAAGACACAGTAAGTTCATTCTGCGTAGATCGGACCAAAATTAATAATTAAAAAAGCTGAAGGTACTCCGGGACGTCAATCACCTCAGTCCCCCGTGACCATGGGTGTTGTAAAGCACCCGAAACGTCGGGAAAAAAGTTATTAATCCGTAAAAGTAGTTTTATTCAATGTGTAGTGTTCGCGTAAATATAAGAAATCATTATATAAATATTTTTTTTTTTCAATTTTGTACATAGTTGGTTTGTACTTTGTTCATGCTTTTCTTTTGTTCATGTATGTAAATATCTTTTTCTTTCGCTCAAGCAAACCCAAACGGCTTTTTTCAAAGCCACCGAAGGTATGCAATTGCTGATATGTCATACAATCTATCTAGCAGTAGTATGCCTTCTGTGTGCTTTGTTAAACACGTCCTCGACAGCACTGAATATGAAACTGAGGAGTGGAGACAGATCAAGATTGGTGTATTTTATTAAAACTGCTAAAAACAACAAAACCATATCTCGGGCTTGCCCTAGTTTGGAGCCCTAGCTTCGCCACTGAAACGAAGTAATAAATATTTCTGAAAAAATAACAATTCAAGGATTAAATACGTGACAGAGATTACTGGATTCTGTCGCTATTCTTAAAGAGATATGTACTAGAGCGATGAAATTGAAATATCACTGAATGATATAAATAATCTGTTGTTTTTCAAATGCTAGAATCTGAAAGTTAACAAACCTTCGAAGAAGAACGTGGGTATATCAACAATAAATGTAGACTACATTAGAGATGCCACCAATATTCTTGTCCTAACACTCCCGAAACGTCGTAACCTGTGATGAGTAATATGCACACATCTTTCGTCAAATATTCGGCGCTTCGGAAAAGATCGTAGCCGAATAATTGGTATTCAGTATCTACATCCCCTGCTCGACACAGGTCTCTGCTTATGTTTGTTTTCTCCGAGATGATTTTTGGACCTAGAATGAGTCTGCTGCACTGCTCCAATGCGTGTTGAAGCACTTCACATGTCCTCGGAATTTGTTGATCATTAAGTTGATGCCGGGTACATTATGAGGTTTTCCTTCAAAGCCGAGCACGTGGTAAATCAGCTATTAAGTGCGATGAACAATTTCATTGGCGCAGGTGGGGATCGAATTCGGTTTATCACATACTATGAAATTTTATACTAAGCGCTTAATCCCTAAGCTACCACGGCTTATTCTTTCTAAAAATAACGCCTTAAAAATAAAAACTAGTAACATAACACTAATTTTGAAACCACAAAATCTAGTCAACGAACGATGGAAACCATAAACGGAACCCGATACAAAATCGCATTACGTTATAAGCCGATGTCACTTTTGTTACAGCAGTGCGAGTTGAGCTACGATCACGATCGTAGAGGTGACGGCTTCCTGTCGTTAAGGAAAGTTAAAGCCCGACAAAAATAGGATACATTACATTTATTTTAATGCCATAGCAACATTATTAACGTATGTTATTTTGTACATCTTAAAAGAGCACGATTAAATTACATAGATAATAAAACGTTTTCATGGATTTTTAGTTTATAATTTTATATACCATGTGGTGGCGGCGTAAAAGAATCAATTACCCAATTTCGTTTGACTGTGGAAAATGTCCGAAAAATCTTATGGCTAGCGACAAATAGATGGTGGTATGTGACGAGCAACAGCGGTAAAGACACGAGAGGTCTGGTACTGTCAATTCACCGTCAATTCGTCTGCCATTGGAATTTTTTATGGATTGTTGAGATTGATCCCGGATTTTTATATCACAATTTATAGACACATGCAAAATGTTTATTCACTCGAGAACATAAACATAATAAAAGTGTATATGTAACTAGAGACGTTAAGTTTCTAAATTAATTACTGTTACCGTTATTTGCGAAACATAAACCTCCCCTATAAATTAACTCATAGGGAGGATATTTGCCATAGTTGCCGCGTTTGGCAGGCTTGTATCGTATAAAAAGAAAAGAGAAAATAAATCGCAAAACTAGTTTATGTAACGTGCGTTATTGAATAGGCTCATAATATGTGATTACATTGATACAAAATGACTAAATGGAGTGACGACCTGGTAAGAGGTGCAGGAAGTCGATGGATGCAGGTGGCCAAGGACCGTGCTTTGTGGCATTCCTTGGGGAGGCCTATGTTCAGCAGTGGACTTGTGAAGGGCTGTAATGATGATGATGAAAAATGACTACATTAAAATTTATTTTCACACTAGTGTCACAAACAAACAGATCTTGAACCAGAGATATAAATGATGAATTTAAGGATAAAGACGATCAAGATGCACAGTATAATGTCTTCCATACCGAATTTAGGCAACGGCGAACGGCAGACGACTAGGCATCTGCACAAAACAGGATTACAATGCACGAGTGTGTGCGCAAGCACAGGTGCACACTATCCCAAGGGATGGCAATCCGACACGGTCCGAGGGAGATCAGGCGCAGCAACAACTTTTCGTGCTTTCCAAGGTAAGGGGGTAAAATACCGCCAACTTCTTGACTCCGGGCAGCCACTGAATTTTTTTTGACAGAAAATCCCAATTAACTGATTTTGCCCGACCCGGAATTTGAACCCGGGACCACATGATTAGCAGTCGCGCTTACGACTATTAGACCAACGAGGCAGTCAATATCAACATACAAACATATGGCAAGTGATCACCGCCAGTTATGAACATCCGCAACAACAGAGGATTTGCGTGATATGCTATGTCTTTTAGAAGGGCGAGAGAAAATTACGCAGCCAATACATTGTGATGCGTAATTGGTAGACTCGTTAGTATAAGAAAAACTTACCATCAGGTTAGATAGAAGTCAAGCACTGGCTTAGAATAGTTTAAAAAGAAACACTATCCAAAAATCGTAAGCAGCGTTTTTATATTGCGCCGAAATAGAAACTTAAATAAAATGTTATACTTTTGTTTTTCTCCTGCCTGGGTCTAGGTGGTATATCAAAAATGATAAATAATTGTAGGTAATAAGAAGTGTAATTATCGCAATGTTCAGTTATTTACTAAATATTTACGAAACAAGATGACCGAAATTATACTTATACATATATAAAATAATAACTAAACTAATATATTAAATAAAAATAAAGCTTATATATTAAACAACTTTACTAATTGCCATTACTGAGTCCACTCCTTCATAAGGGGGATTTTTAACAATCGTTATTTCATCTCTTACTTGATACAGTCTATAAATATTTTTCATATAGAATAAGGGTGACAAACGAGCAAACAGTTCACCTGATGGTAAATGGAATGGATGATCTATCTTCTATTAAAATCAAAATGCAGATGCATTGCCCTGAGGACTAATATATATCATCAGCACATATCCTCGGAATTTATATTTGTCATTTCTCAGACATGCAGGTTTTATTACGTTTTCCTTCACCGCAGAGCACTTAGTAAATCAGCACATAAAACGGCGATGACTGAACCCTGAGTGCCAGTGTACTGCGAAATTTACTAAGCTCTGAGTTTCCATGAACTCGTTTATTTTTATAGGAACTACCCATCACCTAATATCTTCCATTGGTGTCGTAAGAGGCGACTTTGGGATGTTGTGCCAAAAAGATCGTGTGGCTTTCGATACATGTCAGTGGAAAATACCCTGACGGGTGGCGCGAGCAACGTCCCAGGTGCGAAACGCCTGTTACAGCATCTTTAATCTGCTTGCCAAGTGTTAAGACTAAGGCAAGCCCTTCCTATAATAAGAGGTACACGTACAACAGTGGGCTTTTACAAGGCGATGAAAAGGAAAAAAAAGAAGAACCAATTGATATAAATTTAATTCAAAAGCCAATAATTTTTTAGTTTATCACCTAAAGGGAGTGCGGGCTGAAATACAATATAATGAAATATTTAACAATTTCACTGTCCCATGAGTCATATATGAACATTTTAATTGTTTAACTATTGTGTCTATTTCTCGGACAGGGAAGTTGTTAATACTTACGAATATAATTGCTAGCAAAGCGCAAACAATATTTTATGACTCGAGAAAAAAATAGCCGGTGTTTTAAATCTGTCGCATAATATATTCGTAATAATTGGTTGGTATAAATGATTAATTCAGAATACATATAAGTAGGTAAGTACGTCTGTTTTCTCTTAATCAAATCGCAGACTGGATTTGAAATTATGGACATTTTACGGTTAGCCTAAGTTGAACAAATTGAGAAACAAAACTATATAATATGTCAAAGGAGTACGAATATTTATTAATATAAAAAAATATGGCAAAATTGTGAAAAATAGAACTGTCAAATTAGTGTCATCAAATTAGCTACATAAACGTCACTCTCGTGCGTTAGTATTGGTTAGTATAAAAGAGCGTTTAAAAAATCGCTTAAGCGATAATAGCGCCAATTTTACGACACAATCGGACAATCTCAAAAAATACACTTTAAAACATTTATTTGTAAATTTTTGGACTCATTTTTTATGTTTTAAACATGAAAAAGAGCAGTTGAGTGTATTATTATCCCATTAATAAGATGGGACAATTGTGATGTTTAAGTTATTTAAATATCATAATCACAAAAAAAAAAGCAATTTTAAATGACGATAAATATAAAACTTTGAGAACTCATTGATATTCATGCATGTTTAAGCATTAGGTACACAACCCGAAATTGGTAATAATATCAAATTAAAATAAATAAAATTGAACGCTAAATCTGTATCGACATATGAAATACTAAATATATAATTGGTCACGGATAATCGCGTAACTATCTATTGTTTGTTTATATTTGTTTTGTTATATTGTTGAGTTCGGACGAGACGGGCTGCGGCGGGCGATAGAGATAGATATGATTTGTACCGAGCGGTTGTTGGCGACCGCAAGCCACAAGCCCGCGTTCCCCGCACGCCGCGGCCCACCGGCAGACGCGCGCGTCCGTTCGCTCGATACGATCCAGCGTCTGAATAGGATGTCCACACTAACAATATTATTAAAGTTTAAAGCGTTTTTGTATAGTGCCAAGTTTAGGTGTCCGAATTATGAACCATTACAATTTATTTACTCTAAGAGATAATTGCAAGAATATGTATAAAATATGTACATATTAAATTTCAAGTCTAATGTGTAGTTATTTTTATATAAGTTAATTTAGTTGGCTCAGGGGTAAATTAATATTGCGATTAAATATATTTTAAGCAATAAGTATAAAAATTGTTATAAGATATTCCATTTTCTAAAAAAAATAATTAAGAACGTGTATTTAATATATTATATAGCATAAATGAACAATGAAAAGAACATGATTTAAATAAAATAAATTGATAAAAATAAAATAAAGAAAAGAATTAATTTTTATCTAATTAAAAAAAAAACTAACCCATAACGAATATCTTCTTCTAAATCGTGAAGGCGATTTACATACACCGGAACAATTATTTGTAGGCCATACTAACACTTGTTCCGTGCAGCATTCAAAACCGCGGCCATGCAGCCCCATGACCAAACGTTTTAACTACTGAGCTTCCGAGCCGTTAAAATTAATTCTTGGTAATTATAGTAATTTAAAATAATTGAATGAAATAATTAAGATGTAGGGCATTTCCATTTATGACATCACAGTCCAGCAAAGATAACGAAAAAAGTTTGTCGCCCTAACAAAACGCCGCCATTTTAGAATTAACCGCGCGTTTCTCGCGGCGCGTCAGTCGCTCGGAATCCGCCCGTTCGTGTGTACAATACGCGTTTACAAGCTACATCAGTTTCAAACTCATGTAACATTTCCAAGATGACTACGATGCATTTTGAATATGATCCAGAAAGATTGATAGAAGAAGTGAGGAAGCGTCCTGGAATATGGGATTTCGAAGATGTTGCATATCGTGCAAAGGCAATGCGTCAAAAACTATGGACGGACGTTGTAAACGAACTTATGGAGGCAGACGTAAAGGTCACGAAGAGTGAAATGCGGGAACTCGGTAAAACATATAATTCTATCATGTTACGTAAACGTATTATTATTTACACTATGTATTTGTATATTTTGGTTAAGAACATTATATAATATCATCATATTTACAATCAAAATAGGTGTATATAGATACCTCTTTTCATTTGTTTACATTTGATAATAACAAATAATAAAAGATTAGATTATAATAATATAGAGACAGAACAGACGTCACACATTATAATATAGATATGTCGCTACTGTTTCTTGGTCAGCTATAATATAGCAGGTAGTAGACTATTGGCCAAATACTCAAACGCTACTCAATTTTAAGATGTAGGTCTCGTGGTGTCACAGTCACATTGACTTTAAAGTAATAGAGACAGCACGAGACTTAACGGCGTCTTAAAATTGAGCGGAGTTTGAGTATTTGGGCATGTAAATAGCTGTTTCATCACAAATAAATTATAGTTGACTAAATTATAATTGACTATAGAGTACATATTCAATGAAAGAACACTCTTGAAAGAAGTAATTATGTGACATTGTGACATTTAAATAAAACTAGTTTTACGGATTTTATCGCGTATATTAACTTATTTTATATTCCCGACGTTTCGAGCACTTTACAGCACCCATGGTCACGGGGGGGACTGAGGTGTTTGACGTCCCAATGTCATAGTTAACCACGGCTACCTCCAGATTAAAAATTATTAATTTGGAGATATGGAATATAATGTTTAATCTGGAGGTAGTCCCCCCCGTGACCATGGGTGCTGTAAAGTACTCGAAACGTCGGGAATATAAAATAAGTTAATATACGCGATAAAAGCCGTAAAACTAGTTTTATTTAACTATGTAGTGTTCGCGTAAATATAAGAAATCATTATGACATTGTGACATTTTTTATTAGCAAAACTTTTACATTACACAAATCTTCTAATTTCGAGGAGTCCCCTGACGCGAGTCGAAAGCGTGCTTTGCTTTGTTTATCGTAGACAGTTTGTTTATAAACAAAACCAAGGGTGCTCACGCACGTGCGCCGTAAATTTTACCTATTCTGTATTCTAACATGGCGTGAACTTGTTACATTACACGAACACTGTGGCACGTTTTAATTAAGATGGAATTGCTATGTATAAAATTGGTACTATCTATATTATTTGTCGAGCCAAAATCAGTTATTGGATTTTTCTATTAAGAAATTCTAAGTAGCAGCTCGGAGTCGGGAAGTTGGCGGTGTTTCAACTCCGTTCCTAGGGAAGCACGTAAAGTCGCTGGTCGTGTCGGATTGCCGTTCCATCGGACTATGAGAGAGAGGCAATAATAATGTCCTGCGACCCAAAATTCTGTATTAGAGGACATTATTGTTTTGTTTATTATAACGGGTTTAGGTGAAGGTTCAAAACTCAGAATAATAACTTAGATAATTTCAATTTTTTTTTCAGAACTTCAACTGCAGAAGAAATGGAAAAGCATAAGAGATTGCTTTCAAAAATATGTAATGAATCCTAATAGATCCAAGAGACCATACATCTACAGTAAAAAGCTACAGTTCCTTCTCAAGGGTCAGGACCCCACTGAACCGTGTGCTTCAACCGACTCTGAAGGAGGCGATAAGAAGTCCAACATTTGGAAAACGAAAAGAAAACTGAAAATAACAAAAGACAGCTCAGATGATGAAGATGACGACAATTATAATGATATTGAAGATTCCAAATCAAACTGTTCCAACGAAAACAACGAAACACAAACGCCCGCGAAAAAATCTAAAATGAACAGCGTTGTTGTAGACGAATTCGCTTTCGCTAATGTCGACTCTCAGGTGATGAACGAATCAGAGGACTGTGACAAATTATTTCTTCTGTCCCTTCTCCCACATTTAAAGTCGATACCGGAAGAATTTCGATTGAATGTCAAAATGGAAATGATGAACGTACTCCGGACTGCTAATTTAAGAACATCCATAGATCATAAAATACTTTAATTGTAATTTAATTATAAAGGTTGTGATAATAGCGCTCTTCATAGTATAGTTTGTTAAGATTTAAGGTCTTAGAGTTAGTTTGTTGTCTTTCTATATGTGACATTCCCATAAACGTTACAATAATAGAGGTATAAATTTTATTGATGAGTTTGCGTTTGATTTATATTTTCACAATTTAAAGGTCCAACGTTATGTATACGCAAATATTTTAATCTTGAAATAAAAAAATGGTTATAACAATATCATAGAAATAAATACCTAACACATTTATGTGTCATTTTTTTTATAGAAAAGGGGGCAAACGAACATGTGCTGACCTGATGATTTAAGTGTTGACCACCGCCAATGAATAACTGCAATACGAAAGGAATTGCAGGTGGGTTGCCGGCCGTAAAAAGAAATAAGCTCGCGTTCTATGAAGGTCCCTAAGTCATATCGGTCCGAAAAAATCGCCGCTTGTAAACTATTCCACATAGAAGTCGTGCGAGGAAGCAAACTCCTAGTAAATCGGACAGTGGTGGACTGCCAAGCATCCAGATGGTGTGGATGGTACCGTGAGTTTTGTCGAGATGTTCGATAGTGGAATTTTAAAATTAAAGTTTTGTTAAAATAAATGTTTTACAAATAATTTAACAAAATTTGGATGTCTGTCAATGATCGCCAAAGAGATTTAAATATATAGCTACTACTACTTAAATGTCTTTGGTGATCGCAAATAAAACCGTCTGCGATTCGGTTTGTGGTCACTGAATTTATTAATTTTTGTTAATAATTCTTGTAAGTACCATTTCTTTGTTTTAAAAAATCAATAGAATTATGCAATAAGAGTAGATAGATGTTAGGAGATGAGAAATGAGGTTTGTAAATGTAAATTATATTGTAATTAAAAATATCAAACTTCGATATGAATGAATTTATACTGTAATGTAATTATTAAAATAAGAGGTAATAACTTATCTAATCTCATATGTTTAATATTAATGATGTAATAATAATAATAATTCAATTAATAATTTATGTACAATTTATTGTATAGAATTCAAGATTTCTTTGTATTTTTAAGTAAATCTGTATTATACAATACATTTTATGTATTTGTACATAGTTTTTACATAATGTTTGAATTTAACTAACGGAGAAATAATTTTAAAATGTAATATCAGCTTAGTGTACACAATTAATTGTATTTAATTTAATTATTGCATGCCAATTATGACAAAACATTTCAGTTCCACATGTACCATATTTTTAAGCAAATATATTTTCTATCTATTTAGTGACAACATTATTTCTTCTCGAGATAAGAGAAACAAAGAAACTGATAACATACGAAAGTACACGTCATAATAACGAAAACAGAGATAAGTTGAAATTTAAACTTTCAAGTATCCAATCCTTGTATTGGGTCAAGTTATATTATCAACATATTACACTAGTGGATTAACATATTGTCTCACACTGACACTACTTTCTTACTAATATCGATAGTCGATGACTTCTACGATGCTCACACATAGTCTGAACGCTAATAATTCAATTTTATCGCAACTACAGTGCCACTAATTTAGATGGACTCAACAAATGGGCGTTTATATGCAGATACTTGGATAAATAACTATAAAATATACACCTTACCTGAGATCTAAATACGTAAGAGATTGCAGACCTCCAACAGTCTCCGGTACGCTTCTTATAATATTCTGTGACAGCAACAACTTTTCTAAATACACATACGTGGTCACTTCGTCAGGCACTTCACTAAATCTGTTCTTAGACAAATCTGAAACAAAAAACTTTATTTTAGTATGAAATATTTCTCACATCTCATTTTATTCGTATGAAAGCTTATATTGATCCGCTTACTGTTAACGCATAATAGCGTAGCGGTTACGAGCGTGGGGGATATTACACATTGGGGAAGAGAACAAAGTTTTCTTATAGCGCAGCGTGGTTTTACGATTAAAGTAATGGCTAACCATAAAATATCTCGTAATTTGGTAGGGGTCGTAACTTCATTAAAATAAACATTAATTTATTAAGCAGGCACACACTCATCACATAATATAACTTAATTAGACGCATTTTCATAACCCTTTTAGAAATAAGAGGACCTGTGGCTAGCTTTGGAAGATATTAAGGCTGTCACTTTATCTTTTGTTTACATTACACGACTTACCCCGTTGTGCCTATGAGCACATCAGTGTACTCACAGGCTCTTGCCAGTATAATTACAAGATGTGAGGCATTTCATCTTCGTGCTTCATCTTAGTGCTCAAGTTTTTACAACGCATCTATGGCCTTCTAAAGTCGGTTGCAGGTGTCCATTCGCTTTACGGTAGTGTAGCAGAAACCACTCACCATCAAGTGGATTTTTAGCCCCTTTATCACTAATTTTACAAAGAAACTTAACTAACTTTCAAATACACTTACGTAAGCTAAGTACTTAATATTTAGTTTGTATCTTAAGGTGGTATATGGCATTCCTTGACGTGTGATAGACTGTAATGATGATGACGATGACGATTGATTTAACGGCACTCATAATTCCATTTCTACTTTTTCATACGAAAGGGTCGGGCGCTACTAATGTGCATACGTGATGTGAATTATAACTTTGCATAGTATTAAATAGCTTTAAGATAATTTCTTATTTTTCTGCATCAGCTCGCAAAAATCGACTGCTGGATATGGACCTCTCCCGTTTTAAATATTCAGTTATACCGGCATTTATCGGAGGCCATAAGATTTTTCAGGAATTCTCCATAGTCACCTTTGTAAACGGGACGAAATGGGGTGATAGATTCTCTTACGCCGCCAATTTAATGACGTATTGTTTGAGTAAAAGCTATTGTTGAATCAAAGATCAAACAAAGGCTAGACAGTTGTGCTGTGTGTGTGTGTGATTAGAATCTGTGTTTCACATTTCCTATCAAATAAACGTTGCAATAGAAAATTCTTTGGGAGTTGACAATGGGAGAGGCCTATGTCCAGCAGTCGGTCTTTCACGGGCTGATGAAGAAAATGAAGAAACGTTGTAATTAGATGAGACGAAAGGACAAATAAACTGTCATAGACACTGATACAACATATTCAAACCTACTTTTGGAGTCGACGCAGTGAGCATGTTCCAACCAAGCTACAAGCGCTTTTTATTTGGTAGACAACAACGAACAACACAGTTAATCCAAAACGCACTTGTATAACGTATATATAGAAAAATATTTACGAAATCATAAGAATGATAAATACAATATTCATGTACCCCAAAAAGCAATAGAACCCAAGCACAACTTAATGAGAGGAATTTATATAACTTGCATTAATGCGGTGGGATACTTCTGCGTAAACCAGTCGTAGTTCGATGACTCTGTAATTTAGCTGCAGGGGTTAGGCGTGGCTGGATCAGCTTACTGGATATAACTACGAGCGAACTATGGTAAAATTAATGACGACATCTCAGAAGTTTGTGTGTGTGAATGTCTTTTTTATTCCATTACCAATGTTCACAAACCAATTCATATAGTATAAAAGAAAAGCATAGCAAGAAATTTAAAAATGCCATTATAATGTACAGTTAACTTTAAACATGTTAGCTGTGATTCTTGTAATACATTATATCAAGATCTAAATCTAAATAGTAAGATAAACGTATAACATTCAATCTATATTAAACATGATAGAACCACGCAGCAGCTGTATTATGGCTGCAGCAAGAATGGTCAGCTAGACCGGGGAACGAGCACGCTGGGTTTTGTATGGTGAGTGACAAGAACCGGAGGCCCTTTTTATAAGCAACGAAGAACGCTTCCGCATTTTGATCCTTAATCGAGGACAGATGTAGATGACGGGCCACAGCAATCACTTACATATAACGATAGCTTTGGTATCTTTATTAAAGAACTTAGATTACTTCATATCTAAATATAAAACGCAATTTATACATGGTTGGCTCCGTGGCGCAGTGGCTTAGCAATGAGTTGCTGCGCTGGGGGCCGCGCGTTCGAATCCCGCACGGAACAAGTATTTGTATGGCCTACAAATAATTGTTCCGGGTCTGGATGTTTGTAAACTGCCTCCACGATACGGGAGAAAATCCTAGTGTGGGGTTAACGTTTTTTTATTGAACAAAAGAAGAAATAAGATGAATTTATACATGGTTCTTTACTAACTTTATTTTAAATACGGTAAATTTTTTCAACATTATTTACGAAATAACCGACTGTATATAATACCTACCCATAATCATATTTTTTAGAAAAAAAAATATTTAGTAAATTGCGCTTATTTTAACTTACCCTACCAATAATTCAACGTCATATTTTAAATGCGGGAAATTATCCGGATTTACCCGTGCATATAAACAAACTACGAAAATACTCTTTAAATGAAACATTTTGTAAGCGGTAAAATGGCTTGCATTTACATGTTATAAGTACAGTTATCCTTTCATTGTTTTCATAAGAAAATACGGAACATAGTGCAGCCCTGTTGTGTCTATTCTGTAGTAATAGTCTGGCGTATTTTATAACTACATTTTTAACTCATATTTTATTTTTAACGTTTAGCTTTAGACATACCACTTAATTTAAAATTTAATTTCAGTTTTACAAATAGTTAGTAACAAAAAAATATCAGGCAAATATTATTTGGTTTAGTGATGGTATTGTTAGCGCACGCGGTTGTGGGATAAAGGGAGGAGCTTAAACAAGGTAATATACACCATGTTCTTTTTGCAGGCGGATTGTAGCTAATTAATTTTCGCATCTTGAACACGTTCTCTTGGTTGATTTCAAATAAATAATTACAGTGCAATAATAACTGTTCTGTAAATATGAGGCACCTACAGAACCTACACCTATATTCAGTGTAGTACTATGTTTGTAGTATTGTAGTGTAGTGTGCAATACTTTCAAACACTACAAAAAAAAATAAGTTTCATGTAACGGTATTTCACCAGAATGAAAATGGACCGTCTGATCCTCACTATAATAATAGTTGTTGTCTATCTACGAAAAGGCCACAACTAGACCTTGATTACGCGTAATTTGAGAGGACTTTTCGTAAAGTAAGCCAATCCTGTCAGATGACAGCATTGGCGATGCAGTGCCAGTACCCATCGCTTTTTTCGACTGTTATTACATTAACATACGCTGATGATCATAGACATATTATGATTCATAGAAATATGAGAAAACTAGAACAGTTCATTTTGTACATTTGACTTAAATTATCTATGACCATTTATGTGTGTATTTGACAACTTGCTGGCAAAAAGGATTATATTATATAACCCCAAAACGCGGACAGAAAAGTGGCGTCGAAATGCATGACTTTGGAGTGGAACATTTAAAAGACAAAATTGTTAAAATTAAATTGAATTCAGAAAAACGTTATATAAGAATTTGTATCTTCTCTCAATTTTTCGAGTAAAGTTTTATGAATTCCCTTTTCTGAGCGCCGCCTTATCTAGTCTGACTCAAAAACGTCAACTTATTTTACCTCTCTTCTTAGACACGTTTTCTTTTTTACTAAAAAAGTAATGATAAGTGGCAAAGGCGGCTGTATAAACAACTATATCGTCGTCCATCTTGAGTGAATATGAAGATTCTATGGTCATACAGTATAATATGTATATTTGACTGATAGATAAAACAGACTATAATAAGAAATATTGACATCATAATTCTATCAAGACAATATGATAATGAACTAGTGGCCGTAGCCTAAGGCCTCAAGTAGAAAGCGTTTTGCCAAACGCTTTCTACTTGAGGCCTTAGGCTATACTCGATAACCTTTCGACATAGGTATGACTTATGATTTGAGGAGGTCGTCAAGACAACAATGTCTTCACGCTCTTACGCTCAGAGCGTGTGTTTGTAATACACGCCGAACGCCCCGCCCATCTGAACACTCTTCGCTGTGGCCTATGCTTCAGCCTTAGCCAAAGGCATCAGCGAAAAACGATTTGTGGAACACATAGCGTGGCGATGTGTTTTCCATGCAATATGACCAGTTAAAGCTCAGTACAATCTCCAGTCAACAACTCAACGCAGTACTCCAAACTGATTTCTGCGAAAATTCTCTCAGAATTGAAGGAGGCAGGACCCAGCAGTGGGAAGTATATCTATAGGCAGTTACATTACACCATCAGCACGCAAAGCACATATTTTTCAAACGTTTCAACTAGTAGTCTGTAAACAAGGTAATAATTTGATCAATAACAATGAATGAATCATTACGGCCTATCAGAAGTCTCCGACTTATTTTGAGTTATCAGGAAGATAGCAGCATTTTCATTTCAGTTTTCCTCCGTCGTCTCCTTCGACATCAACGGGATGGTAGTGAATACTCATACGCTGCCACTACAGCGGAGAATCCACGACCCCATATTATAATATAAATTTAATAACACCTTAAAGTATACATCGTATACTTTATTACTATTATTACTTGAACTGCTTTTAATTGCGCAAATAATAATTATTTAATACCATAAGCTATTACAATAAATGCACAGTTTTTCCTGCTTGATTCCGCGAAATTTATATGAATTGTCTCTTGAACGATAGAGTATATGTGTCAGACGCCAAAGGAAAAGAATGCACACAAACTGGTTAGTCACGTTAAATGCATCGTAACAATTGTGAGATATTCTCTTGTGCAGGATATCGACTGGATTTTCGTTTTTAAGATATCGATTAAGAAAACAAACGCTATTTAAATCGTTCATTTACATGTATTTAAAAAATCAATTTGGAAAGATTTTCGATAAACTGTCTTTATTTTTGGATGTTTTAAAGGTAAAAAATTACAACCTGCATATATCTTTACACACAGCACAGGCTTTCTCTCATTTCTAAGAGGGTTATGTACGTGTTGGCTTACTTCACATGTCCTTGAAATATTTTATTACGCAGACATGCAGGTTTCCTCGCGATGCTTTCCTGCGCCATCGAGCATGTGATAAATCATTAATTAAACTTGCAATTAAATTAACAATTTCTTTAGCGCCGGCGGAGATTGAGACAGAGTTGCTTACATATTGAGATTTTTATTGCGAGCGCTTAATTCCTGAACTCGACGTCCAATACGATTCTTCCATTTTATGTACTTTAGATAAAAAATTATTTTATAAAAGGTTTGATTGTCACACTATACACTGTAATCAAAGAGTGTACCATGCAAGCTGAACCCGCTGTCCCGCTACACGCTCGTCATTCAGTTTCCAAAACTTACTCTTAGTTTTAGAGTTCGCGCTATACTTCATCCCACTAATTACCTTAAAAATCGTGTATACTATAAAAAGCCTCAAAGAAAACTCACAAATATAACGGCCAAGCATACTTTTTTATGTAACAAAATCACCAAGACGTAAGTGTAATGTGAATAAGAAAGGAGTTTGTTCGAGTTCAACGAGTCAAAAGCCTGGCAAAAGAGCCTTTATTTAACTCGGTGACAGCGTGAGCGACAACAAAAGGAAGTCACCTATGTGATAATGACTCGAGACGGTCGCTTCCGAACAATGAAGATGTGTCTAACACTTGAACACTTAGTAAATCTTCCCATCATTCATAAGATATTTAATTTTATCTACAAAAACAATCTTAAGAAATTAGAATGTAGGTGGTAGAGCCAGACAACAGAGCATAGACATATTATAGTAGAGCCAGATTGCAGCCGTATTGGGCTTGACGAAGGACCACGCTCTCATAGAATATCTGCATAAATACCAGCATAATGCTGCTTTGTTTCTGATAGTCAGTTGACGAAAAACGCGGTGCCTTATTACTGGTAACGGGGCATTTCATCTTAGTGTTCAAGAGTTAAGCCGCATTTGTATTTTGATACTAAATCGAGGATAGATAGGTGACGGTATTGATAATGCGATTAAGAGAAGTATTTTTTTTAAATTAGTATATATTAGAGCTGTTAATTATATTAGTGGCGGCGTAAGGGAATCCATGACCCCGTTTAGTCTCGTGGGTATCGTTTGAGGCGACTGTGGAGAATGCCATGTTTTATGGTCACCTAATTTGAGCCAATCATATAATACCCATATCGGCGATGGACAGCAACGTCAGAGACGATTTTCGTGCTGCGATTGTCAATCCAACTGCCAAGCGTGACGACTAGGTAATTTTAATTAATAAGAAATCTTTTCGTTCCTAAAAAATGGGAGGCCCATGTCCAGCAGTACACTTTTAACGGCAGAAGATGATGATTTTTAAATATTGTGGTTTGTGTTAAGACATAGTAAAAAATTTATTTCAATTTTCTTGAATTAACTAAGGCGTACACTCATATTCTTTGTATTTATTATTGCTATTAAATATGTTTGAAGTGTAAAAGCAATCGCATACCATATACAACTGCATTGCGAAGTATCGTGCAAACAAGCTCAGGAATGAAAGCAATTGGGTCAATTGGCAAGGCAGGAAATTTAATATAAAAGTTATCGTCGTCGGAAATTTAGAAAAAAAGTGCAGCCATCAAAGCTAGCTTAGCTATGATATGAACCAAGAAATACCTAAAAAAATGTTAAATAAATAAAAAAGGTGAAATTGGAACTAAAAATCTAAGAAGAGTTATTTTACTTTTGGTAATAAGAGTGGCAAATGGCCATGTAGTTGCGCCGTGTAATGGCGGAGTAATGCAGAAATGGAATCCACTACCCCATATCATCCCGTGGGTGTCGTAAGAGACATCAGAGAGAAACTGAGACATCAGATGGCCAGCAGCATCTTCTGAAAATAGCTCAAAATAATAAAAAAACTGGGTTGCCTACCCGCCTGTCGAGCATGGCAACTATGATAAATGTTTAAAATGATAAATTATTATGCCCCCTATAAGGCAATCTTTGGGGGAGGCTTATGTTCAGCAGTGGATTTTGATAAGAGGGATGCCATGATGAAGATGATGGTTATTGATAGTACCTAGATCATATAACGTATAATATCTGTAGTACAACTGGGTCGGCTTGACCTGGGAAGCACTATACGCTCTTACAGAATAACAGAGTGGAATAGCAACTTAATGCTCTTTTAAGTCGTAAATAGGAAATCGGAGACCCTTTTTACTGGTAACGGCGTTCTATCTTACTCCTCAGTCATCATCTATTCTTAATCGATGGTAGATTTAATTATCTATGGGCCACAATATCCACTTAGCGGTAGATTGAGTTCTCGTTTGTCACCCTTTACAATACAATCATGCCAAGACGATTAGATGGAATGAAGTGTATAAAATTACAATAATATTTAAAAAAATTCAGACCGAAATAATCTTCTGTTAATGTAGTATACAAATTAGTTCTGAGCCCATTGCTTTGAGTCACAAAATACGAGATTTAACTACAGAACTAAAACCATTTTAGACAAGATATATTGTAAACATTAACATTGAAGACTAAAAACAACGCACATAACCCCATGTTTTAATAATTACACACCACAATTTCCGGCGGCAGTCATAAATAACGCAATGGTTGCGAGATCCGTGACTCACATAAGACACTGTTAGATGGACGGTGTTGGAACGGAGCAAAAGTATTAATAATGCGTAATGTTCAATTGTTTTGTTTGTGTCTTATGACCAACCAACGACACTGCGACTTTGTGATAGTGACGGATCATCGCACTTATATGGTTGTACAACGACACAACACAACAAGGAAGCTTCTAGCACACAGCAACAAAAATACATTTTATATAGAACAGTGATTTCAATAAAAACGGTACAAAAACTAATTTGCAATTTAAATTCTAAATGTTATATTTTGCAGGTAAATGCGCTATTTATACTAGGTACCTACATATCCAATGTGTACGTTTTAACAATTGAAGCAAATGTTTACAACAGTTTTCGTGCTGAGGTCAGTCATCTCGGTTCAACGCCAAATGTTAAGTAAAAGCAAGGTCAGAAGTCTATGCGCATCATACACTGTGGCTAATGTGTTTGATAAGCAAAATATATATAACATACCTTTTATATAAGCGGTGAAGCGACATCAAAGCCTAGACACGGACCGTTGCAAGGATGGTTCAGATATTAAAAATATATCCAAGGGTGATTAGTTACAGTAAAGAAGTATTGGATGATTTAATAGATGGAGCGGGCGATCGTTAATCTTAATTGGGGCGCGTGAACACTGATTATTTCAATAGCACACTTATATTAGGTATTATTTGGAGACTACCCACAATGTTCTGAACAATATAAGGATTTACTTCGATGAAGCCGATAATATAATCATAGTCTTTACATCTTCTTTTTAATGTTTTTTTAAGAAAATTAAAAACATACCTATGTTTACATTATGTTTATTTAGGTAATTAAATTCATGGAAAAAAGCAAAAGATTTTTTTAATAAAACGTAAAAACCTACTTTAAAGAACTTAAAAGAAGAAAATGATTTCCGCATACCTTTTAAGATGGTGTTAAAACATAGTGTATAAGAAGGATTAACCGACTTCAGAAACTATTAGGGGGGAATTATTTAATTAATTTTGATTATTTTAAGATGGATTAAACTTTTTATTAAAATTTTAATTTCCTTAAGCCGTTTAAGTAGACTAAGTCATGTCACAATGTCAAGGTAACGAACTAATAATAATAATAATACTAACCTAACTAACCGAAAACTGACCTAACTATATATTTTTCCATCCTTAGGGGTATTTTTTTTTTCAAAATTTTATGGAATCCCGTTGAAATATAAATGTATATTACCTATTCCATTATATTTAATAAACATTTATATTAATACATAATAAAAAAGAAACATTAAAATCGGTTTACAATTTGACATACATACAATTTGAATTTAAAATCTCCTTCTTTTTCGAAGTCAGCTAAAAACCTAAGCCAAATTTCCATGGTTGTGGAGAAGTAAGCTTTATTGGTATTTGATTTAATATTTCAACATCGTGATATAAATATTCCGCTTCAGCACTGGGTTTGCTCTGCTACTCACATGCGCTGAAGGACATCAAGGCCCTCGAAATATTTTTTTTACACTGCCGAGCCTAGCTAAACAGCACTTTAATAATTCCAATTAACGTTTTCAGTGGTGTCCTTCTGGACATTGAACTCGAGTTGCTCGTGTGTTATAAAATAACTAACGCTCGATTTCCGTAGTAGGCCCATGCTGCATGTATATTATGGTTGTAGCATGAATGGATCGGCTTGACCGGGGAAGGACCACGCTCTTGCAGAATACCAGTGTAAAATACACCTCAATGTGTAGAGTACCGGCGACCGGTGGCGACCCTTTTTACTGGAAATTCATCTAAGGCGTTCCATCTAAGTCCTCAGGGGTGGCAACTCATCTGCATTTTGATTCTTAATCTAATAAAATATACAGTAAGTACTTTATAATTCGTATGTAAATTAATCAATGAAATGTGATAAAGCAATTTAAGAAGTATAAGTTCTAAATAAAAAAACTGCCAATATTCGTAATATGTTATACATACGAAAATGGAAAACGATTAAAACTCGGAGTAATTAATACTAGCATATGTATGTAATTACTCAAAGCACTAAAAACTCAAAAGACAAGTTGACAAATAATGTACACGAAAGCTCACAGTTTTGACAAACAAAATATATGAAAGAATACAGTTTGTCTACCAATGGCAGAATGTAACAGCAAAGAAGTGGCGCCTCTTTAAAATTCACAGGCAGGTATGTATACCTATTATTGAACTGAAACATAAGAATATGTACCTAAAGCGGGCACTGTGGGTGACTAAAGGTCACAACATAAAGGTCGGATAAAAATAGGAAATATATATACAAACATTATCAAAGAATCTAAAATAGATTGTTCTCTTCGAGCGTGTATTATTTATTTCAAGTCAATGCGTTCGAGTTGGCACAGTTTTATGTGTGGGCGATTATTATCATAGTTTATCTTTACATAGAGAAACGGATGATAACGTCAGAATATTTGTGAGTGCATATAATGACGTAATAACAGAAAGTATTACGAAATAGAAAATAGTTTTCACATGTTATGTATGTGCAGCTATAATAGTAGTATAGTTGTAGCACGAATGGATCGGCTCGAACGGGGAAGGACCACGCTCTCACAGAATACCAACGTAAAATAGCAGCTTAACGCTGCTGTGTTTCGTATGGTGAGTGTAGAGAACCGGAGACCCTTTTTACATCTTAGTGCTCACGGGTGACAACGCACCTTACACGCACGTTAAATGTTGAATTATTGTTGGTTTCTTTATACACAATAAAACACATCCACCATGAAAATAAATTATCTTTAAAGATATAAATCGATAACTCAAATTGAAAATTCAAAAAACCACCCCCGAAACAAAGAGCTGATGATATTCAAACGGCTGAACCGATTTTGATAAACATGTCTAAGAACCACCGGTAGAAAATTTGCTTTTAAATAAAAAAAACCGCACCCAAATCGGTTCACCCGTTTAATAGCTACGGTGCCACAGACAGACAGACAGACCTAGACGGTCTACGGTCTAACTTATAACACACCTCTTTTTGCGTCGAGAGTTAAAAAGAAGCAAACGCACTTGCGACTCATCTGATGGTAAGTGAACGTCACTATCTATGAACATCTGCAACACCGCTAGAATCACGTACGTTGCCTGCATTTAAGATCCGGAAAAATTGCAGGTGATAGCAGATTCCACAAAGTAGTAAACATACTAGATTAGCGCAAAGTGATGGACCGCCATCCATACACAACGTAAGCTGGTGAAACTCTAACAATCAGAATTGGTTGTCGACACTTCGAGTCGCGAGAGCGGAGACGCTGTTCAATCGGCGTTGATCCAACGTCTCCGCTCCGCCAAGTCGAAGGAGCCCTCATTTTCTCATAAGAAATATGATAAAATTCTCGTAAACATATTTTATATTATGGAAAAATTTATTGCTCGTGCCTTTGCCTTAGTAACTCTGTTTCAAGTGTGTTTTAAAAATGTCCTTTCACTCATTGACCTGGCTGCTACAAACAACGCATCCCGTTACTTCACTATTCTTTGTATTTTGTTTCTACATGCACATAACATGACGCATATTAAATCATTTTAGAGAGTCAGAGCACAAAGGTGTTATAAAGTACACTCAACAGTGTCAATATTATACATTTATATATATACGAGGGGTGATCCAAAAGTAATGATAATCGGTTACTTCAGGTCCGCATAAAAATCCAAAAAAAATATTTTTTGCTTGCTTATATACTCACTACGTCAGCCTAAAAAAATCATATAAATAGATCACGATTTCCGGGAGATACGGCCCACTGACGCCGAATCCCCGCCAGCTTGCGTCCTTTGCGGGCAACCTGGCCACCCGGCCAACTACAGGGGATGCCCTCGCGCTCTCCTCGGCCCCGTCTTTTTAGACCTTTCCAACACATTCCCGGCACTCCCGACAAGGATGCCCCGTCAGGGCCCTTCCCAGCCCCCTCAGGGCCCCCCTAGGCCTCTTATGGGCCCCCCTATGCCCCTTATGGGCTCCCCTAGGCCCCTTATGGGCCCCCCCCTAGGCCCCTTATGGGCCCCATCCAGCCCCCTCCGGGCTTTTCTCGGCCCACGCAGCCACCAATTCTCCCCTGGGGCCCCAAAAAGGCCGACCCACCGCGGACTTCCTCCGCTCCTCAACAGGCGCAACCCTCAATGGTTGATGACCTGAATACGGTTTATGCCGCTATTCAGAGCATCGACATTGGCGAGATCGCCATACTAGCGCGTAAACTGCGTGCTGCTAGGTCCCCTCAGGACCGTCTCCTCGCTCTAGCGGAGCACCACAATCTTCTGAGTTCGTTGTAAGTTAAGTTAATTTAACTTAATACTATGACGACTCACTCTGCCCTCCCAAAGTCCCACGGACGTATTAAGCCTAAGGGCTTATCACTAGTCTCCTTCAATACTCGCGGTTTGCGAAATAACCTCCCCGAGCTTAAGCTCTTCCTTCGAGATCGCGAAGCCGACCTCCTCCTCCTACAGGAGACCCACCTCAGACCCCAGAATCTCAAAGGTTTCTCCATCAAAAAATATTCTCTTCTTCGTAATGACAGACCTGACCGCAGAGGCGGCGGTACTGCCATTTACTTCAAGAAGACACTTCACTGCTCTCACATTCCCACTCCGCCGCTTATCAATATGGAAGCCACGGTATGCAGGCTGGCCTTGACCGGACATCCGTCCATCGTCATAGCCTTCTGCTATATCCCCAGTGGAACTCTCCCCAAAAAGATTTTGAGGCCATCCTTGCGTTAGGCAATTCAGTTATTATGTTTGGAGATTTTAACTCCAAGCATACTGATTGGACTTGTCTTACCACTACTCAGAGCGGCAAGATACTGCTTGATATCACGCAGTCTCTCGACCTCACTGTCCTCAGTCCCCTCGGTGTCACTCACTATCCCGACAACACCGACCACGCTCCTGACATATTAGACTTTGCAATAGCAAAAGAAGTCTGTCTCAACCTCAGGTCAATCGAGACCCTTGACGATCTTGGTTCCGACCACCGCCCTGTCTCCCTTATACTTGGCCATCAGCCACCTCCCCCAACTCCATCCACGAAAACCTTCACTAACTGGAAGGGCTTCAAGACGTCCCTAGCCACAGCTTTGGACTCTCCGGACTCCCCTATCCCCCTTTCTTCGGACTTATTCGACAGTACCGAAAAAATCGACACCGCGGTCGATTCACTCTCCACCCTTATAACATCCTCCCTTAAGGAGAATGAAAGGGTCGTCCCGGTTGCTAATAATAATGGTCTTCCCTTACATATTAGCAACCTAATAAAAGCCAAGAGAGCTGCTCTCCGGAGAGCAGCACTCTATCCAACCCCCGAATATAGACGTACGGCCAATCGTCTTCAACGAGAAGTCCGTTCACGCCTTACCGAATTTCGAGACCTCGAAAAGAGTAATCTCATGGAGAATATCTCTCCCTCTCATACAGCGTACTATCGGATGGCAAGAGCCCTCCGCATAGACGCTATCACTCATACCCCTCCTCTTTCTCGCCCCGACGGTACTATTGCCTTCGAGGACGAGGAAAAGCTGAGTGCTTTGCAGACAGCATCGCTGCTCAATGCCTCCCAGTTCTCAACCCACAGACCCTCCCACATCCAGACAGTGGAGGATGAGGTCTGCCGCCGGAACTCACTCCCACAGTCTCTGACCCTATCACTGTGTCCAATGATGAGATCTCATCCTCATCAAAGGACTGAAGCCCAAAAGGCTCCAGGCGCGGATGGCATCTCCAACCAAGCCCTTAAACATTTTCCTGAGCAGGTGTTAACCCTTTTAGCTATTATCTTCAATGCCTGCTTCAACCTTAGTTACTTTCCACCATGGGAAAGAGGCAACTGTCATTGGTATCCCAAGCCAGGAAAGCCTCACAATCTCCCTCTAGTTATCGTCCCATCAGCCTCCTCAAGGCCATGGGCAAACTATTTGAACGAGTAATCCAAACTCGCATGAGGCGCCATCTGTTTCCCACAGACGGTGACCTCTTGTCATCCTCACCAATTTGGTTTCCGAGCGAAACACTCTTGTCCCAAACAAGTTCACCGTATTGTGGAATACATCCTCAGCGGTTTTATCCTCGCCGTCATAAGACCATCGCGGTCTTCTTTGACATAGCGAAAGCGTTTGATAGAGTCTGGCACGAAGGCCTTATCTACAAACTGCACAATATAGGTCTCCTGATCGTCTTGTTCGTCTCGTGGCCTCCTACTTGAAAGACCGTACCTTCCGTTACAGACACGAAGGCACGCTCTCCTCTTCGCGTCCAATCAAAGCCGGTGTCCTCAGGGCTCGGTACTTGCCCTCTTCTTTATATCCTGTACACCAACGACATTCCCATACCGTCGAATGGTGTTCAGATCTCCTCTTTGCAGACGACACTGCCTCTACTGCAAAGGCACGTCCTACCTTTTATACGGAACAAGATCCAAAAGTCAGTTAATGACTTAGGAGCTTAGTTCCAAAATGGCGTATCGATGTGAACCGGAGAAGAGCTCCGCCGTTCACTTCGAACATAAACGACGCCGCCCACTATTATTCCGCCAATCCGTATGTTAGGGACCCCGGTCCCTGGCATACGTCCGCTAAATACTTAGGTGTCACCCTTGACACGAGGCTCACTCGAGCCCCATGTCAAGAGAGTAACTCGTAACGCACGATTTTATCTGGGTAGGCTCAACAGTATGTTGGGCCGACACAGTAAAATGTCCTCCATAATAAACGGACCCTTTATAAGGTCTGTATACGTAATGTCTTACGCGGCCCCATTTTGCTCACGCTAAGCCCAAAACCTTGAACAAACTTCAAGTTGTTCAAAACCTTTTCTGTCGTCGGGCTACGAACGCACCTTGGTACGTCCGTAACGCCGACCTCCACCGAGACTTAGAGCCCCCACAGTCCAACAATTTCTTAAAAACTCTCTGAAAACTTCTTCAAAGCTTCAGAGTCCCACTCAATCATTTCATTCGTGAGGCAGCTTCCTATGCAGCCCCACTTCCTCTCGCTATCGAGTCCGCAGACCGAGAAACGCTCTCGGACCCCCAACAAGCTGGCCGACCTGAACTGCCTCTTGGCGGCTCAGGCAAAGCCTTCTTCATCCAATACTTAATATGCCTTAGTAGGCATATTACGTCTCTCAGCGGCCTCTCGCCGCCTGCGCCCTCTTTTCCCTAAAGAGGGTCGCATCAAATCTCGGCAGTAAGGCCACTATGGCCAATACCGACCCCAAGGTGGTGTTTAGTGGGTAGGCACTTAGGTTTGTTAGGTTAGTCAGTGAGTCCCACATAACCACGCAGCCGGCTGCGTGGTATGCTTAGAGCATTCACCACCTCCCTCCCCCGCTTCCGGAGGGTGCCTTTTGCATAGGGCGCAAAAAAAAAAAAAACGGGAGATACATTCATTTGAATACGAACTGTCAAAGAGATAACATCAACATGGAGAAAAACGAAATTAGAGCCGTCATCAAGTACCTCTGTTTGAAAAAAATGTCTTCAAAAGACATACACAGTGACTTAGTGGAAACATTGGGGGACTCTGCTCCTCCATATTCTACAGTTGCACGCTGGGCCAAGGAGTTTAAACTGGGCGTTCATCCACTGAAGATGAACATCGCGAAGGACGCCCATCCAAGTCCCTCACTGAAGACAACGTGAAAAAAGTCGAAGATTTTGTGTTGGCAGATCGAAGAATGACCATCAGGCATGTAGCTGAGGTCACAGGGATCTCATATGGCAGCGTTCAAAGAATTCTTGCGAACGAGTTGCATATGAAAAGGTCTCTGCGCGTTGGGTACCCAGAATGTTAACCGACGAGCAAAGAAAAATCGAGTTGACATTTCGAGGTCAATCTCGAAAAGTTCCAAGCAGATCAAGAAAATTTTTGTTCCGTTTTGTGACTATGGACGAGACCTGGATCCACCATTTTGATCCTGAAACGAAACAACAATCGATGACTTGGAAGCGAGCCTCCTCACCGACGCCAAAGAAATTCAAAGTTTCAAGTTCGGCGGGAAAGGTTATGGCATCTGTTTTTTGGGACGCTCAAGGCATAATTATGGTGGAATATTTGGAAAAGGAAGCCACTATTACGGACTCTTACTACGCAGACCAAATAAGAAGATTACGGGAGGCCATTAAGGAAAAAAGACGCGGCAAACTGCGAGCTGGAGTGCTGTTTCACCAAGACAACGCACCGGCTCACAAAGCCGCAGTTGCGAAGGCTGCCATTCAAGAAACGGGATTCGAACTGCTCGAACACCCTTCCTATTCGCCAGATCTAGCTCCTAGTGATTTCTACCTCTTTCCTCGGCTCAAGGAACGCCTCCAAGGCAAGAAATTCGAAGACGACAGCGAAGTAATGGCCGCTGTTAAAGCGTTTTGGGAGGGTCAAGACAAAGAATTTTTTTCAAAGGGAATCCTGGGTTTAGAAAAAAGATGGACTAAATGTATTGATTTCTTAGGAGACTATGTAGAAAAATAAATTATTATTTTAACTTTAATTACCGTGTTTTATTTTCATTATCATTACTTTTGGATCACCCCTCGTACATCTATAATCTTATTAGTATTCATGTTATATTATTATACTAATGGCCCAGCAGACATTGTTATGCTTTTTCCGTTGAGTGACACTATGAGCTTCACCCCGAATTTACTCAGAACTTTTTATAGCGTAAACATAAAATTTATTGCTAAATCGACCGTAGCGCCACCTATCGGGTCCAGATTTTGTGAGTTCGGAAATACACAAACATAGTCATTGATACTTTTAAAAACAGTAAAGTCTTTAAATAAACATTAGTCTCTATTGACCACAAAACGTGGAGATATGTTGAAATATGGACTTTCAAATATTGGACCCATTTCAACAAAAAAAAAATGGGAAGTGAAAATCAACTGCAATTATTAATAGTAACAACTCAGTTGTGTCGATTGATGACAATCATTTTATTCTTACGTCGATTGAAGTAACACTAAATCATATATACATACACATAGCAACCGGCAGCCGCGGTGCGTCCAAAACGAGTTGCTTGTCTAGTTTTTACGCCACCTACGTCCTCGAAAAATAACCGTCAGTATCAGCGTGCCTGCCTCTAACGAGCCTATTTTTCGACGCTCGAGTGCGTTTTTTTCCGCTTGCCTAACGCCAAGCAGAGCATACGACTAAGATTTTTAACATTCAAGCAAACAAGACATCAAAGAACGCTGAGTAACGAAGATGCATTTGGATTTATAAGTATGACAGTTACTATCAATTCGTAGCCAAGATACGATTCGTTTTCTTATAGCAGTTAGTTATTTGTGTTACACAAATGACAGTTATTTAAATTCTGTTTTTCCGATCGATCGCGTTTTAGCGACTTGGGGTAAAAACTAAGGGACGAAGGTACAGCGGGGCGTGGCGCTCAGCCTTCATGACAAACATAGATTGTTTTGATATTATTGTCCCAAGTGGCGGCGACTCGAATTGTATGGTAAATGCATTACCGGGTCACACGCCACAGAGAACGCTCGTCACGCTCGAGTATAAAATATTATATTAATAAAACTTTTTTTAAATAAAATAAGTTTATATGTCTAAATATAGAGCTTAAGTCGACGTACCCTTCACAATTACATCAATACGCCAGGGTGGTGACGTGCCAAGTCTGCAGCGTTCACGGACTGCGGGCCTCTACAACCTTGAACCGGTCAACTATATGTCTTCAATTTACTAGACAGTAATGATAACCCGTTTCAAGAATTGGGAGAGAGATTTTATAGTTATTGGCAAGAAGAAAGGTTAATTTCAATTTATTAATATATTTGGTAGCACACATAAAAAACATTAGTTTTATTTGTAAATCACTTCTTACCTACTTATTTGTTTGACATTAATTTTAACTATACATTTAATAATTTTCATACCGTAAAATTAATGTTAGAATCAAAACTAAAAAAATCCTTGCTACTCTACTCAAAGATTAATATTATAGTTTCTTAGTACGTTCCTAGGCTTAAATGATTTATGCAAGGTCACATAATATAACCTTAATGAGTAATGAATTTATAACGAATCTGAATCGCAGATGAGATACATATAATATAGCATACTTATAATATAGTAACATCAATAGAATATAAACATTATCCCACTATATAATCTCAGTTTCCATCAAGACGCGACTTTTTCCAACATTGACGACTTACGTATTCAAATGGCCACACATTCCATAATTCCAGTTACATAGCAAAAACAGTGATTTGACTCACTTGAATGCTTGGATATCTGATTGCTCATTTTTATTTATTGGACGATATCAACTATAAGACCATGAGCACGCGTCTATTGCCAATTATGTTATGATAGGATT
Organism: Parnassius orleans; assembly: GCA_029286625.1. Taxonomy (NCBI): domain Eukaryota; kingdom Metazoa; phylum Arthropoda; class Insecta; order Lepidoptera; family Papilionidae; genus Parnassius; species Parnassius orleans. The sequence continues at coordinate 1,071,791 of JAGSMP010000253.1, forward strand.
CATTATATGCTCCCGTTCAACCGTCGATGAAAATATCGTGTATGCCGAATTGTAAATACTCACTAGTTTTACAGTGGAAACATTAAAGTAAAACACGTATTAAGAAACGGATTATAATAAGCTATCAGAAAATTGGTATTAAAAAAATAGAATACTTGTGACATTATTAACATTAATGACACTCCTGTTATTAATGATGCTTGTGTCAGATGTGGTTTACCACGGTAGTCGAATGGCTGATTCGGACCCACGAGTTCGCAACCTTAATTATTAGGCTAATATCGCTCTAAATATTTAGCAGTGTTCACATTCCAAGTATAGTATATTATAATATTGTTAGGACTAAAAAGGATTGTTTACTTTATTTACTCTCAGAAGTTACATTTCCTTTTCCAATTGTCAGTATAAACAACCTCTTGAATAGTTCCACGTGAAGGTTTTGAACCTTTTTTTAACTTTATGTGACAAACGAACTCACAATTTACCTAATGGTAAGTTGATGCTGTGACGCATAAACATATATTATATTCTCCTCGATTAAGAATCAAAATGTAGATGCTATGTCAGTCAGAAAACTAAATGAAATGCCTCGTTATCAGTAAAATGGGTTTCTGCTTCTTGTTCACTCACCATTGCAAGCACAGTTATATGCTGCAATTTCACGTTGGTATTCTGTGCTAGCGTGGTGCATCCCAGGTCAAGCCTACTTATACATAATATACCATGCTGCAGCCATAATACGTCTGTGTATTCGTTAAAACTTTCATTCATTAAAAAATATTCTGAGGTACTTACTAAATATGTTTTAATGCCGCAACATTAAATATAAAAATAATGAAACCTAGATAACTGTAACATCTGGTTCGAAGGACCAAATAATTTCGAGAACACCAACAATAAATTCATAAGCGTGACAGCGTGCGTCACTATCATAAAACATATTACCATGTTACATGCGCCTTACGAGTAAGTTCGAATAACGGTATAGTTGAACGAATGTAATTTTGACCTACAGCTGTGTTAATTATAAATAGATTGACAACGTGATTTAGGAAAAATCACCTTTTATTCATTAAAAGCTACTTCAATTCTGACAAATAGTTTGTAATTTAATGTAATTTAGGAAGTGCCATTTTAGTATTTATTATAATATTAGTTTGTACGATAGCCATTAAGTCAACTTAAAATGAAATTAATATGGTATATATTATATAATATTATGAAGTATGTTTTAGGTGTAACTGAAAAATCAAGGGCACAGACCGCAATAACCACCAAACTCATTGTAGCTTACTTTCTTTAAATGTACACATCAATAGCTAAACAACGTTTAACGTTAATTTCAAAATTAAAAAGAAGGAAGCACTATTAAAACAGTTTAGCTTAAAACATAAAGTAAGTAAAAGAATAATAAAATAATAAACTGCCAAATTGTATGAATATAAAATATTATATACAAGTTTTAAGTTTAAATTAAACTAATATGAAAAAATAATTTTAGTCAGAAGACTATGTCAAGTATTTAGTTTAAATTTTGGTACCAAAATTATTAAATTTCTCAACTAGTGTTTATATCAGGTCAAAAACAATTACTTTCTTACCGACCACAGCACAGAAGAGGCTATTTTTGGTATTACCACAGAATAAAAAATTAGTACTACGTAGTATTACCTTTATGTGAGCTTGACCTGTATTTATCTATACAGGGTTAGTTATTTTGCAATAACCGGCCCAAATTTGCAGAGAAGGTTCAGAAAAAGTAATATAAGCAAATGGTGAAGAATACTTAATTAAAAAAACTCTCAAACCTTCTGTCCTTTTTATCCTTTAAATTCAAAATGCGTGGTAATGCATTATTATTTAACTGATTGTCATTCATAAATATCTAACGCCTGCTATTTTACTACGCACGCAGACATTCGTAACGGTTGCTCGGTTGACAAAAAGTTGTGAATGAGGGCTAATAATTTTCTGCTCACCAGATGTCGCTAGTTGACAGTGAGGTAATGTTTTTTGTTACACAATGTAATTTAAGTTAGTTTTTAATAAAATTTTATTAGTTTCTGAGTATTATATTAATACACAAAACAATGCGTCAGTGGTTTGCTCTTTAATTTTTTGCACATTATAACTTTTTTTTAAATTTTTCTACTTTTATGAATATCTGTGGTTTGGTTTATTTATTTTTAATCTTATTAATATTAAATATAGCTAATAGTACAGAAAGAAACAATAACCTTTACATTTTCCGAACAAATTAACTTCCCCGCTATAAAATCTGTCAAATATTATACCTCACTTTCTAGTGGCGCCGCCCTGGTGGCAGAAAAAGTCGTGGATGCCCTCATTGAATCGCCCACAGAGGAGCGCGCGTACTACGCGTAGTTGTTGCCCATAAATCACGTTCAATATAATATCTGACAATTTCAAATAAAAGTAGAAGCCTTATGTACTCGTATTTTCAAAAACTGCAATAACGTTATATTGTAATAATAAACTTTATTTATTTAAAAATTGTAAATGGTACATGGGTGGGACATTACATCGTTTGTACTATCTATAAAATATGATCTTATTGTTTGAATTTGAACTTGTGTTTAAAATTTGGCTACTCTTTGAAAAATAACCCTGTATAATCCTATATTTATGTATATATGTTTGTATGAATGTAATGGAATTTTGCATTTAATCCTTCACCCATTTCCAGACGTCTGAATGATCTGAAACTTTGCAGAATACGTCTGCCTGAGGAACCGATGACGATACAATAATTTCATGAATATGACCCAGTATATGACCTCACTAGTTATCACAGCTCATAATCAATATCAATGCGTGTTGTTTAAGTTTTTAAACTCTAATATTATTACACTCCAAATCATAAATAGAATACTCAACGAGTGGAGTTTTACACTAAGCTGCCCGCTATTTTAAACATTTTTCTATACGTTATATGTAATAGCAAAACAAACAGAAGGTATCTTTCATTTTCGTAGTAATTGGACAAAGAAGGGAAAAGTTTCGTGGAACGTACAAATTCCACGTGCTGTCTGATCAATACACCAGTCGGGACGGCGGCCGAACGGCGACGCATTTCGTGACACCCCACAACAGCTGATTTCGCCACCCTGTCTTGCAGTCGGCTCGTTCACCCCTTATTCCTATACCACCCCACGTACTTTCGATTTCTGCGGCACGGACATATTCGCAAGGGTGTATAAAGTTACCGTTTATGTTCAGAAAATTTAAGGAATCCTTATAAAATATAATTGTATATTGTAAGTATTGTATACACAAAACAAATACATACAGTTTTTAAGTATTAGATTCTATTTCACTAAAATATATTAGGGTTGCCAAGCGTCCTGTTTTCCCAGGACATGTCCTAGTTTTTGTAGTGTCCTGGGATGTCCTGGATAGTTTTTAAGCAGCGTCCTGGGTTTTTAAAGCGCCTTGATAAGGTCATATATTTTTAAATTCGCGCGCCACTTTTATAATTCTTACGTTACGGGCGGCCTCACGACGTTTTTATTTTGTTATGTATGGTTTGAATCTAGTCACATATAACAAGCGAAAACGAACCGATACTTGCATACATAGTACATACATTCGCCACGTTGTCGGTTCGGTTCGGTTCGCAGTTATGTTTGACAAGGCCTTTACTGCGTCCTGTTTTTAAACTGAATTGTCCTGGTTTTTCCAACTTCAAATCCCAGTTTTTTAAATTTGGGGTTGGCAACCCTAAAATATATACAGTATTTCACAAGCAACCGCAAGTATAGTGAAATCAAAAACATGTCGCTAGCTCGCTAGTGCTAACTAATGCATACTCTCGCGTTACAGCACCGTTTCGTCTTGTAAACTAGTCGGCCATGATTCTACACGTTAGGTATAAATGATGTATCCGAATAAGGGTTACAAATCCTCCAAAGACATGTCTTATAAAACAAGGGGCATTTCCACAGATGTTCGTAGTGGATACACAGAGCAACAGCAACAACAATACGTCAAATATCTCAAACAACTGAAAGATGAATTCGAACAAAGGTGGTGTGCAAAACCTAAGTTTAGTATCACATTTTCTGAACTAGATCGTGTACGGACCTTAGGTACTGGCGCTTTTGGGAGAGTAGTTCTATTAAAACATGCCAAATCTGGAAAATTCTATGCTATGAAAGTGCTCGACAAAGAGAAAATAATCAAACTGAAACAAGTTGACCACACATTGTCTGAGAAGAGAATACTAGAAGCTATACGATTCCCGTTCACGGTTTCAATGGAGTTTAGTTTTAAAGATAACAGTTATATATACTTTGTTATGCCTTTCGTGTCAGGCGGTGAAATGTTTACGCACTTACGACGAATGGGAAAGTTCGAGGAGCCTTTAGCGAAATTTTACGCTAGTCAAGTGATTTTAGCACTGGAATATCTTCACTTCTGTAACATTGTTTATCGTGATTTGAAGCCCGAGAACATCCTAATCGAAAAGAACGGCTATTTGAAAATCACAGATTTCGGTTTTAGTAAAATCTTACATGGAAGAACGTGGACTTTGTGTGGTACTCCTGAGTATCTGGCCCCTGAGTTAATATTGAGTAAAGGTTATGGTTTCTCGGTGGACTGGTGGTCTTTTGGAGTTCTGCTTTATGAAATGAATGCTGGATACCCCCCATTTTTCGCTAACGACCCCATGAAGACGTATGAGAGAATAGTCGCTGGTAAATATAGGTGTCCTTCGAGTTTCAATGCTGACCTTCGAGACCTCGTCCGAAGCACTCTACAAGTGGATATCACCAAGCGTTTTGGAGTAATGAAAAATGGGGTCATGGATTTCAAAAATCATAGATGGTTTACAGGAATCGAGTGGGAAGCGATACTTAATTGCAGATCCCCTGCTCCATTTGTTCCTAAATATAAATCCCCTGGTGACACGACTAACTTTGAACGTTACGAAGAAGAGTCGCTACGACCTGCACCGTACTGTCGTTTTGAATCTGAATTCATCGACTTTTAGTTGGAATAATAAGAAAAACAACCTTCATTTAAACAAAGTTTACTAACTGGCATGTCCTTTATTTGTATAAGGAAGAGGCAATCAAAATAAGTCAGAAACATATAGATATAATGAATATAATAATGGTATTCAAATATCGTGTGTAGTGGTAACTTTCTATTATTTTACTGGCCCAGTTGTGTAAATACAATTTTCACTTTGTTTATTATTTATTCATACGTTCTTTATTCTTTCTAACGTAGTAAATAACAAAATGCATCAAACAAAAGCGTTCAAAGAAAATGCTTTCGAATTTTCTAAAACGTTAACGTTACTTTATATTAGAAGCAAACAAAAGAACAATATCATCGATTTTTTTTTTCTTTTTGCTCACGAGTCGATATATATCATGATTGAGCACGTGCACAGAGCCCCTTCGGATGCGCTCGCGACGTCAGGGGACCATACCGAGGGCACGCGACATGATATCTCTATTTTTAGAACACCAATACATTGAAGTGCTTTAGAAAACGATGTCAATTCGTTTACAATAAAAGTAAAAGTAATACCGTACCATGATTAATCACATAACGTTAGTGTCGACTCCGAAAGAAAATTTTAATTGATTTTTAGTGTATACGCTACGTTTATTGATGCTTGATGCAGCAATACCATTTCTGTATTAGAAACGGTTTCATCAGAATTTCTCTGTAACATTTAATTACAAACAAAAGTGAATAAAATATTTTTGTCTTTAATGATAAATAGGTCATAGTTTTTTTTAAATTGAATAGGGGTACATACGAACACACAGTCCACCTGATGGTTAGTGAATGTTGTGGGCCATAGACATCTACATTTATTCTTGATTAAAAATTAAAATGCAGATGCGTAGTTACCCCTGAGGACTAAGATATAATGCCTCGTTTCCAGTATAAAGGGTCTCCGGTTCTCTACACTCACCACACGAAACACAGCAGCATTAAGCTGGTATTCTGTGAGAGCGTGGTCCTACCCCAGTCGAGCCGGCCCATTCGTGATACAACCATAATATAGCTGCATCATAGCTATACCACGTAAAAGGTTTTATCAGGATATCCTCTGACTTTAAGATAACGTTAAACACACTCTACTTTTTTCTGCCTAGGAGTCCGTCTAGATTACCACCCTCTTACATATTGTATAGATAGCTAGTATAATTAAAGGCTGTGAGACATTTAATCTCGGTCTTCGCATTATATGACAGCTCTGTAGCCATTTTTATTTGAAGTTATTGACAGGTGTCCATGGACTGCAGTAGCCATTCACCATCTGGTGGACTGTAAGTTCGTTTGTCACTTCCATTTTATAAAAAAAACACTCCTTGTTTTGAACACTGTTATGTACTAAAGCTTCTAGGATCACTGATGCCGATAAAAATCCATTTTTTCAATGCAAAGGAACACTACATCAGAAACAATTAAGCAAAACATTGTGTAGTCTAGGGTTCATCAACCACTATAATATGAAATCCATCATCGTGTCGTGTCGAAATAATCGATCATTATTTATACACACAAGGAAAACAACACAGCCCAACTAATGGTAGGTAGATGATGTAGGCCATACACAACCACATCTATTCTCGATTGAGAATCGAAATTCAAAATGCAGTTGAGTTGTCACCCCTGGGGACTAAGAATGTTTCGTTACCGAGTAAAAAGGGGCTCTCGTTTCCGAACCCATTTGATCCCACGGTAAATAGCACGAACTTAGCGTAACAAAATCTGTTTACTCCTGCCCCGAGAAAAGCCATGTACTAATCAAAGGAAAATACAGACGCCCGAGTTTAACATTAATTTTAGTTAAAGTAATTAAACTGGGGAGATACGAGATATGTATACTTATTCTCACAATCTTCATCCACTATATTTAGGCCAGTACGAGCCTGTATCTCTTAAGTACGCCAAATTCGGAACTGATAAAATAGACAGATATTGCTCACACTATACTGTGAAATACTCGTACGATTGCGAATGACCCGAATATCATTCTCTCTATGCCAAAATTAGCGGGAGTAATGAAACGTTAGTTTCGTGTTTATTTAGCTTTGCTTCGCGTATGCTCCGCAGATGTTTTGGTAAACATGTAATTTATCCAGCGTGTTACTATATAACTAAAAATTGTTCACAGACGACTAGAACTCTAATTGTATAAACGATCATAACAGTTAAAAATTTAACTGAATTATTTTTCGGCGATGAGATTGACATTAATTAGGCAACAGACATACAACTGACAAAACCAAGTGTTGAAAGGATACAGACATACAATTTAAAAAGGCCACACGCAACAACAATAGACCATTAACATACAAAGGATATTTGATAATACTGCGTCTACAATTGCTCTTAAATGCATCAAGGATCGCCCCAGAATTTTAAAGTAGGTTGAGTCAAGATACAATAAGATTTATAACAACCTAAGCCGTCTTATTACAAAAAGTAGATTATTATCTGATTCAATGAAGAAGTCCCGCGCAAAATGTGCGAATTAAAATAAAGTATAGAATTTGACAGCAAATGTCAAATTTCGCGGTGATCGTGGCGCTGCTGCGGCTAAGGGAACTTCATTCGTGGCAAAGTTAAGCCCGAGACTATCAATAAACCACGTTTTTTTTTTAATTATCTATCTTTATTTAAAAAGGCTTTTATCCTACAAGGATATGTCAGCCTTATCGTAACATACCTTGTTCCTGTTACACAAATCCTAAGTATTTAGAAAGGGGAATCAATGTGATTTTGCTACCGCTGAGTGTGGCTCCGCAAGTATACTCAAAAACCACCCGGTTCACACAAATTAATATTAACTTTTTGCACCAGATTCTCCCTTTCCCTTTGATATTTGACACATTCTGCTAGCATAATATGTTGGACATCTTCTGTAATGTGACAAATATAACAATTGGGATCAATAAACCACTATTGGTAATAAGACCGAAAATGTTTAATGTAATTCATCGACAGCTATTTAGCCTAGATGTTTTACTGGTTTTACAACAAAATATAAAATATCTGTATTTATTGCGAAAAACTGTAATTCTCTAGTACCTACATTCCGACAAAAAATCAATGAGGTTTCTAAATCCATAGATTATTGTGTTGATGAATAATATCAAAACGTTTGTAACTATAAGTGAATCAGGTATATATATATCAGTACGGACTCTGAGGTTTGTACCGTTCAAGTAAGGGAGCAATCCAAGTTACGCTGTACCAGTTGCCAGCAACAACTAAGATGTTATGTTATATATAGCAAACTTATGTACTGATTTACAAGGAATCGGAGATCTTATTTAAAAAATCTTTTCTATAGTATAAAACGGGCCATCAGTCCATCTTTTCTTATACTATAGAAATAGGGTGACTAACGAACACACAGCCCACCTGATAGTAAGTGAAGACTATAGACATTAACATCTATCCTCAATTAAGAATCGAAATGCAGATGCGTTGTCACCCCTGAGGACTAACATAGAATACCTCATTTCCAGTAAAAAGGCTCCCCGGTTTTCTTTTTCAATTCACGCTGTTATTCTGTGAGAGCGTGTTTCTTCCCTGGTCGAGCCGACCCATTCGTACTACTATAATATAGCTGCAGTATGACTACCACGTATGCAACCAACCTGACCCAATATCCAGATGCGTTGTCACCTACAAATAAGGACCAAGACGACATGCCTTATAACCTATAATTTTATTGGCTCTCTTACTCTTCAAACCGGAACAAAGCAGTGGGGTAGGAACTACACCACTTGCAAGGCACGGAAGAGGTGAAAGCTATTCCTATACGCCATTAGAAATCTTTAAAAAAAATGATGGAACGTCTGTGTCCAACAATTATTTAAAAAATAAATAAGTAGTAAGTAGTAGCAAGTTGCTCGGTGTTAAGACAGTAATTCGATGAGTTTATTTGCTTCAAAATCTAAATCTTTAACCTTAAATAAATTAGCTTTTCGCAATATGCAGAAAATTAAATCAAAATAGTTTTTTCCCCATTCAATTAACGAAAAATAATATTTTAAAGAAAGTTCTGGATTTTTTGTCAATTTTAAACTCCTCACATATTATTCAAATGTAAACTAAAGGATCAACGCCTTATAACAATAGCCTCTCTTCGGCTATGCAACCAAAGGGATGCACGTTGGAGGCAACCGAGTGGAAAGTGAAGCGAGCGCAGTTCCGTCCTTCGGAGAAATACAATAACACAATATTCTAGGTAAAAAATGTTACACATTAGCAGATCATTAGGTTTTATTGTGTTACATGAACATTTTTCAATAAATCCTGCTTTCACAACTTGATCACGATGATCTTCAATTTTTTGAGGGTTAGCCGAGGCCGAAAAGAAAGAGTTTACAATTTATTTAACCCTTAGGTATAACAATTACTTATCTTATTGCTACGAGGCTGCCACTCTAGAACTTTTCTTTCCTATTTTTGGTTCTTTGGGGTAGAAGGCCAGTCCATTACAACTACAGCTTATTGATCTGTTGAATATATGGTTCTACTGTGGATCTTCAAGTGGAGAAACTTCAAGCATAGTCCTCTCCCTCTCCAATTTTCATCTCATCATCAGCTCATAAAAGTCCACAGATGAACATAAGCCTCTTCCATTTAACGTAGGGTTTGCCTTAATCGCAACGCTTGGCAGGTAGATTGGCAATCGCATATCATAACTACGAAAAGGTTAAAGAAAAACTCATGTGAAGTAAAACATATTTAAGTGCATTTTTTGTACAAATACATTCGAAGACGGATATACCGACATTACTTAGATGCGACTAATAAGCCTCAACCTAGTCTCTATATTTTTTTATAAAATAAGGGTGACAATCGAGCACACAGTCCACCTGATGGTAAGTGGCTTATAAACATCTACGTCTATCCTTGATTAAGAATCGAAATGCAGATGCGTTGTCACCCCTGAGGACTAACATAGAATACCTCACTTCCAGTAAAATGGCTCCCCGGTTTTTTTTTCAATTCACGCTGGTATTCTGTGAGAGCGTGGTTCTTCCCTGGTCGATCCGACCCATTCGTACTACTGCTATAATATAGCTGCAGCATGACTACCACGTAACATTCAGATGCGTTGTTAGCTACAAATAAGGACTAAGACGACATGCCTTATAACCTATAATTTTATTGGCTCTCTTACTCTTCAAACGGAACAAAGCAATGGGGTACTACACCTCTTGCTCTTGCTAGCTGCTATTTAACGCTGTTATTCTGTGAGAGCGTGGTCCTTTCCCGGTCGAGCCGATCCACTCGTGCTACAACCATAATATAGCTGCAGAATGGCTCTACCACGTAAGAAATACAAGCACATTATTAATATAAAACCCAAACAGATTATTTTTATTTGCAAATTAATCCATTTAAACAATAACCGATTTAAATAACGTTACTCGAGAACTTTAAGAAAGGTTTTCGGATGGAAGACACATGAAACATGTAAGCGAAGTGTAGGACAGCCCCTCACTAAACGGAGTGGCGACCTAAGTAAGATATATAGGAGATCGATCGATGCAGGTGGGTCAGCACCAAGCTTTGTGGCATAACATGGGGGAAGCCTTTGTTGAGCAGTGAACTTGAGATAAGCTGTAATGATGATGATGATGATGCATATTGTATAAAAAACTAACGGATATAGCGTCCTTAGATAAATGGTGTCTTCAATTTCGTTAAAACAGATTTCAACTGTATATTTATAAAATAATTATATGCTCTGTTAACTACGTTCATTTAATATGTAAAACTATATGCATACAAACTAACGGTAAATAAAACATACAGGCACAAAAAATAATTTTACGATCTTAAACAAACTTCTCTTTACAATTAATAAATTTACACAGTTAAATTTCGTAAGAGTAACTGGTTAGTCCGTGTTAATAGCATCAAGTCGAAAATACCTCCGTATTTTTTAAGCTGTCAAATAATTGAAATTATTTATAAAAAAATTATATAATAGTAACAAGTATAAAACATAGTGCAGTTTGCAAAAGAGGTTTAACGAGTGAAATGTAAAAAAAATTATGTATTAAAAATTTATAATATACTTACCACATTTTTTTGTCATTGTCATTTTGTCTATGCTACGATCAAAATTTTTATAATATTTAATGCTATAATCGTCTCGCACGCAGACTCGACGACTTCCAGCCTCCCGAACAAGCCGGTTTCCGAAAAGGCTTTAGCACCATAGACCACATACATACCCTTCGGCAAATTGTATAGAAGACCGAAGAGTACAATCTGCCACTCTGCCTTGCTTATATGGACTATGAGAAAGCCTTTGATTCCGTCGAAATTTGGCGGTGCTGCAGTCCCTTCAGCGGTGCCAAGTGGACTGTCGGTATATCGAAGTGCTGAAGTGTTTGTACAGTAGGGCTACGATGGCTATCCGAGTACAGAACCAGAGTACGAAACCTATCCAACTGCAGAGAGGTGTAAGACAGGGTGACGTAATATCCCCGAAACTCTTCACCGCTGCGTTGGAAGACGTTTTCAAGCTACTGGACTGGAAAGGATACGGTATTAACGTCAATGGCGAGTACATCACTCACCTTCGATTTGTCGACGATATAGTCCTTATAGCAGAATCGCTGGAGGACCTAAGCACTATGCTCAATGACCTCAATAGTGTCTCCCAACGGATAGGTCTTAAGATGAATATGGACAAAACAAAGATTATGTTTAATGTCCATGTCACACCTATGCCGGTAGTTGTTGACGAGTATGTTTACCTGGGACAAATAGTCCGACTAGGTCAGTCCAACTTCAACCGAGAGGTCAATTGACGGATTCAACTCGGTTGGTCAGCGTTCGGTAAATTACGGCACATCTTCTCGTCAGACATACCTCATAACCTTAAAACTAGATTATACAACCAGTGCGTGTTGCCAGTGATGACCTATGGATCTGAGACGTGGTCCTTCACTGCTGGCCGTATGAGGAAGCTCAGTCGCTCAGCGAGCTATGGAGAGGTCTATGTTCGGCGTCTCTCTGCGTGATAGACTTAAAAACAAGGATATCCGCAGTAGAACCAGAGTGACCGACATAGCCCAAAGAATTAGTATGCTGAAGTGGCAATGGTCCGGCCATATAGCTCGAAGAACCGACAACCGATGGGGAAGAAAGGTTCTCGAGTGGCAGCCTCGTATCAGCAAGCGAAGTGTAGGGCGTCCCCACTAGATGGGTGACGACCTGGTAAGACATGCAGAAAGTCAATGGATGCAGGTGGCTCGGGACCGTGCTTTGTGTCATTCCTTGGGGGAGGCTTATGTTCAGCAGTGGACTTGTGAAGGGCTGTAATGATGATCATCAAAATTTTTAAGTCTTTAGCTTATCAGGAAGTTAGTTTACAATCAACTACTAAATTCGATACGAACAGACATACTTACATGAAAGCGAATTAATAAAAACGAGGTAAAATTAATTATAAAAACATATTCCCTATTATTTGCCACTTACGACACGCGCAGGACGAAATGAGGTGATAGAGTCCCTTACGTCGCCACCACGAGGACACACGGCTATAGGAAATGCCAGAAAGTTCTTATTAACATTGCACAGTGAACGTTATAACCTCACAAAAATGTCACGCCAGATGAAAAATCACTAGACCGTCAATTAGGACCAAATCAAAGGAAAGATTGACAATTGAAGTACCAGATGTCTCGCCTTCTGGTACTGCAATTGTCAATCGAGACGTATCGAAACCTGCCAAGCAAGACCGTTAAAGCAAATCGTCGCTACAAAGGGAAAGGCCCTGCAGCAGTGGACTGTTTCTTCATCCTTTTTTCACAAGTTTGATAAATATACGAAATTCGTTAAAAGCAAACAAACAATTAACCGTCGTCAATAATTTAGTCTAGAATATCATAGTGATGGAGTTGAACGTAAAATACAATTACGTAAGATCACACGGGATTGGACGGCTATGTAGCCTACGCTCGAGCGAGTTATTATACTATTGATAGACTAACGTAAATGTAGAAAGCATAAAGTTCTTCGTAGGGCTGCCAGTAAGTGCCTGCTTTTTGTTTAACGAACGAAAATTCTCATGATCGGACAAACAGACCCGAAACAATTAAAAAAAAAGTTATAGCCTGGGCACAGGCCTCCTCATTTCTGAGAGGGTTTTAGGGCAAGGAAATGTTCGCCGCGCTGCCCCAATGCGAACGATTCGACATCGAATTCGTAACTACGCATGAAAATGATTTAATCACGTTGTCACCTTTCCTTTACTGATGTAGCGATAAGTTCGAAAAAAAAAAGTATCGATTGCAGATACTCGGGGACCATCTCTAAACAGTCGGACTCGAATACTGATAAGCTGTTTGTACAATTTACAACAAGCCTTATACATATAATATTCTTAGACAATTATTAACGTTTAACAAACTTAAAACAAGTTTAAAACTGAACTTGTAATATAATATTCCAAATCACATATTCATCGTAAAACTTGCTAATACTAGCCTTGGTACTGCGCAATAAAAATAGGAGGTAGATTTTTTATAAGATATAATTTGCATTGAGCACAAAATAGTGAATTGGATAGAATTGGTAAAATTAAACACGAGCATTGTACAACTAGAAGCGATGAAGCAACTTCGTCCTTAAGACTTATGCGTTGTTGGTGTAATTGACAAGACAATCCGTATATTTTAAAGATAAACCGTTCACTTCCTGCCACATATGAATCTATCGACCGAAACTTTATAGTGATATATATATATATATATATATATATATATATATCACTTTAGGCTATGACTTTAATGACGCTGTCGACACGTTGGAGCTTAATCTACCGCTACACTGCGCTTTTCGGCACGAAGCTGTCATTTGAGCAACTACAGTTATACCATCAGTTGTCCGTTAGTGCATTTCGTATCCATTGGCAACCCTATACATAACCGCATTAGTCGTTGTTAACGCGAACGATGTGGGTCAGCATAGAGGCAGACTGCAGAGTTTGATACAGTCAAAAGGGCGAGAAGAGGGACGACGAAATAGGGTAGGCGTATATTGATCTAGGGCGAACGATTGACATTTCCCATATTATATTTAGATAGACGTAAGCAAACAAACGCTTGCCGAGTCAACTTTACACGTATTTTTCTTTATTTTGACCGTGAAATCCGTTTTACTTCATAAAGAATCCCGTTTGTACTTTGTATTCCAATGTGTCGTCGTGTCGTGAACCATTTTCTTACTAAACCAAAGTCCGATGACTTTGATTTTGTAAGAAAATGGTTTACGACAATAATCAATCAAATTTGCGAATAATTAAGCAGTATCTTACATACGCCCCGTTGGTTCGACACCCACATGAAACAAGCGTGAATGTAAACCGATACAAGAGAAATGCCTAGTGTTTGAATAGCGCTAAAAACACTGTATACGCATCAGAAAAAAGTCTGTGCTCAACAACATGTATATGAAATTATTATTTAAACCTACATAGTAAATAATTGTGAAAGTAAATAATATAACACAGAATTTCATTTATCTAACTTTTAATTAACTAAAAAGTAAATACGTTAAGGAAAGTGTATATTTCAATTTTTTATAAGTCGGTTCTCAATTTAGCTTCTGATAAACTAATGAATGCATGAATTTATTCGATAACGAAATGAACAGTGTCGTTGATTTAGGTATGTATATTTATCTAAAGAAGAAATATGAATAAAAAGGTATTTATTATTCTACGTACGTATAAATAGTAAGGTAGTAATTATTCTGCTGTGTCGTACCGCGTAAAAGAACCTATTACCCGCTATCACCCCATTTTGTCCCGTAGGTGCTGTAACTACGGGAAATTCCAGGAAGATCTTATGGTTTACGACAGCTGGCGGTATAACTATATTATTCTCAGCAGTCGTAATATACCCAGATCCGTATCGAGAAGAAGCGTCTAAGGTGCGAGACGTCTAGTACTGCGATCGCCAGCCATTTCACCTGCCAAGCGAAGCAATTATATTTCAAATGTTGCGTACAACGAAAGAAATTTCAGTCCAGAAATTTTACGGGCTCATCATCATTATTACAGCCCAGCACAATTTCACCGCTGAGGAAAGGCTTCCCCATAATTTCTCAGTCGTTTTTTATTATTTGTTATCAGAAAAATGCTGCTACTCATCTCCTGTTTCCTAGGGTGGTGGATATTCTTACGCCGCCACTATTAGGCGCTTCACGGTTTCATAGTACAAGAAAGGTTATTTAGACCACAAACAGCTTTCTGTTTATTGAAACATTCGTTAAAAACACTTTTCGCTTTCGCGATCACGTATCCGCTGTGATGTTTATACAATTAGTTCGGCGGATATAATATAACGCCAGGCGTAGATAGTACATTCGAAATCCGTAATCAATAATTTGGTATCGGGTTTCCACTGACTTAAACCCTGGACAACGAACTAACAGACAGATAAGCCAACCGTTGAGCCATGAGTGAACATAAATATTGTATATTTTGGCTTGAGTTCAAAATATTCACAGCGAAATGTAAGACATAAAGCTTACATATTGGAACAAAATCCACTCGCGTTTATTTCCAACGGAGCGTTAAACTCATACATCTTGAATTCGCCTGCCTCAATGCAGAACCGAGTGGATGAGCTAATCTAATATTCTTAATTGAATGGATGCATTTCTGACGATGCCAGCCCACTTGATCGTACGCACGCGATATTAGAAAATTCTATTTTACAAACGAATACATTGTTAATGCGTTTTTTGTGCAGCAGTGTAAGGCGATGAACTGTTTTGAAGCGCCTATTATTCAGTGCTCGGAATTTATAGTTTCGCTGTCCACTCACCGTGAATCTTAACGAATATAATTTACTGGAATTCGAATGTGTAATATTTTTTGTTTACAAACAATTAATTACCAAAGTAAATTAACTCTGCAAATTCATCGTTTTTGCAGTACTAAGTTTTTAGCAAAGTTCGGGATAAGAGAGTTGGCTTTTAAAATTCCATGGCCTCGACCATTAAAATTGTTAACTGCAATTTTAATATTAAGTGATGTTTTATCATGTGCTTAACAGGATGGGAAAACATCGTAAGGGAAAAGTTCTGTCTTTAAAGTATTTTGAAATATCAAAATATTTTAAAGAAATGTGATTCATAACCTTCACCGAAAAGAAAATAAAGGAATTTAATTTACCCGTACACTACACATACAAAGCTGCAGCACGAATGGCTAGGTTCACGGTCTTACAAAATACCATCATGAAACAGCAGAATATGCTAATGGCTAGATTTACGCTTTCACATCAATAACAGCGTGAAGCTGCAGAATAATACTGCTGCGTTTCGTATGGTTAGTGTAAAGAAGCTGAGACCCCTTTATCTATTAACGAGGCATTCTATCTTAGTCCTCATGGGTCAACGCATCTGCATTTTGATTCTCAATTGATGACAGATGTAGATGTCTGTCAGCTACTGGTGAAATATGTGTCCTCATTCTATAAACTAAATATTTAAAAAAAACAGTAGTGAGGCGTGTGTGCTGTTGTTTCACTATATTTTTCTAATAATTATTTGTAAATTAAACAAAGATTTTAACTAGGCACATAAATTTGATTAAAATAAAATCTCAAGACTTACAAGGAATGTCAGTAGCGGAAAGAACTTCGATTATTTCGATTAACTTTCAAAATATAAAAAGTTATGCTATGGAAAAACATAAGTTATAGCCTATATATACGTGTTTAGAGCAAGGAAATGTCCACCGCGCTGCCCCAATGCGTGTTGAACTGCACGTCTTTGAAATATTTTTTTCTTATTTCTCAGACGTGCAGGTTTCCTCACGATGGTTTCCTTCACCACCGAGCACGTGGTAAATCGGTACTTAAAATTGCAATTAACAATTTCATTGCTGCCGGCGTGGGTCGGACCCGGGTTGCTCGCGTACTGTGAAATTTGCAGCGAGCGCTTATGAGGCTGAGCTACCACGGCTCCATGGAAAAATATAAGGAAAAACGTAACAAATTGTTGGTTTAAAGAAAAACAACGCTTTGTGGTAGTCTATGAGGGAGGCCTATCTTGTGATAGGCTGTAGTGAGTGAGTGAGAGAAACGACAGAAAATTCCTACCATATAATTCCATACATAAAAAGACGATTAAAATTTGTTTTATGAGTGAAACATTTTGTAATCTACATGGGATAGGGATTAATATTACAGCACAATTTCACTTACAAAACACTCAATTTACACTTCGCATATACTTATGTAAATTTTAAGGACACGACCAGACAAGCCTGCCTCGGAGGAAGCCCGATACAACCAGCATACTAATTTATCACGATACTAATGCTAACCGACAAAATGAATGACACCTCATTCTCCTAGCTTTATTGGCATATCATTTCTATCAACATTGGCCGTGTATCATCCATTAGTATGCACGGACGTACAGGCGACTACGAGGCGCATCGGAATGACGTGATGCCTATTGTAAAGGTAGCTTCGCCAAAAGTATGGATCCATTTAGCTTATGTCCTCAACGTACGCATAATCGAGAAGTTTACGATCGATTCCTGCATCAGTTTGTAGCAAGCAAATATTTAGTTAGATAGCTGACATCATCAGTTCTAAGTCAACCAAAAGCCGCGAATGCCTCAATTATGTTATTCAAGGTCGGTTGTAGATTAAACTTTGGTGCTCGCACTTATAATTAATTGCAATTAAAATATTACCGCCGCCTAATTACATGTCTGAAAAGACAGATCAATGCATCGTTTTCTATGAGTGTGATTCCCAACCAGTGGTCTGCAAGAGCTTAAACATGGTCCGCGAAAGATTTAAATATTTTACCTACATAATCGTTTTAAATAACACATTTATTATTTTATCGTCACGCGGCCAGTGCAACACCGCACATAACGTTAGTAGTAAGTACCTACTAGCATTTACAATAAATACACACATAATACTGTTAATGAATGAAGTTTTAGTTTATTACATAATTATGTTAAAAGTTGTGATTATAATTTATTGTTAGATTACCACAATTTTTTCTTTCACCTTGTGGTCCCTGCTAACTACAAAAAAATCAAAGTGGTCCCTGGTCAAGAAAAGGTTGGGAAACCCTGTTCTATATAGATTATAATATAAGATAAGAGACATATTATAATAACAGTATGTGCTATAATTTCATTCCACGAATCGACGCAGTAAAACGATAAATCCGAAATAATTCTAAGGGTTATAAATTTACGACCTTGGTATCCTATCTATTAAGTACATATAAATAAAATTTAAGTGTCTGTTTTTAATATTAAAATAACAGTAATAACATTTTATACGCGGTAGAGCCATGCTGCAGCTATATTAGTAGTACAGTTGTAGCACGAACGGGTCGGCTCCACCGGGAAGGACCACGCTCTCACAGAATACCAGCGTAAAATAGCAGCTTAACACTGCTGTGTTTCGTATGGTGAGTGTAGAGAACCGGAGACCCTTTTTACTGGAAAAGAGGCATTCCACCTTAATCCTCAAGGCTGACAACGCATCTGCATTTTGATTCGCAAACAAGGATAGATGTAGATGTCTATGGGCCACAGCAACCACTTACCATCAGGTGGACTGTGTGCTCGTTTGTCACCCTATTTTATAATAAAAAACAGGCTTCTGTTAAGCTCGTTGGGTTATTTGTATGCTATTAAGACAAATAACCATTTTTTTTTTTTGTCTGTCTGTCAAGGTTAATCTTCGGAATGGCTGAACCGATTCTGATAAAACTGATAAAGTAAAGAACAGATATAGGGCAATGCTAGGAAGGATATAGGCTATATTTTATCCGGAAAACATTATTTAAAAAAAAACGAAAAATGTTTAATATAAATGGTATTTGATTATCTTAAATCTTAATAACACCATATTAATAGATCCTATCCAGGCGAAGCCAGGGCGGGTAGCTAGTTATAAAAATGAAGGGCATGAAAGGGATCGAAGTCTGTATAAATTTCATTAAGTTCTGCTACAAACTCATCGTAGCTAAGCGTTTCCATTACATATTTTCTTTACAAAAACACAATTACCTAATCAGTAATTACTATAAAGTAAGTAGTTTGAGGATAAATCGTATCGCATGCGATTATTGTCACTCTTAATATAAAACATTTAGCATTATGCTGCTATTACACGGTAGTTTGCAATACATTCTTGTATAATCGCAATGCTTTCTTGGCGAGGATCAAGATAAACCATTTACTTTCCACAACCAGTTTCTTGTGTGTGTGGTGTGTTTATGATTAGTGATTACTGATACAACTGACACGAAACAAATTATATTCTGTACTTTCCGATTGTATAACCACAGTTAACGCCGTACCTCCGCCATGCCTCATCGCTCATCGACTATCTCTTGGTGGTATTTAATACCTTATCATTAGTAAATAACAGAATACATATTACGTTCAATCTTCTAAATAATAAATAAAACATATGACTCAATAATGTAGTGCCTGCGAAGCTTTGGTCTGCGGGTTCGATTTCGGAAAGGTATTGTCTTAAAATAGATGTTTCAGGTGTGTATGTGTTTAAAGTGCAACTTATTTATACAAAACGTCTACAATACGGGTCAAATTTCTAGGGTAGAGGCAACCTTATTTATATTTAAAAAAATATGTTTGTTCATTTTTTTGTAGTGTAACTTCCACTTGACGCCCTAAAAAACAGGTTCTGCATTCATATGATTTGTATACAATGGCACGCGTCTGTTTCCTAACGTTGAAACAGCTCCTAAATACTAGCGCCACTTGTACAAATTGATTACCTTAACTGGAGGACATCTGCCTCCTTGTGCTCAAGATGATAAGGTTCATTTTATTGTTACAGTTTTATTCGTATAAATCCAAGTATGTTAGTGTTATCGTCCCCTTGCATCCGGAGTGGGTTCGTAACGCTTCGTGGGCACGTTTATGCACCTGTCGCCATCATGTCGTTTCCTACACAACTTGTATAGCGTTATTCAATACGTACCTACACAAAACTGAAAAATGTTCACTATTGTTTTATAATAAAACTACTAAAGGGACACATGAGATACTCAAACGCTAGGTACTTTTTAATTGAAAGCTGGTGCTTCTCATGTGGTCCCATATAAATTTGATCAAGGTCTGACTAATAGTTTTTGGGTTATTCTTAATAATTTATATTGAAGTTGTACAAAATTATTAATTTTTAATTATAGTCAAAGCGACTGTGACACCACGAGACTTAACGACTAAAGGAAAAAATAGTTGGAATAAAGCTTCATTAGAAATTGTTTAGCTAATGACAATAATATCCAAATATTCATAGTGACAGGTAGGGGACATTCAGTTAGGGGAACTTGCATTTAATATCGTAGTTATACAATCCCAATAGAGTATTATAATGAAAATAAATATAAACTCCAGGTCAGGTCAGGTCAGGAGTTCTCATTCAGAAGAAAATAAGGTCAAGCTAAGTACAGCGCCTGTATAATCTCACTGAATTAGCAATTATGCAATTAAAGTTTGCTAATCCGAGGTACAATTCACAAGGATGCTTATTAATAAGTCAGTTGCTTAATTCTGGCAAAGTGAGCATATTATGTACTAATGGAGACAATTTCTTTTTGTATGGAGAATGGGCCCACCACAAATTGTGGCGTAACTTAATGAAATGCATTCCGATTTATTCCTTATAATCTATAGATTACAATAGTAATATTAGTTTTACCGTATATAACGGGAATACTGAGAAATTAACAATTAAAATATGAATATCACAGTAAACTAAAAATAAATAATTTAAAAATCAAAAACCCGACTGCAAAAAAGACAATTTAAAATTAATGCACTAAAAAGACCGAAACAAGATTGAAAATAGAAAACAAAATTAAAATAAACTAAAAACAAAGTAAACTCTACTTCGGTTTAACAGACTATATTATGAGCTGAAAAGCCTAAGCGGAACCCATTAAATTTCTTTCGGGTTGTAATTTGCAATTGGATCCCACCTGCTACTAAACTTAATGCGGTATTTAACTTAGGCTTTCAGCTCATAATATAGTCTGTTAAACCGAAGTAGTTTACTTCGTTTATAGTTTATTTTAATTTTGTTTTCTATTCTCAATCTTGTTTCGGTCTTTTTAGTGCATTACTTTTAAATTGTCTTTTTTACAGTGGGTTTTTGATTTTTTTAGACTTTTTAGTATCCCTACACACTCTTATGAACTAAATTTCATAATAGCTCGAGGTCCGACACAAACATGGCTCATTTTTACGCTATTAAAAACTTTTTAAGCAAATTTATTATTCCTAATGAAATTTAAACATAAGTTATATATATTTTTGTTATCCCCTTTTAATTTTCTTTATATTGATGCCCTACTCGATAGGTTTGGTTAAATTTTTTTATTAACTTATTGCTATTTTGCGCCTTTAAATCCGCCATTTTGTTTTTATTTTTTTCAAACAGCTACCTAAAAACACTTGGAGTTTTAAGACTAATAAAACGATACCTTAATTGTCGAAATCCATCCAGCCGTTTGGAAGACACGAGGTAATAAAGAAATTTACAAACATACAAGATACGCGCGAAAAACATAACCCTTCCTTGGCAGTCGGGTAATAAAAACAAACTAAAAGCGATTGTCTAGTAGTTTTCACCGGTATTATAAGTTAAAATAGGTGCACTAGTCAATAATTAATATAAAACAAAGTTGTAGGTACATTCGGCATTTATAGGTACTTTAAGATTGATGATAAATCCTTTTAGTAGTTTGTTCTTCGTTACACGCATTTTTTTTCATATTATATTAGCCAGTACACGAATATTCGAACAATTTTTTTTTTCAGATTTCATGATTCCGGTTAGATTTTCATAAAATCTTTAGGCCGTTTACTATAACAAATTGGTATTTTTTTAATGTGTAATAAAATTAAGTTACGTTAAAATTTACTAGTGGGCCCAAAAACGATTGTCTCCTTTACTTAATTCAATCACGTTTTGTATTTACCGTCACATTTGCGCGTTTGGGTGAACAAACGAAAATTACACATGACTTATGACATATTACTTAATCGTCTTTCTACCTATTAGTTAAGTAATGAAATCTTAATGTAAGGAAATTGCGTAAAATCTCTTATTATAAATATGTTTTTGACAAACAACAATCAAAGGTGAATTAACTCTCGCATATCTAGAAATTGTAACTATGTACTTTCTCTTCATAAGTATCAAGTTGTTGTCAGGCAAGCTCGTGAAAACAAATAAAAAATAATTTCTACGACGTCTCCAGGCCTCCAACTTTTGGCAACAATACGAGACATTGCTAGGGTTTCGCTTCGAAATATTCTTATATAGATGAAACGACTAAAATTTAATATTTTTATGATATTAAATTTCTTCTGTCTGTCATAATCATAATCGGTATGAGTGCGATACAAAACACATTACGCATACCGATATCGAGCACATAAAAAAATGTTGCAAGCAACAATTTCATTAGTGGGAATCGAAATCGGTTTGTTTGCGTACTAGTGCCGATATGGTTCATAGCCAGAAAAGTTAACAACAAAATTTTCAGACACATTCCGGCTCGTATTTCAAAAATCGTGTAACGTCATAGGTTAGCACTAGGACGCGATTCTTCACGTCGCAGTAATTTGTGCGAGGACCGGACCGGACCAGTTGTCAACGCTTTACTCCTAATCCATGGAGCCACGAATAACAGGTTCGGGTTTCTATTTCTTGATTAGCGTTGTCACTAACATTACACTATGCTATGCTCCTCCGATATTGTCATAGCACTTAGGTACTAGAATTCTCAAGTCCAAAAATGTGGTCGATTTCTAGTTATTGCCGCTGTATTGCAGGCACACCTGCGTTTTCTTATCTACCGACTTCAAAAAGGAGGAGGTACTCAATTCGACTGTATGTTTTTTTTTATGTGTGTTACCTCG
This sequence comes from Parnassius orleans, assembly GCA_029286625.1. Taxonomy (NCBI): domain Eukaryota; kingdom Metazoa; phylum Arthropoda; class Insecta; order Lepidoptera; family Papilionidae; genus Parnassius; species Parnassius orleans. Next base: position 1,094,781 of record JAGSMP010000253.1, read on the forward strand.
TAACTTTTTTCTGAGTGAACCGATTTGGATGATTCTTTTTTATATTGCAGGCACACCTTTGTTTTCTTATAGAAGTTAGTGACAAGCGAGCGGATAATTCACCTGATGGTGAGTGGATGATGAGGACATGCACACCTACGTCTTTCCTCGGTTTAGAAGCAAAATTAATATGCGTGGTTGCTTGAGACCGAGGATTCCTCACCACTAGTAAAAGGGATCTCCGGTTTTCGTCACATACCAAACGAAACATGAAGCCTTATGTTGCTATTTTATGCTGATATAACTTATGCGAGTGTGGTCGTTAAGTCATAATATGCTACAACGTGACTACCATTTACGAATATAAGATAGGTATAACACGCGCAATAGTCACCAATCTCTGTCATCATACGTTATTGGCGCGAGATCAATCATAGAAGAACATAATCGTTTATTTGTTTATGCATGGAGATAATATTTAAAGCTGCACACTTCTACACACGTCTATGCAGGAGACAAAGACATAAAATGTCACATTTGCAACTCTCGCATAACTCTACATGGAGCTCATAACTAAAACTACAAGGCAAAGACGCAATAGTTGGAGCTTTTAATCCAACAGCTGTGTATGTACTCGCTGGCCACGTCATCGACAGACTCGAGATGATCGTTAAAGTGTAACCACTCGAAACTCCAGCGCGCATCACTCAGACTGCTCATAGCGGCATATGGTTATGTTAATTGACAGATTTTTAAGACTGTTTATTATTGTGCTTAATATTATAGCTATAAGATTGATTTACTGTCTAGGTTGGTATGAGATACTCTTAGAGATTATTTTTAAGGGAATGTTTTGTCGGCAAAAGGTTGTAATCGATCAAGAGACCGGAACATCAAGGTATTTTTCGTTCTAGCCAGAACCGTGGATGTTGGAAGAGCAATGAATTAACAATTTTGAGGCAGACAACATCTTTAATGCGTATACGGCATGTAACTGCTTTTATAAAACTGTAGTTAGTATTCAGTAAAACAACGGGTTGTAATTATTATTGGGAAGTATGTAGGTAAAATATTAGTTAATTAGACATAATTTACGCTATAAAATCTTACACAAAATATCCAATTAGTTAACAATTAAACATGATATATTATGTATTACATATTTGTATTCAGTTTTTTTTATATAGTAGAGGGGGCAAACGAGTTTTGCTGAAGGCTGAAATGTTCATAAAATCGGTGGACTGTGAGAGCAAAACGTAAAACATTGTTCTTTAGAAGTAATGAGCAAACGTGTCCTACATTTTTTCAAAGCGGCCTTGCTGATTGAAGCTAGGAAAAGAATCGACGTAAATTTCCCCACTTTTAAACTTTTATAGCAAAGCGATTTAATTTATAGAATACGAAAAGGGCCGAAATTGCAACAATTATGGGCAATTTTTTTAAACTCCGTACCAAATATCCAAAATTCTGTGTTCCATACACATGGAATCACCTTGATATCAGTTATAAAACAAAACATTTTTCTCTAAGTAATTGACGTAGATGATTGACATTTGGTTTAGTTATTAAATGTGTAAAAAAAAAGAAATTTTCGACTTTAGCAATTAGTAATAGAGACTCCTATGCTATAACCGTGATACCCACAATGTTCATCAGAGAACGAAAAAGTCTTATGAGACTATTCGCTCCTTCATGTGATATGGTAATACATATATAATACATTATAATACCTACTTTCACCCGCGGCTTTGCTCGCGTGGAATTCGCAAAGGATGTATAGAAACCGTATGGCGTTTTTTGCAGGTATAGGAACAAAAAGGTATTCATTTTATGATGTTTTCTGTCTATAACATAATTCACCTCTTTGCCAAATTTCAATTAAGCCCGTTTAGCGTAATAAAGTGACAATTTTCGAAACAGACAAAATTTCGTATTTATAATAGTTTTATGATTTATGACCATGCTATCAACAAAATACTTTAGCAGTAGGTGCCTTATGGCGCTTAGATTAAACCATTTTTAGAACACGCCGTAGCGTAGTCGTAACAATAAAATATGCCCGATTTAGACTAGGAACGGTCCACATTCCATAAACTTTACTTCTACTTATAGAAATATTATACTTTTGATAAAGCCCAAATTTATTTAACCACTTTTATATCATGATACAATTAAGGCTCACTTTCCTTTGAGTATTGTACTCCATGGTTTAAAAAGTTAATTAAAATAAAAGATGCGTAAATTAAGAGATATTTTCCACTTATTTACATTTAAAATTAAAATTTTTGTAGACATGACTAATAAAAATTTCGTTAGCACCAAATGATAGATTAAATAGCATTCGACCCTAGCAACAATTTCTGAATAATATCATAACATTCTGAAATTAAGATATGTACATGCTATAAGTTTAAACAGGACAAAATAAGAAAAAATCGCACAGATTTCGTGTTACCGTTAACATTACAGCCTTTCAAAGTCCACTGCTGAACATAGGCCTCACCCATAGATTGTTGTCTCATCATTTGCTATAGTTGCCACGTTTGGTAGGCGAGTTGGCAACCACAATATTTTAATTGTTAGTTAATATTAGGAAGGACACTGCTGCCCATCTTCAGGTTTGTTTCCCTCTGTTGCCTCTTACAACACCCATGGGACGATATTGGGTAGTGGATATTCTTACGCCACCACTATACCATCATAGACATTTTGTGTAACAATATTAAATAAACATTAATAATTTATTTACATACAAACAAACTTCTATCACTGAAATTGTAGTTGGCAGCTCAATATACCTTCCCAATGCTGAAGTTGCGATTGTGGATTTTCCACAATCATTCAGTTGTCAGAGCCTCATTGTTAGCAAATATAAAAAAAAACATTCTTAAAATAAATTTCTTCCTTGCATTATAGATTCCCTGTTATATTACCAATTTAACTATGCATAAATTCAAGGTACATATAAAACTATTTTTATGAAAAAAAATCTTCATAAACTTTATAATTATTTTAAAGATAAGAATGCATAGTTATAAAGTTATAATGAGCTTCCTTAGACTTTTTTGAATTGTGTATCTATATTTTATAAGGTTCTATTGCCCCTTCTTTTCACAAGGTTTCATGCAGTAGGGACTTCTTGAAGCAATGGTGTAGCTTTCATGGCTTTCAAAATATGCTTTGTAAAGACAAATTTTGAATTAAAATATTTTGGATTTAAGTTTGAATACAGTATCAGAGATACACTGATGACAACACCATATCCCAACCTAAAAACTAATAAATTGGTTTAGGTAACCTAAATGCATTATTAGATCCATGAATCAGCAGTCTGATACTGTGAACATTCCACCATGTTGGTTGTTAGTTATAGCACAAATGCAAATGCTATAGGCTCTAGAGTATCCACAATTCAACCATAATCTATGTTGTTTGTGTATTAAATTAAATAAGGCTAAGTAATACTTTTATATGAATACTTACATACTTAATTTATTTAATGTTAAATAAACATAAAAAAAAAGGAAATAAGATATCATATTGGTATAATAATTTATATCATAAATATACAAATACATGGGCACTCCCTTCTCTCGTCTCAAACACAATTATATAGCATTAAAATCAGATGGTATGTTGATAGATTATGTGTAGGTAACCATAACATGGCGAACAGTAATAAATAATAGTGTTATATATTATGACTTCTGATTATACAAAATGTTGTTGAAATGTTACAATATATGTGATCAACAGAATAATGGAATACAATAAACCTACATATTCACACTTCTTGATGAATATTCTTTAATAATTACTTGCAATATAACCATACCTAAAAGAAAATTAACCAATTTGTTATAAATATATCTTATTTACATCTGGTATTACTGTAAAACTTAACAAAATATATTTTATTATGAGAATCTTTATAAATATTGTAAGTATAAAAAACAAATAAATGAAAATAAATTTTCATTTTCCCTTTTACTTATAGCCATATTAATAATTAACAAGGTATCAGTTAGTAACCAATCCATTAGTGAAGTTAATAGAGTTTCCAATTTAATTAGGCATTGGTAACATCATATGCCCAGCCCTAGACACATTTACCCATCCCTTAATATTATACCTACTTAATATAATACAAAGCAATATTAGTCCTATAATAAAATACTTTTTATATTTACTTAAATACTAAGCAAAACTTTGCATTTTAGGTAAAATATGACTAATAAGTAGTATTTATTTTTGCAGCATTGCACATTACTAAATTACTAAATGATACAGTGAACTATTAGCTTGTCCTAATTCTTAAATTGAATACAAATATTTTCTTTCTCTTATTTAATATTGCTATATGCAAATCTAATTAGAAAACTGGATTTGTATGAATGTAATTTTATTTCTCCTTGAGCTTTATATTTATGTGTTTTGATTATCGAATTAAAAAGGATAAAACACACTTATAACATTTAAATCAACTAAATTAATTCAAGGTGTTTAGTAAATTACTCACTTGAATGCAAATAGCTTAATAATTGTAATAACTTAGACCTATAGAGTATATTAATACATCTAATATAAAAAACAACATCGAAATTAACAAAACTTTGCCGGTGTAAACAAATACAAGTAGGTGTAATTCGCAGAATTAAATTATCGAAGCTTTATCATCTTCGATCGATTTAACCAGAATTTGAAAGGTTTGGAAAGTTACGAGATAACACTACCGGCATTAACAAAATTAATGTACAGTATGATATAACTAAGCAAGTTTAGGATATTGAGGACATTTAATCCGTTGAAAAGGCACCACGATTTATTTATAAATTCAACTTACCGGCCACAGCTGTATCACTCAAGTCAAATTTCACTGGTTTAGGAAACTCCCTCAACTTCCGTCCGTTCAATTTTAATTCACCACTTAAGTAAGCATCCTCCAAAATTCTTTCTAAAGATTTAGTTAATTGACTATGAATATTATTGTGACCATTCATATTTCCACTCACATTTGGCCCTAACACGGCCATATTCTTTTGAAACTAAAACGAAACTGACAACCAACTGACATTTTTAAATTTAGTCTATGTCATAGAGGGGTATTTTCTTTTTTATTAATATATACTCGTACGAATAGTTATTTTGCCATTGTCGTAATTGCAAAAAAATGACTTACATATTTTAGCTTTCTTAATGACAATGTGTTCATAAAATACACAAAAATAGTGTCTAGGTTTAATATTAATAAATTTGAAAATAATATTGACACTTTAAACTAGTCTCTACTACAATGCGGCGCGGCGAGAAATTGTGAACTAATATTGTTGAATGGTACAGTGTTGCCAAGTCTAGACCGTTCCGAGTCGCCAAAAATAAAATATAAAGTAGCCTAAATTCGCCTAATTTTTTTTCTGTAATGAGGCCTAAAATCACCTACAGAATTGTCAGTTAGCCTGCCTATAAAAGCTTTTTTTAAACGTAGATCCCTTATTTATAATTTTGACAAGATAAAATTTGAAGCACTTTATCGTAAACGTGAAAGGAAAGATCAACATAAATTATATATATTTTATATGTTTATCATTATTAATATCTCAGAAATTGAAACGAATTTTTTTATTTACAATTAAAGAGATTATATATATATCTAATATGTTTATCTCTAAGAAAGACCCCTTTTTGTTAGGTCATTGTTACCTTCAAATCTAGTCTTCTTTGATATTTCTCTGTGTCAAAAACATATGTTTCTATACACGCATTTTTATTATATATCCTAAGAGACTTACTTAATAAGAGAGAGAATTATATAGCCAAAAAGCGCCCTTGTTTTTTTCCGAAGTAGCCTAAATTGCGACCAGTCGCCAATCGCAATTTTTGGTCGCCCCGACACCCTTCGAGATAGCCTAAAAGGCGAAAAATCGCCTAACTTGGCACCACTGAATGGTATTATGAAAAAAATCAGTGTTACGATGGTCCTAACTAGCTTGCTACATATTTATTTATCTATGGTCCTAACCACAAGATATAAGATAGAAACTGATAAATTATTATTTAAAACTAATTTTTCAATTAACTGACATTGTGTAACAAGAAACTTTACCTCAGTCACAACTAGCGACATCTGGTTAGTGGAAGATTATTAGCCCTCATTACCATCAGGTGCGAATTGGATAGTAGCACTGGCTTGGTAAAGTTTAAAGTGGATTTTGATACGTAAAAGTGGTGTGATTTTGTATATTACATGTTTGTCTGTGTATATGAACTACTAAGGGAAACGATATAACAAGTGATTCGATGGTAATTTCAATTTCAAGACTTTTATCCGCCTAGGCACCTTAAGATACTATTGTTATACACAGTACGCTTGGTTAAGCTGTCGTCAAAACTTCCCAAAAACTTCGCAATGTGATACATCAACACCTTTTATAATATTGTGAAGAAATTAGTGAATAAAATACACATTAGACAAAGCTGTATGATGTAAGACCTTGGCCAGCTTTGGTTGGCGAATTGTACTTATTATAGTAACAACCATGGAGGTTAGAGAGAAGGAGAACGATCGCTACGTACTAAAGCATAGCCCGCCTGTCCTTGAAAATTTGTAGAATTTATAGTTTTATACCGGCGCTGCCGTCGGTAAGTAGTGTTTGCGAAGTTAGCTGTTTATGAGTACAAACAGTCATATCAAAATATGCATAATATTGTTCATAATTGATGAGAGACAATAATGTATTTTTATATAAAAACTGTAGATAATACAAGTTAAAACATCTTGTCTACTCAACAGCCATATATATATATGCAAAAATGTACATCACATGAAAATGTCTCTATTTTGAATATAATAAATTGATTATTCATCTTACCAAAAATCAATAAAATTAATAATTTATATTTGTAATAATTTATAATATTTATAATAATTAACATTATAAAAAACATAATTTATTTATTAATAAATAATAATTTCGTTATTTTCCTTTTTTTCTTTGAATGATATTATATACACGTATATTAAACGTTGATAGATCATTTCAAACTAGCGCACAACAGCCCGCTTTTATTGAGACAACTTAGCGTATCAGTTATTTTGTCCATATTTCTGGGACACTATTTTCTACAGCGATCGTTCTCCTTCTCGCTAACTCCATAGTAACAACAGGTAACAACAACACTAATCTAGCGGACTGACAGGGAGTTTTGGCGGGAACTTGATCGGCGGCGGTTTGCTGCTTCTGTATTATTGTTTGAATAATGGTTTGGTGGATTTTGATATGTAAAAGTGGTGCGATTTTGTGTATTAAGTGTCTGCGTATGTGAACTATTAGTGGAAACGGTGAAACAAGTGCTCTGATGGTGATGTTATTCTCAAGAATAGGTGTCTATCTGCTTAAGCGCCTTGAGATACCATCGCCAACTGTCAGCTGTCTGCTGATTCAAGTTGCCGTCAAAATCTCCCAAGGGCTGCACAATGTGACGCATCAACATATTGTGAAGCATTGTAGGATATAAGCTATGAAGGATAAATAAACATTTGGGAAATTATAATAAACCGAATAAAAATACCTAAGACTTGGCCTAAAGGTCTAGATACCAGGCCATAAACTCCAAAAAAAAATAGCGGACTGACAGTGACACTTGCAGTGACAATGACATTTGAATAACCTCTAATTTTCTTGCTTTCTTAGGTTAGAGTTAGAATTAACTTATCTTGTAATTTCATCAAATACAAAATGACAATATTAACTCTTTTTCGCGTAGCAAATTTTTCGAAAGTTATAAAGAGAGCAAACAGTTGTCAAATAGAAGTAAGTTTTAAAACTTAAAGTATTTTTATGTGATTATTTAACAGTACGGTACCTATTAGGTTGTTTCTTTAAATTACCATTTTATTATATTTTAGTTCTACTCCGAACAGTATATATAAAGAAAATAATGGAAAATACACAAATTTGAAAATTATTGATTTATATTCACATTGGAAGTTGTGCATAAAGTAACATTACATATAATATACTTTAATTTTTATTAAATATCTATGTTTTATTGACATTTTTAAATTAAGATGTTTAAAAATATTGTATGTAGACAAAAATGTTGTTGTTGAACTTAAATTGACAACAGATTTATTAATACTGCAAATGCAAACATCATCTTTACACACCCATAACTGATGTAATAGTTATGCAATAAAATAAGAAGTAGGCTTTGCAAGGATAGAGAGATGGTTTATGCCAGATCTTAATTATAAATACCCAGACTGGGTACATGCGGCAGCATTAAAGGCGCAAGTAGTTTAGTACTATGATAACCAACTTATCTGCCATTATTTTTTATTGCCATTATTTAGATACTTTTATCCAGTAGCAGTTGTTTAACACTGTATGGAATCTAATTTTTCTTTGACATTTTATTTTAGGCTTATTCTTCCTATGTAAAATATGCAGAACATAAACCTTTAGAAAGAATAAGGAATATTGGTATTTCAGCCCATATAGACTCTGGAAAGACTACTTTAACAGAAAGAATATTATTCTACACAGGCAGAATTGATGTTATGCATGAGGTAAGTAGTATATTTAATTCACAAATATTTGACTCAGCACTACAGTAATAAGCACCCATAGAAATTTTTGTAAATTGCCTTTTAATATGAATGGAATAAATATAGATAAGCAAGTATTGCAAATTTTGACTGGTGTCCCTGATGAAGGGTTATTTATATAATATGTGTTGGGTGTGTTTGTTCCTCAATGACCATCTTTATTGTTAACAGTCTTATAATATGTGGTGTGTTTGTTCATCATAAATAATAATTTATAGTGGCAAGTAACATTTTCATACAAAAAAATGGCATCTATGTGTATTTTATGTTATGTTTTATAATTTTTTTCTGTATTGTAAATTTTTTCATTCATTCATTACAGCCCTTCACAAGTCCACTGCTGAACATAGGCCTCCCACAAGGAATGCCACAAAGCACGGTCCTTCATGTTTTACCATGTTGTCACTTCATCTAGAGGGGACGCCCTACATTTCATCTACCTGTACGAGGCTGCCACTCGAGAACCTTTCTTCCCCATCTGTTGACAGTTCTTCGAGCTATATGACCCGACCATTGCCACTTCAGCTTACTAATCCGTAAAATTATAAAATTATTATAAGTTAATAATAATAGCAAAATTTGTTTATACCGGTTTAGGTAAAAGGCAAAGACAATGTTGGCGCAGTGATGGATTCAATGGAACTTGAACGCCAAAGAGGAATTACTATTCAGTCTGCTGCCACCTACACAATATGGAAGGACCATAACATAAACATCATTGACACACCAGGACATGTAGACTTTACAGTGGAGGTAGAAAGAGCATTGAGGGTGCTGGATGGAGCCATATTAGTCCTTTGTGCTGTGGGAGGAGTTCAGAGTCAAACACTAACTGTTAACAGGCAAATGAAACGCTACAATGTACCATGCCTGGCATTTATTAACAAGCTAGATAGATTGAGTGCAAATCCAGAAAGGTATTTTTTTTAAATTCTTACATCTTTTAAATAATATCAGTGTAACAGATAGCTTTTAAATGTTTAGAAGATTTGGTTCATTTGGTGATGATTTGTAAACAAGCAATAACCGCAGAATAGAATATAAATCATTTTATATCTCAGCTCAGAAAACATTGATCTGTCCTTTCCCGTAGGTGGCGTGACAATCATGCCAGAATTGTGAATATGACTTTAATCTGTTAATTCTTTCAGAAGTTACACAATTATTAACCGTCAATAGTTACATTCCATTGATGGATCCGTAGCGCAGTGGCCTAGCATTGAGTTGCTAAAGTCCGAGTGTTCGAATCCTCACTCAACAAGTATTTGTATGGGCTACAAATAATTGTTCTGAGTCTAAATAATTGTCCTTGTACAATTAACTTATGCAAAGTGCCTCCACAATATAGGAGAAAATCCTACTGTGGGGTTAACATTTCAAAAAAACTGACTAAATATGAGTAGTGGTAGCTCAGGCGCTAAGAGCTTGCTGTAAATGTTACAGTATGCGAGCAACCCGGGTTCGATTCCCACCGGCAAAAATGAAATTGTTAATTGCAATTTTAAGTGCTGATTTACCACGTGTTTGGCGGTGAAGGAAAACATTGTGAAGAAACCTGTGTGTCTGAGAAATAATAAAATAAAAAATATTTCGAAGACATGTTGTTTAGGAGGCAGTGATTTTTTATAGGCTGTAATTGTATTTTTTTAATTTTTATTTCAGGGTACTTAAACATATGCGTTCTAAACTTAAACATAATGCAGCCTTCCTTCACTTACCTATGGGTTTAGAAAAAGACTGCCAAGGCATACTTGACCTTGTTGAAGAAAAAGCATTGTACTTTGATGGTGATTATGGTGAGAAAGTTCGTTTGGGCGAGATTCCACAAGACAGAAGAGCTGAAGTGCAAGAAAGACGTCATGAATTAATAGAGCATTTGTCGAATGTAGATGAAACTTTAGGTAAGATATTTTTACTATAAATTAACCTTTGGAATTTTTGTAATTCTGTTATTAACAAAATGTTGTGATCTTAATATCTATCTATAAACAGTACAGAGGATTGGTGGAGTCACTACTAAACATTTGACTGCCTTGTTGGTCCTGTGGTCGTAAGCGCGTATTATGTTTTTTATGCTAGATATTTTTTATTATAGTACTCATAGTATGAAAGCTTTTATTTTGTATGATCATTTAAATTCGCAACGATTGTGATTAAGAATCGTGATATTTGGCCGCGCTAACGGTTGACCGCCAGTTTAAAGTCTCTTACACATTATAATTTAGTGATAAGCCAGACTGTTCAGTCATGAAGCACTGGGTATACACACATGTGTGTGTACCAAGTGCCACAAACTGGCCCGGAAAATATTTAACATAGGTTGTAAGTTCAAATTTTGTGCTAACACATATGGACCAAAAGTCTGGAATAAATTCAATTTATAATTTTAAATCCCAGCCCACAACAACATTAAGAATCCATCGCCAATCTTACATGCCCAGACAACATCATTGTGATTTAATGAATTTTTGTCAAAAGCACTAGTCAACTTTTACTCACACTTTATTGCATTTAACAATAAATTCTACTAAAAAAGTGAATTTCTTGGCACAGAGAATTGACTTTTTTGTAGATGTATTGTCTATTTAATTAATATGACGTAATTTATTTCTTAGTTCCAAACATACTAATAACTTCATGAATGTTGAAACACTTTTGTACATGGGGGTAATAGACAGTGTTTCATGGCGCTCAATGCTTTGTTATTTAACTTGTGCTTCTTGCGCATTCCAATAACGTCAATTTATGCGATATTACACCGATTCGTAAACTTACTCACTAATTCAGCGCTTAAATTGTTGTACTAATATATCAGTTTTACTATACTGCAAACTCTCTGTTTTATAAAAATACTTTATTTTTCATTACAGGTGAACTATTCTTAGAGGAAAAAACGCCCACGATTGCAGACCTAAAAAAAGCAATACGTCGAACGACCTTGAAGAGAGTCTTCACACCGGTACTTTTAGGTACTGCTCTAAAGAACAAAGGAGTTCAACCATTGCTCGATGCAGTGTTGGACTATCTACCGCATCCAGGCGAAGTCGAGAACACGGCCATATTAAATGAGAAGAAAGGTTCTGAAGGGCAAAATATAGTACTAGATCCAACAAGGAGTGACAGTAAGCCTTTTGTGGGGTTGGCTTTCAAGTTAGAATTGAGCAAATTCGGGCAGTTGACTTACTTGAGATGTTACCAGGGCATGTTAAAGCGAGGCGATAATATTTTTAATTCGAGGACCGGAAAAAAGGTAAGTTTTAGTGAAACTTAAAGTTTTGCCGCCATATTGCGAAAGGCGCAATTTTGTTCTGTGAATATTTCGTATATACGGCGCAATTATAATATTTTCAAGATTACGAATTACGATTTTTTTTCTGGAAACTTGCAACCAACTTCTTTTTATTTTATATTCATATTTTCGTATAATAAAATCGAAAAATAAATGGAATAAATATACCTTACCTAAAACTTTTGACCTTAAAATAACCGACTCAACTTACTCAAAATGGTTTGTTATTATTTTAGATCAAGGTATCACGCTTAGTCCGAATGCACTCCAACAACATGGAAGAAGTAAACGAGGTCCTCGCTGGTGATATATTTGCTCTGTTCGGTGTTGATTGTGCGTCCGGTGACACATTTGTAAATGACTCTAAATTAGATCTGTCTCTAGAATCAATCCACGTTCCCGATCCTGTTGTATCAATGTCTATTAAGCCAAAGAACACTAAGGACAGAGATAACTTTTCTAAAGCAGTAGCAAGGTAATTGATACTTCACATTTTCAAATACTCACACCTTTATTAATGAAAATGTGTTTTTATACATATGATTTATTATTTTTCTAGTGTAAGTATTGTATGCTGCTTTTTGCTGTAATTTAATTTCTATACTTATTCATATTTTTTAATACTTTGTCTTTTATCCGGCTCTCAGGACCTTTTCAACTTTGAATATGCCTTTAAAGAAAATAATTTAAAGACAAAATTTTAAATGTGGCAGAAAGTCTGTAAAATATATGCTTAAGTATAAGTCAAGAAATAATAAAAATATTATGTTTGTCTTTAGGTTTACTAAAGAAGATCCCACATTCCACTTTCGTTACGACAGCGATAATAAGGAGACCATCGTATCGGGCATGGGTGAACTTCATTTAGAGATCTATGCGCAGAGAATGGAGCGGGAATACAATTGCCCTGTTGAATTGGGAAAACCTAAAGTCGCATTCAGGTAGGATGACCATAGCATATTGGGTATAACAGGTCTATAATGTACTCGAGCGATAATCGTATTTTTACGACTGCGTTATAAGGCATACTGCTTTCTTTGTATAGAAGTCGGCTCGGCTTTTAAGCGTTAGACATTTTTTGTAGCACTTTCATTTTATCTAATTACGCAATTCAGTACCTCGAATTCGTATGATGCTAGCACCAACCACTGACGTCTGTAAAACAAGAAACCAATCGAGGCGAGGATTTCCGACGCTAAAAACTTTTAGCGCTCTCTTTTCCGCTGTATGCATATTTGTCTAGCGCGAAGTAAGCGTTCGACATTCGTTGGACAAAAAGTTACTTTACGAAACGATTTGGATTATTATTAGGAAATAAAGGATCTAAATAAAATTGTAGCCGATTAAGAATTTATTTCAATAACATGGCTTTCATATTATTAAGAAATGTTTTATGGTTATCGCTTAAAAAAAAACGAGAACATGAATGTTAAAGTTTCTTTTCTGACGATTATAATAATTTTATCTTGATTATTATAAAGTATTTGAAAATTAATTAATTATTTCATGTATGCGTATATTTTTTCCGAGTATATACACTCGGAAAAAATATACGCATACACACTCGAGCGTCAAAATCGTGTCTAAAACACGATATTTTCGTCCAATCTGGCCTTAATTAACGTCAGACACCCGCATGTTGACGCATGCAAAAGTCAGCCCATGCCCATAAACCATGCAGCTTGCTATAATAAGTTTGGACTTCCCAACACTGCGCAGTTGATTTTTGTTCAGTATATACATTTAAATAACTTTACTTAAGTAGGTCTTGTACCTGTGTAGTGGCGGTGTAAGAATATTCACTACCCCATATCGTCCCGAGGGTGTAGTAAGAGGTGACAGAGGGAAACAGGAGATGGGCAGCAGCATTTTCCTGATAACAATTCAAAATAATAAAAAAAACTGCGGTTACCAACCCGCTTGCAAAGCGTGGCAACTATAGCAAAATCCCCACATGAGAGTGGCCTATGTTCAGCAGTGGACTATTATAGGCTGTGTCGTTGAAAATGCATTTCGCTTATACAAAGATAATCAACCTTGTACTAAATGATAATAAACCAGGGACATATATTATTTTTTTAATTTTAGAGAAACAATGATGTCACCATGTTCATTCGACTACCTGCACAAGAAGCAATCTGGTGGCGCAGGACAATACGCTAGAGTTATTGGTATTATGGAGCCACTGCCCCCTCAACAGAATACCTGTAAGCTAAACAAAAAACTATTTATATAATTTAAATATTATATCTTATGGGATTTTAAAGTCACAAAATATTATCATTTATAACTACTTTATAAAGGTCAATTAAGGTTTCAGACCTAAACCGTCGTGTTAAACAAGCGGTAAAATTAAAAAATTTGTACAACCGACTTCAATATAAATAAAATGAGAACATTATCAATGTAGTCGAAGTCATACGCATTATTAAAGATAACTCAAAAACGACTAGTCAGATCTTGATCAAATTTATATGGGCCCACATGAGAAGCAGCTTTTAAATAAAAAAATAATCATCGCTTCACCTAGAAAAAAGTTCTGAGGTAACACATAAAAAGAATACAACGAATACGTATACGTCTAACATAAAAAGAATACAACGAATACGTATACGTCTAACATGCGAATTTAGAACCTCCTCCTTTTTTAAAGTCGGTCAAAGTAGTTTATAGTCTCAGGTTTAAGCTAGAGTCAAACTAATAAAGAAGTACCATGCAAAATATGTGAACTAAAATGTAAAGTATGGAATTTGACAGCAAATGTCAAATTTCGCGAAGACTGTGGGCCCGGCGCTAAGAGGCTTCTTTCGCGAATGAAAGATTTTTAAAATCCAAGACTATGAACCATGTTTTGCAATAAGACTGATAATGTTTACAAAATTTCGATTGGTATAAAGACAATCGCTATCTAAAGTTCATACTTGATTGTTTTGAGTGAGCACATGTCAGAACGATAACATCGCGTTTTATAGAATAGAGGATATTTCTATATTTATGCTAGAGTTATGTTCGATATAAAAATCGGCGTAAACTAAAAAATTGAGAGAGATCTCTGGTACTCTTATTGACAATTCGCTTGCCACACGGTAGCGATTACGACAAGGTTTCTTTACCAAGAGTTATATTTGTTAAATTATAAATGGTTATTTTAGTTTATTATATTATAAACTACTGTTAGCGCCTTTGAAAGGCCGCAGGCTGACGATAAATGACGAGAGATAGGATGTGTGACATTTTCTCGTCAAGAGCTTTTCTTTTTCTACATGTATTAATTTCACGATTTTTTTGCATAGTGCTGGAGTTCGTGGATGAAACCGTAGGAACAAATATACCAAAGCCTTTTGTACCCGGCGTCCAAAGAGGATTCATCGATACTTGCCAAAAAGGATATCTCTCAGGCCACAAAATATCCGGGGTTAAATTTCGCCTGCAAGATGGCGCGCATCACATTGTTGACTCTAGTGAACTGGCTTTCTTCCTCGCTGCTAAGGGAGCTGTGAAAGAAGGTAATTTGTGAATCTGTAACATATCGTCGGTCAAAAATAATTAACACTATCAAGCCAAAAAGGCCAAAATTGAAAGCTATATCTAGAAACATACATGATTGTATGTTTCAATATCAATAAAATGGCGGTCAACATTTAGATTGGGTTGAGTGGCCTTTGGTATTGTTCAAAGGTATATATACTAACCCCTAATAGGGGAAGGTATCAAAAGTATCATGACCATTGCCCTATAAGAAAAAATGACGTGATCTCTATGTAACCATTGCCCGTTTGCTTTATGCTCATCAATAGTAGTCAAGAAAGCAGTATTTATATTTTGACGTGACAACGTCTTATAAATTGGTTTGCCGGGTGACACTTCAAGAAACTGCGTTACGCTCCGCTCACGTTATGCGCTCACAATGAGAGCGAGTGAGAGGCACGCGTCCCTTCCACTCGGGCATGGTTAGCCCGCCTAAGAGCGAGAGAGACAGACATAATAAAATTATTTTACCACTCAAAGTCGTTGTCACGTAAAACTTTCGCCCGTATACCGACTTTACAGGCAACCAATTTTTTATAAATTTAGAGACATTAACTAATCTCGCTTCTGGAAAAAGAGTAATAATATTCTAGAAAATCAAAATACTTGAAAAAGTAAAAAAAAATGAACGGGCTGTAGTCGAAATATACCTCACACTTTCCTCTTCTATAGTTCTGGCACTACACTCATACCATAACTTTAATGTTTAGTTAAATGTTGCATTTATTAACTAAACAAAACACATAATATTACTAACTGATTTTTTCTCATCATAATAAGCAAACATAATATTACACTGCTTTTACACTGTTGAAAATCCATAAAACCGTAACGTACGGCATAATTTATGATTTGCCTTTTATCTGGCTCGAAGGACCTATTTTCAGATTTAATATATTTTTTATTACTAAACAGTAAATGTACTTGGAGTCACATTTCATAAAGCTTATAATAAAAATAAAGCTTATAACCTAGTTTGATTACAAGGATTTCCAAAGCTAAGCGAAGCAAATTTCAATATTATAATATTGAAATTTGCCAACAATAAACAACTCGATAAAGTAAATATATTTTTATTTTATTATATTGTGTATTTTAGTGTTTGAAAATGGGAGCTGGCAAATTTTAGAACCAATTATGTTTGTGGAAGTGAACATGCCAGAAGAGTTCCATGGAACAATCGTTGGACAGTTGAACAAAAGAGGAGGCATTGTCACTGGCACTGAAGGCTCTGAGGGATGGACGACAATATACGCTGAAGTACCTTTAAATAATATGTTTGGATATGCTGGCGAGTTAAGGTATATATGAAATAATATATTTGAGAAAAGTTTTATTCCGTCCGTCCATTTAATGTTCGAGGAACGGAGACAAATAATTTAACGGAAAAATAATTGGTGTGGTACAGTCAAGTCTGGCGACTTTACCAATGGAAGTTAACTTTACCAACAGGGGTGTACTGATACAAAATTACGATTAACACGGAAATCGTAACGTATTTCGAGATATGCCATTTTTTGTATGAAAATACAATAACTAATTGACAGCATTGCTTTCGATATGGCAACATGAGCATGAGAATTAATTTTGGCATTTTATTTTAATTCGCAATTGTGCCGGCGAAATAACCTCTTTTGTTCAGTGCTCCCAGTCTTTTTTTTTCATTATAAACCCTGATGGCAAAGTTGCCACAAAGTAAGGTTAACTTTGCCATTTTCTATTTTTGAGTATTTTGTCTGTTTAATGTTAGTATTTGTCTAAATCACTAATAAATGTCTAAATCTATGAAGAATATAATGTCACATTTAACATTGACGCCCAGTCTGACAGTACATTTTTTGTTGGAAAATTGGTCCTAAACTTTTTAAGTTCTTCCAAAAATGGCAAATATGCCAGGTTTCACGGTACTCAAACATAACTAAATTTAGTTTAAAAAGTTTAAGTTTAAAAAAAATATTAAAAAAACTAAATAGTTGGTACGTTGAACAATAAACGAGTAGTGTTATATAATAACTATAGTTGATGCCTGTATTTATTTTTATTTTTATCAAGATATCTATTTTTGAAATTTCACTTCGCGTCGCATCTTAATAATTGATCTAAGATGAATGGGGTAGCTATTTACATTTTACGGAATGATAGCCCCCGTCTTTCATAGTGCTTGGTCTTATTTATTTCTCTATCTCATACTATGCTGTTTTATGTCTGTCTATTTTCTTTTTGATTTCGTTAATATTTTATTTCGTTATATTTTCAGATCAATGACACAAGGTAAGGGCGAGTTCAGCATGGAGTACAGCCGTTATTCACCTTGTCTACCAGATGTCCAGGAACAATTGATCAGGAAATATCAGGAGGAAATAGGCCTGTTACCCGATCAAAAGAAGAAAAAGAATTGATGATCCGCCTAGATGATTCTTTAGAATAATTTTATTTATAAATAATAATTTAAGCGTGTAAAATAGTTATCTTAAATGAAGTCTGTGAATAAATGATATATGACATGTTATTTCAATGTCGTTTTATTTTATATTTATCTCCCTTTCATTTGAAGAATTTTAAATATAATAAGGATGATAAGCGAGCATACAGTCCAACTAATGGTATGTAGATGTCATGGCCCATAGACACCTAGATCTATCCTTGATTTAGAACAAGGGTCTTTGGTTCTCCACACTCACCATACGAAATACAGCTGCTGCTATTCTACGCTGTTATTCTGTGAGAGCGCGGTCCTTCTCCGGTCGAGGCGACCGAGGCGACATATTCGAAAAATTACGAGTACAGTCGAATTGGTATACTGTAAAGTTTTCTTTTTTTCATGTCACGCGATATCTTCGTCAATTGTGAACCGATTTTAATTATTCTTTTTTTCAAATAGTCTTCAGGGGTGGTCAAATATAAATCCGGAGAAAATATTCCACCCCTAACGGTTAGTAAATATAATATATAATATTTTAAGTATATTATATTAATAAGGTATAGTAATATTTAGATATTGAGATGTGACATTCCTTACTCCACTCAAAAGGGTAATTTTAGGACTTCGTTCGACGCTAGTGACCGAAGAGATGGTTAAAAAAGTCGAAAAATTGTTTTAACTGATATGTAACTTACGTGTCGCTTAATGCTGAAGAAATAGAGATTTCGACAGGTACTTAGTTTGCATAAAATTTTCATGAACGCTTGGGGATGAAAAATTATGCTTACTGATGCAAAGAAAGAAAATATTTCCCTATTTTTTTGGAAATGTTGCAAAAAATCATATAACGTTTATTGATTCGAAATACATTAATGGGCTATACCTGGCTTATGTACCTACTATTTGACTGTACATTCGTACGGACATAATGGATAATTATCTAGGTATTAATTTGTTATTGACGAGCAGCTCTGTCGTTAGAATTTAGTTACCATATCTCATGTTAGTTTAATATGATACCATATTTTAAAGTTTAAGAGACTTGTTATAACATAAAACAATAAATAAAACTTAATTTTTTATCCATATAAAACATAGCAATAATAAATAATATAGCCAATACCTACTATCCTTTCACTACGATGATAAACATAGATATGGAATGTGTAAATAATCGGCCCGTAATTTGGGATATAGCTAATGAATTTTATAAAATACTCATAGACTTATAGAAGAGGTACTCTTCAATAATAAGTTATTCTGAAATGACATTTTAAATCGAGTGTATTTTCACGGCGTGTGTAGCCAGTTACACGCAGCGGCGCTCATTTATTTGTATGAGAAAAGCGCGCGAGCGGGATAACGCAACGGATAGCCGTCGCGCGGACCCCTCGCACACGTTGCGTGTAGCGGATAACCCGGCCAACGACGTAGCGATATACTCTGGTAGCGATGCTCTTGTATTTTCAAGAAACAGTCCCGCACGCCCTAAAAGAGTATTGAACGGTATTCCTAAGGGGTGGCATATGTTCAGCAATGGACAGTAAGAATTAATAAACGGCGACAAAATTTTAACTTGAGAGTTAAATGTAATGATGTATAGGTATCTACTTGCAGAGATCAAAGTTACATTATAATTTGTTTTTATTTGGTGTCATGTGTTATAGTTTATACGCTTGAAGAAATTTGAATTTAAACGCAGCGTTATTTCTTTTATAACGCAAAGGAAGGGGTAGCACATTGCTGTTATTTGATAATTAATGTTTTTAAATTACACAACATGTTCGAGAGAGTTATACTTAATTATTACAAAGAAGTTACGAAAATAAATAACATGATTCAATGATAAAGTTTTGCGAATCAAATTAGCACAGACGGGTCATGAATTATAAAAGCTATACATAAGCAATGGAAAAGTAAAAATATAAAATTAAAATAATTGACAACATGTTACAGAATATAAAATGAATATTAGAAATACTTAATTTTTACTACACAAATTCTATTCAATACTTCATACGAAAGGACATAAATTTTTTTTTTCCAAATTTTCGAGTCATTACTTTTGGGTATGTAAATTTAAATCTAAGAGCTGGGAGATCCTGAAAACTACATTTAAACTGTTTTTTCAGTTTACAGGAAAACGGAGCCTCTTAGCTCAATTCTGACAATTTTCTTTTCGGATGTCCCCCCTAACACCTTACAGTTATTCTTGTGTAGTAAAAAAAAGTTACATTAATTGCGCTCGCCGTGTAGTTGATGCGTAAGAGAATACATTACTTTATATCATCCCGTTGGTGTCATACGAGGCGACATAGGGAAATTAAACGGGAGATGAGCAGTAGCATCTATCTGATATAATTTCAAAATAAAAACTAATCCCCAGTCAAGCATGGTAAATGCTATGCTTGGCTTATGAGACGATATATGAGGGAGGCCTATGATCAGCAGAGGACTTTTGATAGGCTGCAATGAATGAATTAATGAATAATTTATTCATTACAGCCTAATTGATGAATAACTTACCTAATCTATACAAATAAATAAGATTGAAGAGTCTGTTTGTAATGTTAAAATAACGGCTTTTTACAAATGAATATGAAAGTATATAGATACGGTACTCATAACAAAAAACATTTTTTTTTTTCAATTTTTGTCTGTCTGTCTGTTTGTTCCGGTTAATTTCCGAAATGGCTGGACCAATTTTGACGGGACACAGCACGGCAGCACGGTTCACTGGCAGATAGCTGATGTTATAAGGAGTAACTTAGGCTACTTTTATTTTAGAAAAAGAATAAGGGTACCGCGCAAAAAAACTTAAACCCATGAAATCCAATCGTAAACAATTCTACGCGGACGAAGTCGCGGGGAACATTTAGTGTTGTCTATATTCTCAATTTATTTTTTCTTCGGACCCATGCAAATCTTCACGCGTTAAATATTCAATCTTAACTTGTCTCGACCTTGACAAGTTTCACGAGCAAACGTCCCGAGCGAGCTTTAGGTAAGTAAATTTCTAAACGAAGGAAAACTTTTTAATTTTATATAATTGCTTCTTTTTATGAAATGCAAACTACAATACATATTAAATTATAAAATATGTTTTTAAATTAACATATTAAAGACAGCAATCCAATCTACGGAAAGGAACATATTTTTTATAATTCTAGGGTGACAAACGAGCACACAGTCCATCTGATGGTTAGTGGATGCTGTAGCCCATAGACATCTACATCTATCCTCAATTAAGAATCAAAATGCAGATGCGTTGTCACCCGTGAGGACTACGATGGAATGCCTCGTTTCCAGTAAAAAGGGTCTCGTGCTCTCTTCACTCACCATGAATACAGCTGCATTGTTATTTCACGTTGGTATTTTGTGATCTAACTAAATGTGTCTGGTTGAAACGATTCATTCGTGCTACGACCATAATATAGCTGCAGCATGACTCTACCTCGTAAAATTAAGATTTCGTAACATCTCTCCAATATTTTTGTAAATATTAAATAATTTCCTCTTATTTTTTATCATTCCGTAAAAGTCCAGTGTTGGACAAAGTCCTTTCTCGCTGTAGAGATCACGCTCGGCAGGGGAATCGGGGATCGCAGTACAGACGTGTCGCATCTTTAAAGCTGCTTCCCATCGCCGGTCTAGGTGTTTTTTTTACCCCTGGCGTAAACGAGATGTTTATACCACCTTAATAGGATTTTTCTTGAAACACGTGTCATGAGCTGCAATAGCCAATCAGGTAGAATAGAATTGGGTACTACGCACAAATTCATTATTAGTTATAGACATTCATTCAGTTCATTATTAGATACAAGTCCTACGTACTACGTATATCTTTTGAAAAATTTGGACCTTTGAAAACTTTCGTAGCTGCAACAAATTAGTAGTAAATATTACGTATGAAGTGTTATAGCCTTAGACCATTGGTTGAATGGTCTAAGTAGTAGTTAGACCTTAGACTCTAAGTTATAGCACAGTCTAACTACTACTAACAGTCGGTCATCGAAGGCGTCTAGACAGGGCAATCGTGCGTTGCGGTGCGGGGCGAGACGCGGGTGGAGCGCTCCCGAGCGGCCGTTAGTCCACAGAGTACTTTATTAAACACGAGAACGTTACTCGGGAATTTTCCGCTAGAGTTGTCCTGACACGCAAATAAATTAAAATGATTCACACTACATGTGTGGTAAAAGAACTGTGGGTCGTACTCATTTAAAGATATGGATTAAAGTTATTATAACCTATTTTTATTATTTCTGAACACTCATTGTCTGATTAAGTTATTTAATTTGCTTAAACGTGAAATAAAATAAAATCAGTTTTTTATTTTTTTATTACTTCCCGTTCCGACAATCCTAGCAATTCATTATTTATGTCGGCTTTTCCGACAACATCAAACACGATGACTGACTGTATGTTCTTCCACAGAATAAATAATAGTACTACGGTTCTTCTTAGGCTGTGGTTACAATTTATACTTCCCACAGCTGAGCTCCAGCCTCCTTTCATTTCTGAAAAGGATTAAAGGCAAGCAAGTGTCCGTCGCGCTGTCCCAATGGATCGGACTTCACATATTTTCGAAATATTTTGTTTTTAATTTCTCAGTCATGCAGGTGTCCTTCACTCCTTCACCGACGAGCACGTGGTAAATTAACATTTTAAATTGCAATTAACAATCTTATTGTTGCCGGCAGGGATCGAACCCGGGTGGCTGGCGTTTTACGACGAGTGTGTTATAGTTACTAAATATTTCATAGTATCGATGAAATCGATTTAATTTTAGCAATACGCTCTATTCAAACAGAATAATGTTTACTTTGTTGCAGCTCTGAAAGTTTGTAAAAATATAAAATTACATTTTAAATCTTTTGAAGATTAAAAATTGTAAAATTTTTAATGCACAGTTATATGTAAGCACAATTTTTCCAATTTGCTAAACATAGGACTCCCCCATAGATTGCCTCATAGGGATTTTGCCATAATTGCCACGATTGGTAAGCGCGTTGGCAACCGCAGATTTTTTTTATAATTTTGAGTGCTGCATCTCTCCTTTTTATATTTCACTCTGTTGTCTGTTACAACACTCGCGGGACGAAATGGTTCAGTGGATATGTTTACACTGCCACAACACGTTAACACAATTTTTTTTTATTTATGAAAACAAATCTTTCATTTGTTGGTCCACTTTGTAATAGCTAAGGAAATGATAATGTAATAGTATAACGATGGCATAGTATTACAGTAATATAATAGTAATTATTACCAGTTTCAGATTCCGTATAAAGAGTGCTAACGAGTTGAAGCCGTGGAACCTCAGTGGCAGTACCTTATGAGTAAACACTTCTGGGGACCCCTGGGGTATTAATTCATGTGGCAATGTGCTCGCCTAAAATATGTAGTAGCAAATTTTATTAGTGATCAAAGAATAGAAAAGAAGGATATCATGACGAGGAAGCTTTCATGATACCAATATTAAGATATTATAGGTTTAACAATATTTCGAGAACATGTAAAATCTGCTAATACTCGCGAGAGTGACGTGGTGGAATTTTTCTCATCATCATTACAGACAGGCCTTCACAAATCCACTGCTGAACATAGGCCTTCCCCAAGGAATGCCACAAAGCACGGTCATTGAGCATAGTGCTTAGGTCCTCCAGTGAGTCTTTATGGCAGAATCACTGGAGGACCATATATATTATAATTAAATGTAATTAAACTTTCAAAAAAATGTCTTGAATTTGTATATAAAATACGAAAAAACTTTTTCCCTGACTGTTTATTTGCGATATTTAATTCATATCATTGGCCCCATTGAATATTGATTGGTATCATAAAATGGATGCTGATATTTTTTTTTACGTTCGAGTAGACTTCAAAATTTCATAAATGTAGTTCTATTCACGGTAAACATGAGTAGGACTACATTCATGAATGAAAATATTATCGCCTTGTAGTGGCCGCGAAAGCGAATCCACTACCCCATATCATCCCGGAGTGAAACTGAAACAGGAGATAACTAACAGCTCAAAATAATAAAAAGCTGCAGTTGCCAACCCACCTGCCAAGCGTGGTAATTTCGTTAAATATCCAGCTTATTCGGCAATCTATGGGGGAGGCCTATGTTTAGCATTAGACTTTTCATAGGCTGTATAGATGACATATATGAAAGCTATCGTAATATATGACAAACCGTTTTATAAGCTTTATTAAATGTAAAAAGGAAAGTAGCTGCTTACATTCGTGCACAGGCCTCCTAATTAAATTTAGCGTTTTGTGGGCAGAAAAGAGTCCGCCGCAATGCTTTTTGCGTATTAGCAGTTTTCACATGTCCCCGTTTTTGTTTAACTTCTTAGATATCTAGGTTTCCCCGCGATGTTATTCTTCACCACTTCACCGATCACGTGGTAAATCAGTCCATAAAATTTCCTATACCAGTTTCATTAGTCCATGGTGCCGAAATCTTATGGCGAGCTATACGGCTCCCGTATTTTCTTAAATAAAATTCATAAAAACTGAAAAAAGCTTTTGCACTATTGTGGGCTAGTAATTTTGCATCCAATGATGCCATCAAATATGGATAAAAAATCTCACAGTGCACTTAATTTTTAATTACTTACATCAGATAACTTGATAACAAATGAAGTTAGTGAAATTATTGCTATGCCGATAGACACCCAATATATTCAACTAAAGATCTTTCTTAATCACAGTTTCGTATGCACAGTATCCAGTACATCAGTTTAAAGTCATTTTGCTAAACGTGACCATTACAGTAAAATATAAGTCTGACAATTTTAATAAGTATTGAGTAGCATTCAATTAATTTTATCAGTTACTTATTATTATTAGTATATTTAGAAATATGTCTAGTAATATCATCAACAGTAAGTTGAGGTGCGACTGGGTTGGCCCAATTACACAAAGTAGCCGCGAATATTTATATAATACTATATAAATTAGGTTAGGCATAGAGTGACGTAGATGATGTTAAAATTCTGGTTGCGTTAAAATGCACTATCGGTGCTGTTAGCGGTGAATAGTGAAATTATTTTAGGATATGAGCAAATTATTACAAAGCAATTTTATGTCTATACTTGTTAATATCGTCAAACGATCTCTATTCATTGATTTCGTCAAGCTATATCATGACATGGTCAACAAACTGTTAAGTTTTATGAAATGGTAGTGCATTTCACGAAATGATCGATTACTTTATGATATCTACGTTCTGGCCACGACATATATAAAAATCTACTTAATTAAACTATAATGATAATAAGAGTTTAGCAATAATCGCAGATAGACCAGTTGTAATCAGTTTATTTTTATCCATCCATCCATCCATTATCTATAGCTATAAAAGTTGCTGAACATAGGCCTCCCCCATAGATTGCCTCTTAGGGGGGATTTTGACACAGTTGCCACGTTGCCACGTTGCCAGGCGGGTGGGTAACCGCAGATTTTTATTATTTTGAGTTGTTATTAGGAAGATGCTGCTGCCTATCACCTTTTTCAATTTTCCTCTGTTGACTCGAGAGTAAATAATCTAAGGTTGACTATTACGACACCCACGAGACGATATGGGATAGTGAATATTCTTACACCGCCACTGAACGGTAGTGGAATTTACAGTGTAATATTACGTCCCTATTATATTACGTCCGTGACGTTAAGTTTTGTATACATTGGATCAATAAAAGGACGTCTCCTTTGACCTACTTGCAACGCTGTGATTAAGAATAAGGAAAAGTTTATCCTTAACCATTTATCTGTAATATGTACGATAGGCCACGCAGAAAGTTTTGAGAAAACAAGTTTTTTTTTTGTATGAGACACTGGCCTGTTACAGTTTTATTTTTAAGTTATACAGTATATGATTATTTACAAGTAGAAATACGAATTTTGTACTTTATTGGTTACAAAGGGCGAACTTAATGCCTTTTTTAGCATTCTCTCCCGGTCAACTCCGAGCGTGGTGAAATATAATGGCAGGAAAATAAAAAAAGGAAATATATAACATTAGCAATAAAATGATGAACATAATATTGCACGCCTCATAATGAAAAGCGTTATTAGGCAGTGTATTACTCTCTACACGTCAAGGTCAAGCAATTTTGTGGTCTTAAAATGCCTCTGTCATAACCATATTGCACTTATACGATAATATAAGTAGTCGTATATCAAGAAAACACTCTAATTAATCCATCTTACATTTTCTAAAAAATCATTTTATATTGCTACTTTGATAAAAAACGGTTTGAAAAAAAATTTACGTGGGCGTCCGGATGTTGATTTCTTATGTGATCACGATAGCTCTCGAAATAATTGACGTACTCGTATCGAGACTGGGTTTTTTTATTAGCTTCAAAATTACGTCAACTGGTTTCCTATTTCATATCAATAGCCTAGTACGCGTCGTTTGTTAATAAAGTGATTTTCAAGTTTTATAAATTTTATTGCTATTTTTTTAAAGGATAGGTTGGCAAACGAGCACACAATCCACCTGATGGTAAGTGATTGCTGTGACCCATAGACATCTATATCTATCCTCAATAAAGAATCAAAATGCAGATGCGTTGTCACCCGTGAGGACTAAGATGGAATGCCTCTTTTCCAGTAAAAGGGTCTCGGTTCTCTACACTCACCATACGAAACACAGCAGCGTTAAGCCGCTATTTGACGCTGGTATTCTGTGAGAGCGTGGTCCTTCCTGGTCGAGCCGACCCATTTGTGCTACAACTATACAATTAATATAGCTGCAGCATGGCTCTACCACGTGTGAAAAAATTAAAAGCGAAAAATTAAAGTTATTAAAATTTAAAAGCGCTTTCATTTTCTTCTTTAGCCCTTGATAGATAAAGGACAAATGTACCATACAGCCTATATCGATTTTATACTTTGCGTAATCGATTTATTTTGGTAATTTAGTTTTTTCATCAAAATTAAATGAAACGCTCATGAGGCGTGCACTTTTGGATTTTCCAAACTATCTTTAATTATAATTACTGGCTACTAAATATTATTAAGAGAGCTTATCGAATAAAAATTACACATGCTCCTATCCATCACGATTTATGATATCGAGCCATTACCGCCGACTTATCGTAAGCGACATTTTTACTTAAACAGCGTTTTTCATAGCAAACGACATTTTAAACTAAAACGGACTCGGTTCATCGACATTTCCCGCCAAAATACAATCAATTCGAAAGTTATAGCAAATGCTAAGTTTGTCGTTAACGCAACGGTTTTCTATATTTTAGAGTAACCGACATAATCAATATATATCGTAAGAAGCGGAATTATCTAAGAATTGCAGCGTAAGTGACCCTACTTGATATCAGAACCGACACAGTACATCAAAATTTTGTCGTTTACTATAAGCAAAGCAGCAAAAACCAGTGAAAATTGTGATGCAATAACTATATCTCTGCACTGTATTTAGTGTTAAATTATAATTATCTGGTCATCGCGTGATAAAACTAGGTTTTATTAAGTTTAAAGTGGTGTGACAGTGTTGTATAGTGTTTAGTAAATCACTGCAGTTACTTATTGTAATTGTTCTCCAAAATGTCAACGACAGCAAAGGTATGTAGGAAGACATTTCAGTATTTTGTTAATAAATGAATGTAAATAAATAACCAAAGGCTACTAATTTTGACTAGCGAGTGTTCGTGGCTTTGCTTGCGTGAGAGTAAACCGCATGGCTTCCGTGCTTAACTTTGGTAATCACTAAAGCGTTGCCGCCACTGAGCCTTTAGGCAGCTGTCTGTTCTCCTTCTATTGCTAACCTAACCTGTTACCTACTTGGCTAAAGTTATTGTTGTTAGATGTAAGTTTTGTATATAACTGGGAAGTACCTACCTCTGCCCTACAGAAAACAACATAGCCGCTTAGGTAGTGTTGTGTTCCTCTTGGTGAATAGTGCTTTTAGAGCTCCAGAGGTATACGTTTTGTATTATAAGCGCAACTTTTTAGTGCCAAATACAAAGTTATTTTTGTTACAGTCAAGGATGGATGGAAGGATGATGCAGATGATAGTGATAAAGAGAATTAAAGGTTTAATTTTAGTTGAAATGGGTTTTTTTATGGGAGAGGGGGCAAACGAGCATCCGGCTCACCTGATGGTAAGTGACTACCGCCGCCCATGAACAACTACAACACCAGGGGAATTGCAGGTGCGTTGCCGGCCTTTTAAAAATTTTTGAAGGTCCCTAAGTCGTATCGGTCCGGAAAAATCGCCGGTGGTAAACTATTCCACAGAGAGGTCGTACGAGGAAGAAACTCCTAGTAAAACCTACAGTGGTAGACCGCCAAGCATCCAGATGGTGTGGATGGTATCGGGAGCTCTGTCGCGATGTGCGTTCGTGAAATTTGGCGCCTGGGATTAATCCGAACAATTCTTCAGAGCACTCCCATGGTAAAAAGGGATGCAACATCTCTGCGCAGCGCCAGCGAATCGAACCGATCGGATAGAATTCGGTCGTCGACGATTCGAGCCACTCTGTACTGGATGCGGTCAAGTGGAAGAAGCTGGCACTGGGCGCCAAGCTAATTATTTGATCTCAGTGTTCTTTTAAATGTTAAATTATTGTTGTTAGCTGAAACGAATGCAGGTAATAATTTTTACCTTTAATTGCCTTAATAATTATGTAAGTTTAATAATTCTATTTTAAGTTTCATTCATTGATCTCAGTGTGCTCTAAAATGTTCAAATAATGAGCAATATATTATATATTTAACTATATATTTTAAGTTGCTTTTTTTTATATTAATTTATTAGGTAAGTACGCACTTATTTATGAAAATTGATCCATAGTTAAAATGGCTTACTGTCGCTTGCAAACGCCCGGAATCATAAGAAGTCGATCGTTTGAGACAGTAAAAATACTGTAAACGCCAAAAAAGCCTCAAAACCTAATGTATATTTTTTCGAAAACTATAACTGTTACAGCTAAGGCTTCAAAAACCATAATTATATGTTAAATTTCGATTTAATAGCGCAATTATTTGTAGAAATATTAAAAAAATACCTTCTTCTGTAAAGTTTGGTTTTTGTCGGTTACACTAAGTCGGTGGTAATGGCTCGAAGAACCGACAACCGATAAGGAAGAAACGTTCTCGAGTGGCAGCCTTGTACCGGTAAGCGAAGTGCAGCTCTCCACTAGATGGAGTGAGAGTAGTTAAGGTGGAGGCCTACGTTCAACAGTGGACTTGTTATGGGCTGTAATGAATGAATGAATGAATGAAAAAGTACGCCAGACGTGCATTTCACGAAAATAATATAATATGATTGTTGAAGTATTATCAGATCATTTAAATGGTAGATACAGTAGCGTGAAAAGATTCTTATCCCCGTGAGGCGAAACCAGTCGGCTTCTATAGTTAGTATATTAATTATTTAAAATAAATATTGTGAATCAAGTTTTTCTTTACAGAATAAGGGTGACAAACGAGCACACAGTCCACCTCGCGGTAATTGAATGCTCTGGCCCATAGACAATTAAGAATCAAAATGCAGTTGCGTTGTCAACCCTGAGGACTGAGATGGAATGCCTCGTTTCCAGTAAAAACCGTACTCCGGTTCTCTACACACAACATACGAAACACAGCAGCTTTAGGTAAGCTGTTATTTTACGCTGGCATTCTGTGAGAGCGTGTTGCTACCTCGGTCGAGACGACCCATTCGCGCTACAACCATAATATAGCTGTAGCGTGGCTCTACAACGTAAAGTACGAGTGTTTACAAGTAGGTACAAGAGAGAGTACAAGAGTTTATCCGAATCACAAAAATGAAGCTAAAGTTTCACCAAGTGACAACAATCGCAAGTATAAATTATTCTTATTCTCACTTGCGTCCAGGATTTAGACATATAGAAGATAAGATAAATATATTATTCAATGCGGATTAAAAACGTTTCACAGCATTTAATATAATTATAAATTTAATAAATCTTGGCTAATATGCCACGTAATTAATTTGCCAACATATTCAATTGTTCTCGTCTGATCCTGTACCGTCATTTGAATAAAAATTAGAATAGATGGCGACAGAACTTGAACAAAGTAGTTATAATACGGTTTCGTTTATTATCTGTATAATGAATACCAATGAAGTTAGGCTTGAGTTAGACAGATAAAAGTCAAGCGGAGGTAATTCATTAGCATCCCAAGTGAGGCTGCGCCCTTGTTTTATTGCTGATGTTAAAGAGCTAAGTTTTAATTTTGTCTGATAGGTATTTTAAGTAAAATACAAGACTTAAAAAGAAAATAACAAATGTTTGAACGCAAATTTAATACGATTTTTTATTTCATTAGTTATTTTGAATCTGAATATTGGAGATTAATCAAAACATATTCATATCCGGTAAATATTCGAAAACTCGACAGATTAATGAAACCCGACAGGAAACGACTTACAAGGACAAACGAAAAAAATTTCTAAGAATTTTTAAATTCCCAAGAGCAAGAGAGCCCTATGGAGCAGAAAAGATTCTTACGCGTTGCTCTAGTGTGAAGTGGTGAACTATAAAAACCATTCAGCTTCTTTCCCCGTGTATTTCAATACCGATCACGTAGTACCTAAATGAGCTCTAAAATTGCGAATAATGCGTCACCATCGGGATATAACTGGGGTTGTTTCCGTATTAATAAAATAATGTTGAGCGCCGAACGTGTGCAATAAATCCATATTCGTGAGCACTTTCTTTTTTTTATTCTAACTGTAAATAATTCACTGGTTGTATGTACTTAAATTTAAGTTTTAAGGTTTGCCACAGTTTAAATAAATATATTGAAATAAAATTTATTTATAAGCGATCAATAAATTACACCCATTTCCATGAGAAAGTTTTCTTTTGCCAGCCTTTGACCTACTTCGTCGACACTGATGTACAAACACAAATCACATTCTGACATATAAATTCAGTGTCGTAAGGAATATTCGGGAAAAATATGAACGCAGAAGATAAGCAGAAATAATAAAATCTTATACTATCGAGAAAATCCTCAATCAATATATTATAATATTCTAAAGAAATTGCCCTAAAAATAATATAAAAATGATATCTGGCATATGTCGTGTAGTGGTGGTGTAGGTATTCCATATCATCCATATAATTCTGTGGGTGTCGTAAGAGGCAATAGTGGGAATCTAAAGTAGGAGGAGAGCCGTGGTAGCTCAGATGGTTAGCACTCGCTGTAAGTTTCACAGTACGCGATCAACCCGGGTTCGATCCCCGCCGGCACCAACGAAATTGTTAATTACAATTGTAAGTGCTGATTTACCACGTGCTCGGTGGTGAAGGAAAACATCGTGAGGAAACCTGCATGTCTGAGAAATAAGAAAAAAAAATATTTCGAAGACATGTGAAGTTCGTCAGCACACATTGGGGCAGTTCATTTCCTTGCCCTAAAAACCCTCTCAGAAATGAGAGGAGGCCTATGCCCAGCTGTGGGACGTATATAGGCTGTAACTTTAAAGTAGGAGATAGGCAGCAGCATAGGATAACAACTAAATAATAGTAATTAAACACTGCGGTTGCCCACCTTCATTCTAGAAGGATTTCTATGTTGATTTTTGATGGGATGTAACCGTGTAGCGACGGTGTAAGATAATACATTACCCCATATCGACCCGTGGGTGTCGTCAGCAGCATCTGCCTAATAACAATTCAAAATAATAAAAATCTGCGGTTGCCAAACCACCTGCTAAGAGTGGCGACTATGACAAAATCCTCCCTATGAGATAATCTATGGAGGAGGCCTATGTTTAGTAGTGTACTTTTATAGGCTGTAATGGATGAATGGATGAGTTATAATGAATGAAAAAAAATCTTCTACAGGACTGCTATCGTTTCATATAATATTTAAAGATATTTGTAAGAGAAGGCATCAAATAATGAAGAAGAAATACCTAAGCAAATGACCGACTAATTTCTAATTATTTATTTCTATTTATAAAACTAATTAAATGAGCATGGTTTCGGTATCAGTATCACCTAAAATGCACGTAGTGTTCTGTCTATCTTCTTTTGTTGGTCTGAGAATAGAAATAAATATTATTTACTTCTTGTCAGTAAGGATCAGTGATTCCTCTGCTTTATTTTGACGGCTCAAATTGAGGTTTTGGCAAATTCAAAATTTTAAAGCCTTTCTCTGAAATGTTTGGATTTGCATTTCATCGTCAACATAATCATTACAGCCCACGAAAAGTCCACTACTGAACATAGGCCTCCCTCATTTTGCCATAGTTGCTACAAAAAGATGTTACTGCCCATCTCCTGTTTCATTTCTCTTTGTCGCCTCTGACGACACCCACAGGATAGTATAGGGTAATGAATATTTTGACAACGGCACTACTACACTTTTAGAAATATTGCTCTCTAGACATAGCAAAACATGGAACAAATTACTCATACAAATAAAATTACTCCTATTGAAACAAACACAAAGATCTTGTTACGAGCCTTTTGATCTTTTGAAGTAATGGCATTTGAGCAACTGGTGTGATGAACTTAAATCTTCGTAATGATTATTTATTTATACTTGTGGATATAGAGTAAATATATAGGGATCAAATATTCCTTCAAAATTACGCTATCACTTTAGATTACATTACATTAATTGTTTGAAATACCTATGGTAGAATAAAATGGAAGAAGTTTTAATCAACATTTTCTACAATACGTATTATTTTTAACCAATCTAAATAAAACCTATTTGATTTAGCGTCTTCCAAAAATTTTTGTCATTGAATAATCAAATTAATTCAATTAAATTGAACATGTCCAAAGCCTAAAGGTTCTTTTCAATCTCTTAATAAAGTTCTATCTAAATAAATAAATTTAACATACTTTTAATATAATTTTATCTATATAAGAATGCAGGGTAATAAAAGTAAGGAACATAACTTTTATTTTTTATGCTTTAGGAAATTTATAAACATCTAATGAAATATATACAATATAAAAAAAACTATAATAACGGAAAACTAAGACTAAAAACTTAAATTATCATACAGCCCTACTCCCCGTGGTATCGTGCCAAGAACGCTGGCTCCGTTTCGGCCGAATATACTTAGCTATACTTACACTTTGAGCGAGAAAAAACCGGCCCTCTTATCACCAGCAGCGACTACCAGTCGCGGATACAATTCCTTTAGGAATTTCACTGCATGTGGACCCCACGTACCGATAGTCTCTACAGCAAATGACACAAATATGTAGCCATCTCTCAGATTTTTGCGCCACTTAGTTCAGCTGCCTCTGATGTCGCCCCGGCTCTAAACGGTACCCTGAGATGAGAGGCTGCCAAAGTTTCTACGCAAGTAGCATCCTATACTAGGGCTTTACCTCTCTCCTAAGTGACTAAAGTCATACCTACGAGCACTTTTCTTATATGAAAGTCCGTGGAGCCCGAATACATCGACGCTGTTACCACAGGGCACTGATGAGGTTGACAAATCGCGGTTCATAGTCGGATTCCTACGGCGATGCGCCAGCTTTCCCAACAAGTAATGAACCGCGATTAATTGACGGTAAAGTGTGTCAGCAGTGACTAGATTCCTTTGTCGAAACAGCTAGAAGGCGAGCCTCATGAAACTATGAAAATTATGAAACAAATCTTTCTGCACACTCCGTACCAACGGAGTATCCCAGTGTTTTTGTTAGTTAACTTCCAGTGGAACATTTTCGCCAGGACAGAGCGTTTGCCATGTCGGCCTTGCCTCCGCAGCAAAACACAGGTCTACTTTATTATTTAAAATTATGTTACTTAAGTCACTGACACTATGCACGGAAGCAAGGAAAGCAGAAAATGCAACGCTAGAAAGATTTCTTCCACCAATACCACCAAATTTTACAGGTAAAGAAAGTTGATGTAAAGTTGAGTCCAGGCTGTTGTATTTAAACTTAAATTTTTTGTAAATTATTTCTATAGCTATTTTAAGAGTATTATCAATATCTTTTAAAATATCCGAACATTTTCAGACTGGACTCGAGCGTAGTATGTAATTCTAGGTACATGAAGACAAACTTTTAAAATAGTAAGAGCAATGTGGGGGTTTAAAATATACAATTTATCAACGTGGTTTAAAAGCTGATAAAATTTAGTTTTAAAACAGGTTTATTAAAAGGTCGGGGAAAAAGTTTCTTCATATTTTATAATATATAAATTCAAGAATTTTTTTTCAAAGTTTAATTAGTTTTCATTATATATATGTGCCATTTTGTTCGATAATTTGTTGCAATCTTGTAGGTAGTGACATAATCCCGTTGCTGTAGAAATTTTAGGATTTTTGATCAAAAAAATGCGACAAGTAGTTTTAACAGTCCACTTTTGATGTTAACCTAACACTACCCAAAGAATTCTAAAGAGACAGAAACAAGTGAAAATCTGAGGGTGCAAGGACTATATGGTGGATGCATTAACACTTTTCAACCAAGCTCTCTCAATTTTTGCTGAGGGGCCAAAATGTGTGTGGTCTGGCGTTATCATGATGAAAGACCACTCCTTTTCTGTTGATCAATTACGGCCGTTTCTTCTCAATTTCTTGCTTGAGTCTCATTAGTTGTTGGCAGTAGAGATCCAGATCGATGGTTTTGCCCGGTGGTAAAAACTCATAATAAACGATGTCCTTCCAATCCCACCATACACATCATCAACATCATCAGCAGCATTATCAACATCACATTATTGCGTGTTAATCCGGGTTTCGCTACAGTCGGTGGAGATCATGATCTTTTTCGCACGTTCTTGTCGCAAGTGATCCACTTTTCATCGTCAGTGATCAATCTTTTCAAAAATGGTTCGGTTTCATTACGTTTCAATAGAGAATCGCAAATGAGTAAACGATTCATTAGGTTTCTTTCAGTGAGCTCGTGTGGTACCCAAATATCGAGCTTTTTTGTATAGCCAGGCTTTTTCAAATGGATCAATGGTGGTTTTGTGGTCAATCCTCAATTCCTCGGCTATGTCGTAACTTCTAATATGCCGATCTTTCTCCACTTTTTCAAAAATGGCATCGTCTTTATCCGTATGAGGGCGACCAGAGCGAGCTGCATCTTTGACATCAAAATTCCTGGACTGAAAACGCTTGAACCAACTTTGTGGTACTCTTACTGACACTGCATTAGGTCCATAAACGTCACAAAATTTTTTTTTTGCAACTTGAGTCGCATTATCCCTTTTTTATAATAAAACTTCAGAATATATCGAATTTTTTCGTTACATTCACTCATTTTGGCGGACAGGAAAACAATTGAAAAATGGCGGGAAAGGGTTTTTAATTTTAATTTTTCTTTTTCTAAATGTCCTATGTGTATTGATATTAAAACCAGTCAGATACAAATAGTACAACCAAAGAGATTTTTCTTCAATTACAAACAACATACGAAGAATCTTTTTCCCCGACCTATTACTATCGAACAACAACAGGGCACCTAGAAGGTATAGATAGATAGATGCGATTACGCACTAACAGTTTTTATTCCCGGAGAAATATGATTGAAATTTAGAATAAAGTAATCTCTGTTATAGCTAGATATATTATTAGAAATAAATAATTCACATTTATTGCTATTTGGTTCAAGAATAATATTTTTAAAATTTCGAAAAATATGAATAAGATCACTGAGGACGTCATCTGCTCTACCTCCCAGTGTACCGTCGTCCAGGTACCAGACATTCAGCTTGGGTTTCAAATTTGAAATAATGGGTTGAATTCCCATACTGAAAAGAGCTGGACCTAGTGGGGCACACTGCTGAACACCGACAGCAGAATCGATAATATGGTTTTCGTAAAATAAGTTAGTGTTTTGACTGTAACATTGCCAAACGTAATGATAAATTTCGGAGGTATTGTTAGCCATTTCATTCAGCAGGGTTGCCCTATCGATAGAGTTAACCCCTTACGTCAATCTTCACAAAAACATCTGCATCAGAATTTGAATACATTACTTTTAATTACATACTTCTATACATCATACTTTTTGCAGATTTTAAGCAGATCAATATATTTAGCGGTAATTTGATTTAAAATTGTATATATAGTAAATAATGATAAAAATCTTCTTATCTATCTATCTGAAACTATAATAATAAACTTCTGTTTTAAGTCTGAAGTAATAAATTTTCTAATCCTGAAATATATACCATGAAGACTCAGTGGCGTCAAAAGTAACAAGATTTGCAAAAAATGTTCGTAATAATTTTTTTCCCCACGGACGTAAATAAATCATATTATCCATTTTTGTGTGACAGATTTTTGGAACCTTTGACCTACTTGCACTTAACACTGTTATTGGCGAATAAATCATGCCTGTCGTAGTTTGTAGATTTTGTTTCCTTGAGTTCGAACATCCGACGTAAATATGGATATTTTATAACGTATTTTTATAAAACTAGGGTGACAAACGAGCACACAGTCCACCTGAGGGTAAATGGATGCTGTGACCCATCGACATATCTACATCTGTGTTCGATTATAAGAAATTGAAAAAAAATTACGCTGGTATTGCCCAGGTCGGGCCAAGTCACACGTGCTAGGACCATAATAAAGCTGCAGCGTATCTCTACCACGTGTAACTAGGGCTTTTAGTAAACACTTTGGTTTTGTAGTCCACAGACTGCAATTGTTATCACTATTATGCATTTTTTTAATGTACGCTTGATTTTTAATGTAAAAACCCTCTCCTGGATAGAGCATCGTACTCGTCTATAGTAAAAACTGCAAAATAACTGTCTGTTAGCAATTTAAAATTAATTGTCACAATAGATAATGGATATGATTTTAAATACAACAAAATAAAATTGTAATGTGAAATCAAGTTAATTCGTTAACAAGATACAATTAAAACACAGGGTAGCTTCGGATTTATTTAATTTGAAACCATATAGAGTTCGCAGTTACACCTTTTAATAGAAATAATAGGGGTTAAAGTATGAAGTTACTACTTTAATGGAGTGGCCACTTTGAACCTGCGTGGTCCAAGATTTGTGATTAAAACTTTTTTTTATACAAAAACTATAACATTCTAAATTCAAAAAATTAATAACACTTTATTGTTTAACTTTTAATTTGGAGCACAGAAGCAATGCGCGGTTTGGTTTTAATCGCTTTCGTAGTGGAAACTTCAACTTGGGGAATGAACCATGAGGAAGACCAGACACTAAGGAAAATAAAGATGTATTAAAAGTAATAGTGGAATACGATCCTTATCAAACAACCAAGAAATTAGCATTATAGTTTGAAGCATGGACGTATAAAAAAAGGCGGACAGAATTTTGTTAAGAAAGAACTGATGCACTGCAATGGCGGCGGTGCAAGTATGTTTGCGTGCAATAAAGGGTTGTCATGTGAAACAAAATTTCCCCATATTTTTTTATAAAACAATCTATCAAAATATAACATAACTGTGACACGATACAAATTATTATCATACGTACCTAATATAAATAACACAAAAGACGTATAAAAATTCTATGAATTTAGATTTTGACTGAAATCGAATAATTCTATTTAATAACAAAATATGTATTCCTGTAACTTCACCGAGTTCTATGGTAATTCCTTTACAGTTCAGGCTACACGTCTTTGGAACTCCTTGCCCGATGACTCCTATTAGAATCACCTATTAAAGACAACGCTTCTTACATGAATCATTCATGTCATATGCAGGGTTATTTTTCAAAGAGTAGCCAAATTTTAAACTTAAGTTCAAATATATAAATAATGATATACCGTTCTTGCAGTTTTAGAAAATACGATTAAATAAGGCTTCTACTTTTATTTGAAATTATCCTAAATCGCTTGTTCACTTGGATATTAATAAAAACGTATTGATTTAAATTAATTTTATTATAAACATTATATGACACAAAAATTAAATTATGTAATTAGAAAGAAACATATTATAAATATGAGTAACTAACCAACTATTATGTAATCGGATCTTGAGGAACTTTGTAAGGGAACCGAAAAATGATTTTACGTATGAACGTTAATAAAATATAAGACGTGATGGTGATAATTAATTACGGTATCTTAAAACTAAAGCTCTTAAAATTTATATGAAATTACCGAAGAAGATGATGAGCTAGATTATTTTTACCTTTGGTAGGGAATCCAAAAATTATTAGAATAGAATAGAATGGAATCATTTTTATTCAATACAGATTACAAGAGTACTTATTGAAAAAACCACGCAAGCAAGAAACCCAGCGAAACTTTCATTTTAAATAAACTAATTTTAAATATATTAATTCATACAATTAGTATGAAAACATTTAGAAACAGCATGGTAGCGATCACCTCATTTCCAGGGGTTATTATCAAATATGTACTCTTTATTAGTATAAAACAATTTTTACTTAATAAAATATTTAAAAACTTTTTAATAGATAAGGCCTTCATATTTTCTGGGACTTTGTTTTAAAAGCGTATACATTGCCTTATTTGCCTTAGCATACGTATTTAGAACGTCGTGTGCTCGTTCCTATTATTTACAGAATGAAAATACCAATAACAAGTACAAGCGCAACATAGTGGACTATGGCCAAAAAAATATATAGAATAGAATAGAATATGTAATTTTTATTAAATATAGATTGTTACATAACACTTATTGAAAGTGATTTTTTTATTTATACGTTTTGTCCTGGGAAGAACCAGCAAGAAACCCAGCGGGACTTTTTTTTTAAACATATTTCACTTTACAATAATTTTGTTTGTACAATCTTTTTATCATATACCTCAGAAGCTATATCCAGAATATCTAATGCAAAAAACCGCATTATAATCGCTCCAAAAGTTTTTAGTAAAATGGTAACAAAAAAGTGCACAAAAACAACCTCTTAGGGCAAACACATAATATATATACCGTATCCGTTCCGACGTGGGTAAAAATAGCAATTTCCCAAATTTCGGGTAATTTTTCCCCAAATATAATTAAGAACACTGATCACGTGACGCATGTTTTGTGTTCCAAAAATAGCAATTTAATTTATGACAAAAAATTCTCAAATAAGTGATTATAATTACTGACTTTTCCATAAAAGTGATTCCTTGATGATTTTTCATAAAACCACTATAATTTTTGCAAGATTTAACGACGCAAGACGGAATATTTATTTCTGTTTTTTACTTACGACAACTACTTCTCGCGGGTGACGTTTACTTATTATTAGTGTGAATGTGTGCGTGACCCTTGTACGTACAAGCGAGCTGACTTATTTTGGGTGCATCGTTGGGTTGTATAGCAAAATTCAGTCCGTCTTTTATACGTCCATGGTTTGAAGTAAATTTTTGTTTATATTGGTTCGTTTGCACCGAATTGGTAAAAGAAAAAAAAATCTAGAAATGAGTGCCTCATGAATTATATACAGTGCAACCTTAATATAACGTACCTCAATATAACGACTTCCTCGATTTAACAAATTCTTCGTAATCCCCTTGAATTGTCCAGAAGAGTCAATGTAAAATAACCCTTTACATTACGAAAATTTTTTGCGTACAACTTCTTTATAACGAATTTTCAACTATCAAGAAAAATATAAATACCTCTAATTAACGAATTTTGTCATCCCAAAACCTTTATATAAAGTTCCCACCAATGTATGACACTTAATCTCATAGTATGTGATTCATGTCGCGACAGGTTTCGAAACGCTATTGTTCGTAAAAGAATCAATATTATTTTTTTAACTTTTTATAACGAATTTAAGACCAACCTAACCTCAACATAACAAACCTCAGTTCAACGAATTACTTGATACAACGAATATTTACTTGTTCCCTTCCGATTTGTTATATCGAGGTTGCACTGTAATGTGCATACAGGCACAAATTGAAGCTTGACTTGCTTTGTGCGTGTGATGAAATGTGGATTATCTAGGATGATTTCAAGTGAAAAGCGCAATGGCTCAATCCAGGTCAAATACCAGAACAATACCGTAAAGTAAAGCTCACCCACATAATAAAATAGAATAAATAGTTTTAACATTAAAATATTTGTAGTCAGAAACCATACGTGATTCTCCATACTCGCCAGACCTAGCCCCAATCGATAACCAGTTTCCGCAATTTGGTTAATTTCCGACAAGACAGAAAAAATTGTTTTAGGAAGCGGTGCAAAATGTTTTCTTTTTTTCGAAATCACTATTTTAGTAAGACTTATAGTGAAAAAATATAGTATTGGTCGTACATCGTTATGATTAATAAAAGTTTTCCTAACTTAAATAAAGTTCCGAAGTTGAAAATAAATTTATCTAATATCAACTAATACAAGCAGCTATATTAGTAGTAGTATAGTTGTAGTACGAATGGGTCGGCTCGACCGGGGAAGGACCTCTCACAGAATACCAGCGTAAAATAGCAGCTTAACACTACTGTGTTTCGTATGGTCAGTGTAGAGAACCGGAGACCCTTTTTACTGGAAAATAGGCATTCCATCTTACTCCTCACGGGTGACAACGCATCTGCATTTTGATTCTTTATTGAAGATAGATGTAGATGTCTATGGGTCACAGCAACCACTTACCATCAGGTGGACTGTGTGCTCGTTTGTCACGCTATCCTATAAAAAAAATATATATATAAGTTGCTTGACAAGTTGAATATGTTACGTAATGATACCCTAGGGACGAAATGGATTGATAGATTAAACGTACGGTAAAACCATGCTGCAGCTATATTATGGTTGCAGCACGAATAGGTCGGCTTGAGCGGGGTAGGATCACGCTCTTACAGAATACAAGCGTAAAACAGCAGAATAACGCCAGTGTGTTGCGTATGGTGAGTGTACAGAACCGGAGACCTTTTTTACGCATCCGCATTTTGATTCTTAACGAGTATAGATGTAGATGTCTATGAGCTACAGCATCCACTTACCATCAGGTGGACTGTGCGCTCGCTTGTCACCCTTATTCAATAATAAAAAAGTTGATAGATTCATTCTCTCGCTGCAACGTTGCGAAAACATGTATTGCGTACCATGATGTGGTCTTTTGAAACTGAAGTATTATATTGATATGTAATGCTCATGATATGAATACATCTCTTAGCATTTTCGTAGAGGAAATGACAAGTTTGTCGTATAGCCAATAATTGACCACCAGCCTATCTGAACGGAAATAGTAACAGCCAAGCCCTCGATAATAAAACACACTGGCTAAGCATAACAAATGCCTTATAACTCTTGGCATAGAATCACCCACATTGTTATCTAAGGAAAGACATTAAAAGATTCTCTGTACACATTATGAACGAGGAAGGAAATCGTTTGGTTTGAATATATGTGTCTACAATGAAATGGTAGACAGCAGCTGAATATCTGGTCTTTCGATGGTGGAAGGGATGTGTGGAATTAAGTGTTGTTAAATTACTGGGCATGTTCTCCATATGTAACCTGACGAATACCGAGAGGAGGCTAGCTACTCTCGACACTGATAAGTTTCGTTTTTACCAAATTGAGGTCAGCAATAAGACTCTTAGTAAATGTACTTACTCAGTGCAATGCTGATTGGTGGTATTTTGCAGTACCAGTCCCTATTTTATTTTCCCAACGACCGAGTTTTTATAAATTGAGCAAAGTTAACACGAAACATCGCAACTTAATTATAGTTCTATATCAAATACCTTTATAACACAATTTGCATTGGCTGGGATTACGTGTGACTGAATAGCAAAACCTTTGAATGTCACTCGGTAACTTAATCGCTAGTTCTTACGCATTTCATGTGATTAAATGGTTGACATCAGTATTGACTTTGTTACGATCCATAATTGGATATTTGCTGCCTATTTACAAAGGCAGATTACCCTGAATGCTTTACAACCAAGCAAAATGAGGTGGTGAATTAATAGCGACGCACATTCGTGTTAACTAGTCAGACGTTAAGAGCTAAGATAGCCCAGACAGTAACAGTACTAATAAAATAGAGATATGACAACTGCCTTACTCCAAGGAATGCTATAAATTATGGTCCTGAGCCACCTGCATCCATCAAATTCCTGATGTCTCACCAGGTCATCACACCATTTAGATTGGGGTCGCCCTACGCTTCGCTTACGGATACGGGGTAAGAGAACCACCAGATCTCCAACTTAGGTGGTAATTTTTTCGAGCTATATGGCCGACCCAATGCCTCTTCAGCTTACTGATCCGTGACGCGATATACTTGCTTACAGATAAATTCTGAAAATAATTTTGATAACAATCAAGTGATAAGTGTATATAAATACATCAACTCATGCCCGATGTCATGCTTATGCAATTAGATCGGAGGTAGGTTAGGTAAACTCAGAGACACGGGATAATTCACAATAGGACCAACGGTGATGAGAATCATTTACCGATAGGAATCACTCTGCTACTACATTATTATGTGTAATATTTTGTAACCTCATAAAAGATAATATTCATCCATAACAGCCGATAAAAGCCCACTGCTAAACATAGGCCTCCGCAATTGATTGCTTCATAGGTGGATTTTGCTATAGTTGCCACGTTTGGCAGGCGGGTTGGCAGCCGCAGCTTTTCTATAATTTCGAGTTTTTATGGTGAAGATGCTACTGTCCAACTCCTATTTCAGTTTCTCTCTGTCGCCGCTTACGGCAACCACGGGACGTTATGGGGTAGTGGATATTCTTACACCGCGGATCGACGGCGGCGGTATAGGCCAGATCCGCTTGTGGAGGTCAGGAAGGCTGGCGCCTGTGAATTGGTTCTTAATGTTTTTTTTTAAGAATAAGGGTGACAAACCAGCACACAGTCCACTTGATGGTAAGTGGATGCCATTGCCTATAGACACCCACATATATAATTGATTAGGAATCAAAATGTAGATGTGTTGTCACCCCTAATGATTTAGTTAAGAACGCCTCGTTACTACTGTTACATTGAAAAGGGTCTCCGATTCCCTAACACACCATGCTATTAAGCATACCGCGGCACAAAGCTGCTATTGTATGCTGTTATTCTGTGGGAGAGGTAAGAGAGTCTGTTTGTATAAATGTTGCCTGATGGGCAATTCTATCACAATCCGGAAGGGTAATACTGCTTTTTTGATCTTTGTTTAATGTTGGTTGCAAGTGTCCATTAACTTTTATTATTAGATGGAATTGTTCATTAGCTCTTTTGTCACGCTAATGTTATAAAAGTATTAGTATGCTAATATGTTATAACTTACAAGAGAAATCTTTCCTTAGTCCATTACATATATTAATAATTTAAAAACAAAGTTTGTGTAATGATAAAATTTATTCTCTTTTAATTAAATAGACGAATTCGAAATATATATTATATGTTTAAAACGTGAAAACGCTCAGTAAACAGAAATTATTTTTCACGTTGATTGGGACAGGAGAAAGTAATTAAAAAGTTGGGAGGAATTGCTATAATTATTTGTATGTAGGGATGTTACAAATAAAAGAGCTTAATGTCGACAAAGTAAATATATTTAAACAAGATTGCTTGCTATTTGTTTTTATAAACCAACCCGTGTTTAAGTTTAAAATACTTAATTCTCATCATCATCATCATCATCATTACAGCCTTTCACAAGTCCACTGCTGAACATAGGCCTCCCCAAGGAATGCCACAAAGCACGGTCCCGAGCCACCTGCATCCATTGACTTCCTGCATGTCTTACCAGGTCATCACTCCATCTAGTGGGGGACGCCCTACACTTCGCCTGCCGGTACGAGGCTGCCACTCGAGAACCTTTCTTCCCCATCGGTTGAAGGTTCTTCGAGCTATATGGCCGGCTCATTGCCACTTCAGCTTACTAATACTTTGGGCTATGTCGGTTACTCTGGTTCTACTGCGGATATCCTCATTTCTAAGTTTATCACGCAGAGAAACCCCGAGCATAGCCTTCTCCATAGCTCGCTGAGCGACCTTGAGCTTCCTCATACGGCCAGCAGTGAAAGACCACGTCTCAGATCCATAGGTCATCACTGGCAACACGCACTGGTTGTGCAATCTAGCTTTCAGATTTTGAGGTATGCCTGACGAGAAGATGGGCCTTAATCTCCCGAACGCTGCCCAGCCGAGTTGAATCCGTCGATTGGCCTCTCGGTCCAAGTTGGACTTACCTAGTCGGGCTATTTGTCCCAGGTAAACATATTCGTCAACAACTTCGAGCTTAGTGCTCCAACAACTAGCGGCATAGGTGTTGTACGTTAAACATGATTTTGTTTTGTCCATGTTCATCTTGAGACCTAACCGTTGGGAGACACTATTGAGGTCATTGAG
This sequence comes from Parnassius orleans, assembly GCA_029286625.1. Lineage (NCBI taxonomy): Eukaryota > Metazoa > Arthropoda > Insecta > Lepidoptera > Papilionidae > Parnassius > Parnassius orleans. The sequence continues at coordinate 1,138,871 of JAGSMP010000253.1, forward strand.
GATAGTGCTTATATACTCCAGCGATTCTGCCATAAGGACTATATCGTCGGCAAATCGAAAGTGAGTGATGTACTCGCCATTGACGCTTATACCGTATCCTTTCCAGTCCAGTAGCTTGAACATCGCTGGAAGGACTACAGCACCGCCCAAATTTCGAAGGAATCAAAGGCTTTCTCATAGTCCACATACGCAAGACAAAGTGGCAGATTGTACTCTTCGGTCTTCTGTACAATTTGCCGAAGTGTATGTATGTGGTCTATGGTGCTAAAGCCTTTTCGTAATGACTCGAAAACAGCACGTAGACGCGGCTCAGAAGGAAATCGGTCTGTAGTTCTCAAGAGAGCGTTGTCGCCTTTCTTGAAGAACAAGACCACTGCACTTCTGCTTCACGCCTCCGGAGTAGTGCCACCATGGAGGACGGAATTAAAGAGCTCTGAAAGACTTCAAGTACCGGTTTTCCAACCGCTTTCAGAATTAAGTTCAAGTTAATTAATTTCAGTAATTCCATCCTCGCCGGGGACTTGCCGTATTTAAGGTGCTGGAGAGCCATTTAATCTCGCTCAGACTGACGTCCGGGATATCATTGGAATAGTGTCGGATAAGACTTGCTCTTGGATCGTTACTCACACTTGCGTGTGGCTCCAACGATGACGTGCACAGCTGCCTATAGAACCTCTCAATCTCACTCATAATCTCAGGTGTCCGGAAACGATGTTGCCACATTCGGTCTTCAGCTTCGACAGTTGACTCTTTCTGGCAGACAGATCTCTGGCAAAGACTTTGGAGCCCTGGTTCCGCTCGATCGCTTCTTCAATACGAGCTGTATTGAGGTTGTCCCGCCGCATACACTTGGAGATCTGTCTGTTCAGTTGCCTGTATGCTGTCAAATCTGCTGAAGACTGCAGCTTCATCTCCGTCTAGCAGCCATGAGATTAAGAGTGTGATCGGAGAGTTTTGCGTTTTACAGAACTTAGCTCCAATCGCATGGACAGTTTCCACAAGCTTCTCATTCATATCGTCCACTTCATTGCAATCTTCTAGACACTGAAAACGATTTTGTAACTCGAGCTGAAAGTTTTCGGGGCTTTGGATTAGAGCAGGAGGGGGACGGAGCGTTGACTTCATTAGACGTGACCTCTCCAACTTAACGTTAAGGTTCAGTGTGCCTCTCACCATTCGGTGATCGCTGCCAGTTTTCACCCTCACGATCACTGAGACATCACTGAACAGTTGTCAATCTCATTTTTTGTCGAACCGTCGGGGCTCGACCAGGCCCACTTTCTATGGGGCCGCTTTTGGATGAAAGAGTTCATCATAAAGAGTCCCTCTTTTTCCATAAAGTCGGCCAGCTCCTGGCCCCTTGGGTTCCGTTGCCCTAATCCGAATTTTTCTACTTTCAGCTCACCGTTCTGTCTTGTGCCTAGTTTTACGTTGAAGTCTCCCATTAACACAGTATAGTGGGTTTTGGAGGAATGCATGGCTTTAGAGATATCCTCATACATTTCCTCCACCTCCTCATCGGGATGTGCCGAGGTTGGTGCGTAAACCTGTATGACCTTCAGGGAATACCGTTTGGAGATTCTGAGTATAAGGTACGCAACCCTCGTCGTATTAATTCTAATTAAGTCTTAATTATCATAACTGCATATAAATATACATAGTCAAATATAATCAAGTATAACACGTATACTTGATTATATACATAATAAATAATAATAATGTCCAACAGAGACTAGCCATCTGCGCAGGACAAAATTATAGTGCACAGGTGCAATTTCTATTATAGTTATTCTATTTCACGATGAAGGTTTAGCCTTGATTGTAGTAGTGACGTGTATCGACAGGCGCGTTTGTGTGTGTAACTGCGATTCGTTCGATTCGCGATCGTGACTGAGCGCTCCCGAGGCCTACGCACGCTAACACAACGTCAAACCTTCATCGTGACATAGAATAACGTATATCTTACTTTTAGAGTGCGATGGGGTGGCAATCCGTCACGACCGGAGAGAGATCAAACGCAGAAACAATGCTTTTATGTGCTTTCCGAGGCAAGTGGGTAGAACATCGACAAATTCCTGATTCCTGACTGCGAAATTATTGACAGAATAACTGAACTTAAAAACAATAACTCATGATTTCTTATATTTACGCGAACACTACAAATAGAATAAAAGTATTTTTACGGATTTTATTGCGTTTAATTTACTTATTTTAATTCCCGACGTCGGGAATAAAAAGTCCCCCCCGTGACAATGGGTGCTGTAACGTCGTCGGGAATTAAAATAAGTAAATTAAAGGCGATAAAATTCGTAAAAATAGTTTTAAACAATAACTCACTTAATCCCGACCCGGGATTCGAACCCGGGACGAAGGTTCTGGGGTGGCAACCTCCTACCGGTATGCGAAGTTTAGAGCGGCCTCCCACTAGATGAAGTGACGACCTGATAAGATATGCAGGAAGCAAGCATTTAATATATCAATATACTAAAGATTTTGAAGAGCAGTGGCCCTTCCATGAAGACTAATAATCATTGACAACAACAGCTGGAGTTCGGTTTTCTATTTAAGATGTAAACTAGCTACATAAATTTCCATGGAATCTGGCATTGAAAAACTTTTTTAATAGTAAAATGAGAGCGATATGATCAAAAGTTTTACTATAATCGGCAAATATTGTATCTAAAATAAAAGCCTATGGCTTTAAGTTTTCTTCACGTTGCATTTGAATAGTACATATGGTTTCATTGTATGATACAACAAACAATATGACTTAATAAAATCTAATTTTTCAGAGATATGTTTCAAAATATTACCGAAAATACAAGAAGATAATTAAATAACTAAATATAACAAACGTGGTAACAGTCGGTGTACGTTAGTAGTTTTGCCATAATGGATTCAACAAAAAACGATAATGCTCTGAGTGTTCCATATATTTGTCGATAAATATACGATAAATATGAATTAAATAAATGATAGCTTTTTAACATTTACAATAACTTTATCTTGCCTTTAATACGAAAGTAAAATTTAGATATATTATACACACAGCATACATACATATTATCTTTAAATATAGAATATCTCTATATAAAGAACTAGTTGACCCACCCGCGACTTCGTTCGCGTGGACAAATGCCAATTCTAAAAGTTATTTTACCAAGAAAAAGCTACTCTATCTCTAAACGAGTCCAAAGTTTTGAGTCAAACGTTTTGGGAATACTTTCGTTGTACGTACAGCTAAAGAGTGGATTTCCCTGCCGAAGTCTGGGTTTCCTGTAAAATAAAATCTAAAATTCGTCAAAGCTTCTCCGAATACTATATTTGCAGTGATTTTGCTTTCTGGAAGCAGAATATATTGATTTACAGAAGATAACACCCGAGTCATACCAACATATAATTGACCATAAGAAAAGCACTCTTTCTTCAAGTCGATGCCCACCTTCGACGTTTTTCACTGAGACTTATTTATCGGGATGGTTTTCATTCTCCAAGTTATAGCAGCTTTCCCGGGAAATGGACATCGTGACTGTTATTTAAATGTGCCCTCATGTTCCTGTGCAAATTGGGCATTCTAATCGAGCTGCACAATAGAGACAATTTAAGACATGACGTGATAAAATCAGCATATTATGTCCCTTTAGCGATCACTGGAAGCATTTGTCGAAAATCCCCAGCATACACAAACGTCACCCCACCCATCACGGCGCGGCACTTGAATTGCGGAAAGTATGGTCTACAGCTTCAACATGAGCCCTATGGCTCAACAGTCGCATGCCGTCTCTTACAACCAGTGGACCATTTATTCGAATTAAGCATACGGACTGCTAACTGACTCTGAACACACAATTAATGCTAATTTAAACGTAGAATGGGCAGTTTTCCGTCGTTTAATAAAATAACTGCAATTCCGAATTAAGAAACGTCTTCCCGGTACCACTAGGGGCATCTAAAAAGAATAACTGCACGTTATTACTTTCAACGCTTTCAATTATGGCATCGAAAGCTCTCATTTGGTCTGCCACTAACTTTGACAAATTTGAGTTGACAAACAATGATAACTAATTAGTATCAATGTATGCTTTACAATCGTATTAACCGTACCATTTTGGGTTCAGGTGAGAGAAGGTAACCCAAAATTTTTATCATTGAGTTCTAAAAGTTTGTTCTCTATCTGAATCAAGCCTTGTATATATATACATATGTATAGAAACAGAAACAGAAAATTTTAATTCAATATAGATTATAAATAATACTTATTGAAAGTCAATCTTTTGTTTAATTACCACTGGTTCGAAAAAACCTCTGTCCTGGGAAGAACCAGCAAGAAACCCAGCGGGACTTTTTTTTAAAATAACAGCTTACAATCATGTATGTGACACAATTAACCACACAAAACAAATTAGAAATAGCTTGGTAGCGATCACCTCATTCCCAGATATATATATATATATATATATATATATATATATATATATATATATATATATATATTATTTGTACGTTAAACCTATATTTACATGGTCTTCGTTGGTCTATTGGTCGCAAACGCGGTTTCTGATGCATGAGATCCCGGATTGGAATCCTGGGTCGGGCTAAAATAAGTTATTGGGGTGTTCTTTGTTGTTGAAGTTGGCAGTGTTTCACCACCATACCTCAGAAATCACGTAAAGTCGTAGGTCCTGCGCTTGATCTCTCTCCGGTCGTGTCGGATTACCATCCCATCGGACTATGAGAGTGAGGGAATAGAGAGAGCACCTGTGCTTGCGCATACACTCAGGCACCGTAATCCAGTCCTGCGCAGATGGCTAGATGGTTCATTATCCGTAACATCTCGTTTGGCCTCTTATAAAATTGTCATTTTAATTAATTTTGTATTTTATAACTTTTAGTCATGACAATGTTTTTCTAGATGATTTCTATGATAGAGCCTGTACTATAATTTCGAATAAAAGGGCTATAATTTATTTGCTAATAATGTACTTACTCAATTTATTTAATTTAATCAGTTCAAAAGTCCCCTGCTGAACATAGATTGTCTCATATTATATTATATATTTGCCATAGTTGGCACGGTAGAAAAGCGGGTTAGCAACCGAATTTATTTTTAAGAAGACGCTGCTGTTCATCTCCTTGGTTTGTTTCCCTTTGTCGCCTCTTACGACACTCACGCGATGATATGGGATAATGTAACCCATCGCCTCATTTCATGTCGCAGGTGTCGAATGTCGTGAATGCCAGAAATACTTAATGGCTCCCTAGGAGGAAGGTACTTTATCTTTGATTTGCCTACGCTACTTACATAATTACACTTTTAAGCGAATTGCTACAGACAAAGTCTACCAGATGATAAGTAAATGCTGTGACTCATAGACGTCTATTTTTGTCTCAGTTAAGAATCAAAATTCAGATGTCTTGTCACCCCAAAGGACTAAGATGGAATACCTCACTACTAGTAAAAAAAGCCTTCAAAAATATTATAAGAAATATTGTGCAAAAATGTTCTTATTCAGTTACTATGCTCTTGGATAAAATCCGCTCTTTCATTAAATGTAATTATCGTTGGCTGTGTCATATTCCATTACGAGAACGTTCATGCAAATGAATATAGAGTTACGAATGTATATATTTGATTGGATATAAGAATAGATGATATCTTACTATACGGTATACAGCTTACTATATTCTATTTTTATTATCTATTAAGTTATGTAATGTTTCTTAGATCATAGTAAATTTTGCAAGTAGCCAAGCCCAGCAGTGGACTGTTACGTGCTGATGATTGTGATAATGATGACATTTCTTTGCAAGTCTGTGTTTGAGTTTAAGTCAAGCATATCCCGTGTTCCGCTGATTTTCAGTTTATATTTAGATTATTATTCTTGCTCTTGTGCCTACAACGATACTCTTTCTCTCTCTTTCTCTTTCTCTCTCTCAATCTCTCATAAAAAAGATAAAACTTACGGTAATAATGAACTCGCAATCAACCTGATGTTAAGTGATTACTACAGCCCATGACATAAGAAGGCATTTTGAATGGAAAGCCTCATTTACTGTAGTTAGACTGATTCATTTATCATTCAGTAATAGACAAGAATGCTAGTTGTTGGACTTAGTTTTCTCTGGATTTGTCGTCGAATGTTGTTAGATTTACAATAGTAGTAACAGAAAGCCTCTCATTGTTTTGCAAGTAAGAGTGACCCCCTTGACGAACATACAATGCAAACATACAACACACAATGATAGTAAGTAAATGCTAAGGCCCATAGACACCTAAATCTATCCGCGATTAAGAATTAAAATGTAGACAAATGTTTATTGTTTTTGTTTCGTTTATTCAATGTTTTTTTTGTAATGTGAAATTAACATTAAGAATGTAGCCTATTTCTAGCGTGTTTCTTTTGAAAATATTATGATGTTATTATTCCACCATTTCCAACATTGAAGAATATTTTTCGCTTAACGTGATGAATAGCGTCATTTACAAATTGCTTCAAGGTTGCCATTTAAGTAAGTCTTATTTATACGGTGTTTTTCTTCAAATACTTTCTAATATTCTTTCAAATTTAACAAATTACTGTGTTCTTTATTAACATTGATTTACCAATGCATCATCATCATCATCATCATTACAGCCCTTCACAAGTCCACTGCTGAACATAGGCCTCCCCCAAGGAATGCCACAAAGCACGGTCCCGAGCCACCTGCATCCATTGACTTCCTGCATGTCTTACCAGGTCGTCACTCCATGTAGTGGGGGGACGCCCTACACTTCGCCTGCCGGTACGAGGCTGCATGATACATAGGAATTCATTTTTAAATAAACATTTTAACTACATCTTACATCAAACAAATGATTGTTGAAAAATTGTGTAATCAGAGATGGCAAAACGTTGCCCAAACCTTTTTGTATATGGCGTTTCTTTATCAGTTGGTACGACATCGATGCAACGTCAGTTTTATCGAGGTCTCACCAATGTCGATACCGCTTATGCGTTCTATTAGGTTGTAGGAATACTTATCTGCCTAAAGTCCGTATAGGTAGATACCACCCCTTTACCTATGTCTGTCGCCAAATAGCGGTTCTTGCATTGTTGTTTCGGTCTGAAAGGTATAAAGAGACAGTATTGTTGTATACAGGCCGTAAGGCATTCCATCTTGGTCCTTTAGGGTGTCAAAGCATGAAGTTTGGCTGCAGGTGTACATGGACTGCAGTAGACACTTACCATCAGGTGGACTTTAAGTTCGTTTGTCATTTCAGTTTTATAAAAAAAGTATCTAAGCGTAATTGGAGTTAGTTGAATGCCGACGTTTATTTTAATGCGGCTGCGACGTTGCTTATTAGCAACTTTATTTTATAAAGTACTATTGGTAATGACTACACTAGACTTACTGGTAGTGGTTATATTCCTAAACATGGCACAGTTTACCTTTGGTAAACTGTGCCATGCGAGTGGACTGCCGTATTATATTTCAATGTGAATAATTTTGGTGACGATGCCTACAACGCCGCTATAACATATATATTTATGTGGTAGAACCATGTTGCAGCTATATTAATAGTATAGTTGTAGCATGAATGGGTCGGCTCGACCGGGGAAGGACCACGCTCTCACAGAATACCAGCGTAAAATAGCAGCTTAATGCTGCTGTGTTTCGTATGGTGAGTGTAGAGAACCGGAGACCCTTTTTGCTGGAAAAGAGGCATTCTATCTTAGTCCTCACGGCTGACAACGCATCTGCGTTTAAATTCGCAAACGAAGATAGATGTAGGTGTCTATGTGCCACAGCAACCACTTTTCATCAGGTGGACTGTGTGCTCGTTTGTCACCCTTATTCTATAAAAAAAATAACACCCCTTTGAAATACAGGTATAGCTTATACTATTGCGTAAACAATAATGATTAATAATTTGTGTATAAATCAAAACTGTATTAGACGGAACTTTTTTCAAACTTGGTTGAAACCCTAAGGTTCTAGCCAAAGTGATAAATAAAAATATAGATTAAAAACAACTCAATAAATATACATTTATAGAAAACCATTTATTCATAACACTCCACAAAGGTCTCAAAAATGATGCAAATTCATATAACAAACATATCCCACCAAGTACATTAACAATGAATACATTATAAATTACCATTAAGTGACCGGACATAAAACCTACGAGTACTTTGTAATAAAATCGCTAGTTTGACTAAGTTAGGCTTTCATGTGGCGTCATTAATGAAACTAGCGTACAATGATTTATCCAAAGAGATTTAAATTAAATATTAAATTTAAATGTCTTAGGTTTTAACCAAAATGAGATATAAATTCACTGACTATGGTCGTAAGTAAAATATGACCATGTTAAAGTGTACCAGTATATTTATAAGAACGATTAAATTACAACGCTTATGTTCATTTCTTAAATCTAAATTTCAATAAATACAAATATTAAGATATTGACGAATTATTATAAAATGACAAAATTATTGTGAAACAAATTAATAGCTAATTTAAAAAAATATAATAACATATTTAATTATAAAACTTATTTGAAAATAACAATTTCAAGTCAAACCAGTTCAACAAAACGTCAATTTCATAGGTAAGACCTAATATTATGATTAAGAATAAACAAACGTATGGAAGTAAATCAACGCTTCTAAAAAAGCAAACATTACAATTGACTATAAACATTTTATTGTATCCGGAAAAGTTACGTATAGTTACAGCAAGTAATTGATATTTGCAATTGCGTTTTGAGCAATCTATACCTTAATAATGGTGGGTTATTTTGATTTTGATGTTCATCCTAAAATAAAGCTTATATATAAGTTTAATGGTGTTTTTCTATTGGCACTTCTTTATGTTTAATAACTTGTATAATTGATTCTGTTTTATTATCTAACAATTATTCTTTCTAACAATTATCTAAAATATTGCAACTAGGTATTAAAAGTATATTTCATAATGTCCTGTTGAATTATGTGGAAAACGTTAAAAATAATTTTGATCACATGTTATTTTATTTATTTTTAACGTTTTAATTTGAAGCTATGAATGCAGTTTAAAAAACCGATCCTCACTTTACCTTCAGTCCTTTGTCTATTTAACTTTGTGCTACCAGAGTATTATATTAAACTAACACTGGATCCATTCTATAAAGTTAAGTAAATTCATTCTTGGACAAAGCCTAAAACTATTACACACAAAATATCCACAGATACGGTTTGTGGTGATAATTATTTTATTCGTTATCGAGACAGGGTTACATTAATCGAAAATTATACTGATGTTTCGGCAGAGGTATTGATTTTCCTTGTATCACTTTTTTTGCCTCCGCTCCAAGTTTCTTTTCGTCTTACGATATCGTTCTGAAAAACATTTTTATGGATTATACTAGCATTTTAAGACCGTAATGTATAAATATGATCAATGGAGTTTTCGTAAAATAATTAACAAGCTTCTTACCTTTAATCCATGGAAATTTGCATTATTTGAGGACAAATATCTATTAGTGCATGTTACGAGTAGGTTGTCCTATCTATTTGCACATTGCACAAATCTATTTGCACATTAGGTATTTATTAATGTTGTTTGTAAAATTTTCTTCAAATGTTAAAAATCTATTCTTTTTGGTGTATTAGAATATTATCTATGCACATATTCTATACACAAGCGGTGCAAATAAAATTTGGCAGATATAAGTCAATAGGGTATTCACGGAAGGTAACAGAGAGACGTGTATTATTTTGATAATAAGGAATGAGTAAAGTTCAAACAAATTACACGGCTACACAATATAAATTTAATTGGTACATAATATTTTTATATTTACAGTGCTGTCAGCTACGTGAACTAGAATACTGAAAATTTATTTAAAAACCAAACATTCACAACTTGTATAATATTCTAAAGGTTAATAATATACGTAATTAGGAAAGGTAATTTTAATTTAATTGGGACTAAAATACTATTATTTTTTGTTAATATAAAATCAAAATTAACGAGTAATTATCTACATTTAACTACATAATAGCTACGGACATTAAACATTAGTCGGCGTTAAATGTCCTGCAGAAAAAAAGCTAATAAAAAAACTGTCCTCCATATGAAGCTTGATTCTTGTTACTTTAATAAAGTCTAATTTCAAATTGAGCCTTTATCATAAAATTACAGACCGCATCCCAGCTGCCGAGTAATGTCTAATATACACCGTGTACTCCATGCACGTGGGAATCAGGGTACCGTGCTTCATGCTGCCATGCGGTGTGATCCTCCTGTGTGGTAATGCAACATGAGATGGCATGCGTGCTCAGAATTTGGTGTCATCGATGCACACCTTTACACACGAATCGTCTTCTTCGACCTCATCCATTGTAGAAAGTCTCCTTTCAATTTCTGATTGTGCGGTTTTTGTGATTAACTTCTTGTGTTTATTACTGCAATGAGACCATTTTAATACAGACAACAAATGAAGTTAACTGGTTGGATTATTAAATATAGTTTGTCATCCTTATTCTATAAAGAAAAACAAAATATAGTTTTTTTTTTCATACTTTTCTTATAAAATTGTGCCGAAGCTCGTAACTTAACACAACTTTCTAGTAGTTGAAATTAAGGCAAGAGCAAATACCATATATATTTAGATTAAATCTAGTATGATGAGTAAATAAAAGTAAAATTACAAAGCATAAAACTTGAAAACGAGAGTCCTTCACGTTCATTGGCTACTACAGGATCCCATAGAAATTTAATGACATAGTCGGCTTTTTTGGTAATTTTGGGTTGAATTTGTGTTAATTTTGTGTGTTGACGAAAATATTTAACTATTGTAGCTATTTTACACTAACTAATCCGTAAAATTGTACGCTTTCTACTGCTAATTTACTTTATAATAACAGTTTTAATTTACTTTTATAGTTATATAAACGACTGTAGTGTGTGTGGTAGCGATCACCCAGGTTAGGTCTAAAAGGCAGAATATGTTGCTGAGAGATCACTCTTACGAATATCAGTTCCAATATCATAAATATGCTGTTACTCATTTAATTTTGTTTGTATACTTGTACTAGGTATTGTTACTTCTGTTTTATATAACTAAATATCTTTCTTAACTTTATTATTTTTATTTTGCTTTCGTTTCTAGCGTTTCCACTCTTACACAGGCCTCCCCTCATTTTAAAGAGTGTTTTTATGGCTACAAGAGTCTTCGTGCTGCCCTAATGCATGTTGGCGGTTTTACAGGTTGTGAATAAAAACTATTGAATTTAATCATAATATTTTACTAATTAAATTAGCATTTAAATAGCAGCTAAACGCTAATTAAAATGTATTTTCTTAAAAAAATTATAGAAGTAAGGGCGATAAGTGTCCACACAGTCCACCTGTTGGTACATGGATGCTGGACCGTCATCTATTCTCGATTAAGAATAAAAATGCAGACACGTTGTCACCCCTGAGAACTAAGATTGAATGCTTCGTCAAATCAAGTCGAAAGATTGTCGTCATTTGACGTACGAAATACCGCAACTTTAAAATGCTTTTGAATCTTTAGCTGTTATTCCAAGCGAAAAAGATCCTTCCCTGGTCGCGCCAATCTATTCATATTGCAGTCATCATGCGCCTCAGCTTGGTTATAACTCGTAAACCAATAAGTTTTCGCAACAAAAAACTTTTAACTTAGCTTTAATCATTGCAGCTTTATCTAAGTTTTAACTTTCTACCGTCAAACATAGTCTTTTCTTTAAAACTTAACTTTACCGTCTTCGGCTGCATCACCTCTAACCATCGGGTGAGATATTAGGCAAGTACTGGCTTATAATAGTTAAAGAACTTACGTATGTATTATATTGTATATAGGGTAATAAACATGGTGCTTTGTGGAATGATGTCGTGTAAGCATGGTGCCATACTTGGCAATCGAGTTTGTGGAATAATATCGTTAGTATAGGATGCTGCCGTCGGTTTCCCGGTTCATTTATTTCCCTCTTCCTTCTTTATTTTTATCGTAAACGTTATGATGTAGGTACTAACTTTTTCTTTCCCGATTTGATCTTGAAATCTTTTGTTTCAGATGTAATATTCATTCTATTGCTATTATTTACTTGCTTCCATATTCCTGTTTTATTAACCTCCTCTGATATATTTATTGAAGTTAAGGGTATGTTCATGATATTTCCATTTATAAGTGGTATTTGCAGATTTTCTTGATATGGCGGTGGGTTATTCTTGTTTGAGTCCTAGGAATATAAAATTCTAAATATGGTGTTTTAAAAATAATAATACTCAATGATCATAACTTTATTTGATGCTTACATCGAAAATACAGAATATGCACAAAAATACATTGATCATACATTTTGAAATAACAAAATAATTTAAATTAAATTTATACAAATAAAAAACTCGTGTTGAAGGGGTTATTTGCATGCCATTAATACACGAGTAAACATTTTTAAAAATTTTGTCGGCCTGTCTGTCTGTCTTCGGATAATGTTCGGAAAGGCTGAACTAATTGTAATGGAACTTGGCAAACAAATAAAGAGCAATGCATGAAGTGATCTAGGCTATATTTTATCTTATCTTTATGAAATCGTAAACTTAATGAAATAAATTATCTTTGATGATTGCCTTAAACCTAAATAACGCCACATTAAGACATGGCAGGCAAGATGAATCTATCATTTTCATTTTCAAAAGAAATAAATTTATATTAATACTATCCAATACAAGCGCAATAAATAAAATTTATTAAGCATCAATCGATGATTTATGTAATGTTATTTGAAAGACAAAACGTTTTTATAATTAAAACTTTAAAGTTCGTAATAATAATAATCGTACACTATCGCACCTCAGCACTTCCAAGTTCATGTAGTTCATCTTGATTACGTCTTGACATTTCTGGCATTACATCATCTAAAATCTTCATTTCCCTTCTTGTAAAGAACAAATCTAATGTTTTTCTAATTCCAATCATGACCACAAGCATTAAAGGAAATAGAATAGATGTCATTGAAAAAGATTTTATCACCCACAATACAACCAAACAGGTTAATTGAATTGCAGTGAATAAATGTACTCGACGAATTGGTACCTAAAATTAAAAAATGCGATAGAAATTGCAAAATAATACGTAATAATTTTTAAAACATAATATATTTCTACAAAATCATACCTGTCTCAGAAACATATGATCAGGTTGATATTTTTGCGGCATAAACATAATCAATATCCTGTCGAAAAATTGTAAACCTTTCAAGGAAGCTACTCCCATGTATAGGAAAACTCCAAACAATACAGGCATTGGGATGTGTCTTAGAATAGGAGTAAGAACCACGGAGCATCCTATTGTTAAAAATATCATGATATGAGTTAATCTCTGTTCTCTGACTCCCAGAAAATGTGGTTTCTCACCCGGTGCAGCACATTCGGACTCAACTTTTAAGGAGTTGACGTGGTTAATACTTAGAACCGTAGCTGCCACAAACCATGGAAGGCCCATAACCGAACATATTTGTATTAATATCGCTAATACAAACAGATCTAAATGATATCCGCATCCTTTCTTAAGTTTATTCTCTTTCCGATTAACAATAACAGCTGTAATTTGTTGATCCATAAATATCAAAATTGTTCCTAAAAGTGCAGGTAAAATGGCTACTAATGCGGACCAGATAGGATTTCCATTAAAGGGCGTTATAATCCAATTTCTAGTAGGTAATGTAGGCTTAAATTCAGACGGCACTTCAAGTTTCGGGGTTTTGACACCAACTTTATAGTCGAGAAACGACATTGATAAAATTGCTATGATAACCGAAAAGTCACTTATTATTTGCCTCACCTAAAAGAAATGTACAATGTTTTTCATTTATAGTAATATTTAATAAGTACTAATCAATTATTCAATTATTCAAAAATTACCTTTGATGGAAAAAAGAGAGAATTCTTAAAATCTTTTAAAATAATTGAAATGGTAAAAGTACCCAGGAACAATATTATTGACATGAGAAAAACATCTGGCACATATTCTTTTGTTTCGCACCCAACACCAAGTAAGGTGCCATTATAAATCTGAAAAAAAAGTATAGTTATATCAAATGTTCATTTTACTATCATAATTTCACCTTAATCAACACTTTTAATTCGTAAAAAAATATTCATATTACTCAAACACCTAAGAGCTATGGTAGCTCGGGGTTAAGCACTTTCCGCAAATTTCACAGTGACTTGTCTTCAAGCTTCACGGTACCACTGAAATTATGAATTGCAATTTTAAGTACTGCTTTACCATGTGCTCCGTATTGAAGGAAAACATCGTCAGGAACTTGTAAAGTCCACCAACACGCACTCGAGCAGCGCGGCGGACTATTCACTCTAAAACACTCTCAGAAATGAGAGGTGGCCTATGACAAGCTGTGGAACAACAATAACTAATTATTATTAAAATACCTGGCAAGATTCCTTATCAACGGTAGTCCAATTAAAATCTTCAGGCACTTTTGAATAATTACTTGGTAAACAATAGCATTCATAATTGAGAACTTCGTCCGCGTGGGTTTTGAGAGGAAACTTTTTACCAATAGATATTACGTTTTCCACTGCCTGTAAATAATGACAAAGGCTCTTAGCAACTCAGCAAATCTTTTGCAATAAAAATAATAATTTAAAAGTAGTATATATTTAATTTTACCTTATAAATAAATATAAATGCTATTAAAGTTGCAAAATTTTCTTCAGTAAATCTTGTTATATAACAAACAAATGCACTGGCATCGATTGCAACTAATATAACTAAAATTATTGTAGTCCAAGTACCAATACACAATCTAAAAGACATGTAATTCCAGCCAATTTGTTTACAAAATTCAAACACAATAGTTTCAAATACTAATACTGGACCTGTTGACCCTAAGACGGTTAACGGTTGTCCAGAAAAAAATCCATATCCCATTCCGCAAACAAATCCAGATACCAGTGACTCCATAGCTGCCATATTTTTCCCTGTTGCTTCCCCTAGTAGCCCTCCAAACGTAATAATAGGCGATAAGCAAGCAAAATAAAGGAAAATCCATGATGCAACACACTGAAGTGCCAAAGCGTCTTTAAAGTCCGACCAATACCACGGTCTTTTTCTCTTGAGGTCATTAATTAAGCCTCCAAATAGTCTTCCACTTCTAGCCAAACCTGATTCTTCTCTTAGTCGTTGTTCCTCTTCTTCTTCATCAGGTTCTTCTTTTTGATTATCATTAGGTCGTTTACGGAGGTCTTGTGATGGTATGGCAGCCGGTGGTTCAATGCGGATAGCAGGATCCCATTCTCCAGGTGGTAAAACTGTTACAGCGTCAAGAAACTCATCTATACCAGATAATAAATGGTCTCGTTTCTTTGCTCGGTATGCTACTTCGTGAAATATTTCATCAGACATAAGAGTTGCCATCGCTCGACCAATTTCATGAAAGCTTGAGTTACTATTTGGTGGACCCAGTAACACAAACATAAATCGCGTAGGTACAGGTACTTCTGTGAGGTCTCCCATTATGGTTCCAGTTTTTAGTCTTACAAAAGCTGATAAAGTTTTGTCAAGAAAATCTACTTCACCAACTAAGATATTAGAGGCTTCTGCTCCAGGCGGTATTTTGCGCATAAAGTGTGTGTTGCATTTATGATTAATATCACCATTAACAGGAAAATCACCAGAGCTGTGATTTCGTTGCATTGAAAAGCTGCTTGGACTTTTTACCATACCTTCATCGGAAACTCCACCTGAAATAAAGTGTTTAATTTCAATAAATGCACAACTTTTTTAATAATGAAGTGAAATATGCCAAAGATTTTTGAGAACAACATGTAATAATGCAAAGCTACACCGAATTATTTCATCAAAAAAAGAAATTCATTACAAAGTGTTATACTGCGTATGATTTTATTCGTCCTTAAACATTGTTACCCATGGTAATATTGTGATGCTTAACAAGCGAGAGCCAAAGCTAAAACGAATGAAACAATTTAATACAGGACAAATTAGTAATTAGCGTTAAACAAATAAAGAGCTAATGAAGTTTGGCAATATTTATAAAATAAAAAGTATAATTTTCGTGTTTTTAGAAATGGTGAAGAAAACATTAATCGAAAGATCTTAAGGTTAAGCGGTTACCCGCGCTAGGTATTCCTAGGAAACGATTGAAATCTCCTTTTTGAGAATGTCCACTTGTAGTGCTTTCCTCCACTGAAATATAGAATGGCAATCTTTACATGTATTTGAAGTTAAATACATTTTATACACTAAGAATACATATAATAATATAGTGGATTATGTACAACAAGTAACATTAAAATTAGCTAGTCCAGTGCGTGCACAAATATTATCAATGTGAAAATCAGACAAAGGCTGTGACTTTTGTGAGCTTTTATCCACACACTTGTTACCGTCTTGAGTATTTGGCTGACCTGGAACGGCTAGATAACAGCCCCTGGCATCAGGTGCTTGGAGTAGAGCCGTCTGAGGGGATGAGGAACGATTATTTCTTGTACTCGTACGTCGAGTTTCAGTTTCCTGGAAGTCTAATAGGATACCGCCAAAATATCCCCATAACTATTTATTACAAAACTTACAATAATCATCAATACATTATTGAAGTGATAAATACATGATACTCACTTTTGCATGATGAATGATTTCGTCCAATGTCAGCCAATGATCGAATTAAAGGAAGTTTTGACATATTATTATGATTTCGTTTCTCATGTTGATGTCTATGTCTCCGTAATAAGGCGTCTTTAACTTTTTCTCTACATTCGTATTCTAAAGATCCTTCAGCGACCATATAATCCAATACATTTTCAGCCACTTGCTCTAAAGAGTTGGCCTCCATATCTAATATAACAGCGCCATTTAAAATAAGGCTTCTAAGTTCAAAAAGCGAATGTAAAGATAATGTAGCAACATGTGGCTTTGACCAGCGATTTCCGCCTTCTTCCACATCTTCCTCAAATTTGATCCATCGTGCAGTCTCCTTCCATTCAAGTTCATCGCCATCTCTTACCAACTCTTCCATTTCAGAGAAAAGTGGATGGGATTCTAGAGCGGCGTCATCTACATCTTCTCCGAGTATAAATTGTACTCTTTGAGCAGGAGGTGTTACTAAAAAAGTTTGTTTGGATAAGGATTTATTTTTATACTAAACTGTTCTTCTAGATTCATGAGAAAAAAATCTAAAGGTATAAAAAAACTTGAAAAAAATCGTTGGCAAATTTTTGGTTAATATCCAATCATGCATAGATTTAAAACACCTAAGATATCTAGGAATTTAGGATGACAAATGTATGTTATCAGTACATAGCATGCGTTTTTGTTATATTATGGAAATTAGAAAACAAAATCTGGAAAATATACAAATCATAGCATAAATGAACCCTATTAACCAAAGGGGATCTTCATTCTTACATGTTTCTCCGTCATCAGTGACGCTTAATCTTCTGACTCGAGCCATTATCGCTGGGCCTATGAATCGAAATCATGATGCTCATTGTTGTAACTAATTTAATTTTGATTAGTTTTCAAATTTATATTTGCAACGCATGCCGGGTATATTAATTATACAATTCATTGCTAGTGTGTAGCGAGCCTATTGGTGTTGGTGTATAGGGGTACCACTTGACTTAAGTGGTTTTTGAATTTAAGTATTTTTTGTATGTTAACATGAATAATTTTTAATAGGGTTATATTTAAATTATAAGTAATAAAAAGTATTACAGTTTCGATCTTTTATCGGGAATTTTTAAGTAATACTTGTCTAATATCTAAGGGTAGATCGGTTTAGCTGCGTATGTGTATACGTGGTGTGTGTGCTTTGCTGTGCTGGTTGTAGGTATTGAAAATGTGTGTGAAACCTTTTGTGTTTATATATGGGCATACATGTAAACAAAAAAGGTTTTGTACGAAATCGTTTTACGCAAATGATATAATTTTACTTGAATTGTTTCTAACCACTGCGGAGTGGTTGATCGCTTACTTTCAAATAAAAAAGTTATTATAAATATGATTATGAATTATTACCGGGTCTTTCGACGTCCTTTTCTCCATTGCGGTTATGGTGTTTATGTTTTCGATGGGAATGGCGACGTGCAGGTACGTGAACACCAACGAACACTGTATGTGCTCTGTGTCCTATAAAACGAACACAATTATGGCCGTCATCTTTTCATGTTTTATATTAAAACAATAACAATATTGTGTGTCTATATCATATTAAAAAGGTCAAAGTATTTTTGTGAAATATAGGTAATATTCACAAAATATTAAACTGTGCTCTGATAGGAGCTAAGCGTTCGTCTTATCTCTTAATCTTATAGTACACGAGCAACCCTCGTATGATCCCTGCCGGCACCAATAATTTGTTACTTGCAATTTTAAGTGCTGATTTAAACCATACTCGGCGTTGATGGAAATCGCGAGGAAATCTGTATGTCAGAGAAATAAAATATTTCGAAGTCATGTGAAGAGAGACAACATATACTGAGCAGTGCGATGGATTAATTCTTCTATAACCCTCTTAGAAATGAGAGAAGGCCTGTAACCAGCTTTGGGACGTATAAGCTGTAATTTACTTTTAAACTTCTGCTGCGTTCGATACAAAATGGTTACTTTTCCAGGATTGCTCAGGTAACTTAGTTTTGACTAAAACAGATTTATTGTGGATAAAACAAATAATTTAAGTCCGTCCACTACATCCTATAAAGTCCACTGCTGAGCATATGCTTCCCCCATAGATCACCTCATTTGCCCATAGTGCCACACTTAGCAGGCGGGTTGGCAACCGCAGTTTTGTATTATTTTGAGTAGTTCACTTCTTGTTTCAGTATCCATCCCATAATTTAGTTCCCATAATTTAACCAGAAGGAAGTTAGAGTAGAACATTTTTTTTAATTAAACTGTATTCCAATTAATCGCTCCTTAAATGCTCCAGTAGAATCCGTAATTGCTCCACGTCTATTACTATTAGTAAATTTACTATAATTAATAGAATCAGGCGTTACTAAGCTGAAATCCATTATATTAAAGTTAGAAAAATTTACTTTGCCAATATCCGCTCAATAAAATAAAATTATGTGTCTTACCTAGTTTGAAGAGCACCTCCCGCCCTCCCTCAATTGCGTGCACTATCCCCGTCACCACTAATCCCAGCACCACTACTCCCACCACCACTACACTAGGAAAGACACACCACCGACGACAATACAACACGTGTTTCGCCCCTACACGAGGCATCTTCAGGTGTAGTAGACTCTACGGTGATATAAACGAAATTAGCTTGGGAATGATATTTATTGGAAACTTACTAAAATAATAACTGCAATGCACTACACAGCACTACAAAAATCGCGGTAAATACATTTCAATCAATCAAATGAAGATTAATCGGATATTCCAAAATGTTGTTTACCTTTAATCCAACACCTATAACTCTATTGTAAGCTTGTATTGATTGCATTAATTAATTTGTAATTTATGAGTAGAAATCAATGATAAATAAATATATTATTTACCTTCGAAGTCCTGTTCAGTATAATCATGATGCTTTTGTTTCCGCGCCGCTGGATCCGGTGGAGCCTCATCGTCGTCCGCTCGAGCATCCATGTTGCACTTTCTGTAACAATAATATCCTGTTAATTCTATCAAATAAAAACAACTGCTCGTAATTCAACTTGTCGAATTCGACGGAAGTACATCTACAGTATTGTTTGGAGTTCCTGCATTACTCGCGGCGTGGGCGGCCCACTAGATGGAGTGATGACCTAGTTAGAGATGTAGGATCTCGATGGTGGATGCAGGTGGCTCAGGACCGTAGACTTGTGATGGACTGCAATAATGATGATGATCTGCTACAACAGTATTGAACTTAAAAACAAGCTTCTTTTTATCTGTAACTGTGTTCAATTGAAGTTTGCAATAGGCGCTACTCTGCTAGTTGGAACAGCGGAAATTACTACGATATGCGTTCCAAACTTGTCGTATCTGGTATGTTATAGTGAATCTAGGTTTATTAGTTACTATCCGTTTTACAGTATTTTAATTTATTTTACTTATATTCAATAGATATCATCAGCGATAGATTTCTCATTATATAGAATTTACGTTGTGGTCGTGTAGTAAAGACATAGGAGAATCCATTACACCATTTTGTCCCGTGTGGGCTGTCAGAGGCGACTATGAAAAAGTTCTAATGGTTTTTGATAGATGGCAGTATAACCGTCTCTTGTATGTACCATTTTGAAATACCGATACCGGCAATAAAGAGTAGTGTCAAGGTACGAAACGTTTGGTACTGCAATCATCAATTCACCTGCCAAATGCGCAAATCTACCGTGAAAGATCCTATGTTAAAGAAAAAGAAAGTAGATGTTGTGTGTATACTTTTAATAGCCAGCCTGGTCAGTGTGCTTTGCCATCTACTCGTAGTTATGATGAACTTACCATGAGGTGGGACTGTAGCTTTGTATTGTATTGTTTGTGTTTTGTGTATTTTAGTCAAGCGCTGGCTCAAATCATACAAAAGGTAATTTTCTGTAATGTCCTTGGCTTGTAATATTAATTTATTGCCCTGCTACTTTATGAATGTAAAGTTTGTAATGGTAGTTGTAGATAAATAGCAAACCGAGTAAACTAGATTTATATTTACGTCAGGCGTCATTTGTAGAAATATTTTTAGTAAGTACAAAATTGTGCATTATTAAAAAAGTTTGAATTGAAAAATTAGGAGAATTCGTAATATTGTATTCCTTGAGCAATATATTAAGTTACGCCAAGAAATCACTTAAAGTGTTGTGTTTGGGAATGTATGAACTTTAGGTAACCATGTGCATGCCAGAAGCAAATAAACCTGTTAATAACATAATATGATCGATTAATCACGATAATGAACAATATCTATATTGGTAATGTCTATATTGGTTTTAACGCAAGGTATGCAGCGCTACCTCAATGCATCTTCAATGTACAACATAGAAACGCGAGAATTTTTTGAAAAGAGTTAATAAGAGAAGTCTTTTAAAAATTGCTTATGATTTTGTTATTGCATCTGGGACTTTTGTAAGTTACTAGCATTTGTCCGCGTTGAAAGTTGACGGCTTAAGTGGCTTAGCAATGAGTTCCGGATCTGGACGTTTGTCCTTGTGAAATTTATGTTTTTAAGTTATTAAAATGATTTCCTTCTCTTAAGTTATTTATTTGATTCCTTAAATACGTTTTGCTCGCGACTTAGAGGTTGAAAAACGAAATTATTTTGGAAAAATAACAGCCCATGTTCACCTTTTACTAGTCGAAAATAAGATTTTTGTTGTCACAACCCAAAATTAATTGTCATCGCTTCAAGAAATTTCGATCTACGATTTCTTTCGTGTGGAGTTTAAATAGCTTGTGTTCGTTACGTTAATAACTAAAGTAGGTTGCTAATTTTTCACTAAATCATAACAATATCCTGTATGTTTTTTTTATCAGCACGTGGAGTCTTTTTAAGCGAGTTTTAAAGCGCTTTAAAATAGAAAAAAAACCGCTGAGATGCGCTTTTTGAATGGCAAAGTTTCACTTCCTTTACTCGGCTAACCAGAAGAGCCTCTGAAATCTTTTTATTTTTATGATACATATTATGAATCACGGCACTTTTTAAATTGGACCAGAAACTGCAACTCATGTTTTCAAATGGCATCTTTTTATTGGCAATATGAACGCAAACAATGAATGTTTATTTTAATTTAAAATATTTGTAACACATATTGTAAATTAATTTTAGCTTTCTGCGCTCCTTCACCATATAAACCTTAAAACCTTAAACCTTAAACCCCCCACAAAGAGCAATCTATGGTGAAGGTCTATGGGGAATAGGAGGTTCAGCAGTGGACTTTGAGATACGTTGATTCTGTTGTTTTTTTAATCTAACGTTAAACATACAAGTACAACATTACATACCGTATCATGATAGCATCCTAATTATATGATAAAATAAAAATTACAGCCTACATACGTCCCACTGCTGGGCACAGGCCTCCCCTCATTTCTGAGAGGAGGCATGTTGCAATGCATGTTGGCGAACTTCACATGTCTTCGATTTTTTTTCTTATTTCTCAGACATGCAGGTTTCCTCACGATGTTTTCCTTCACCGCCGAGCACGTGGTAAAAATAATATAATGTTCTGCAGCTTTTGTCTAAGAATCTATCATGGGCACAGGGAATTGCTGCTCTATAAAAGTTTTTGTCCAATTTTTATTTTTTTGAGCCATGGGATGCGCTCCCGCGGCACGGCGGTAAAAAGTAGCACGTAAAAGCTAGCAGTGTTTTAATGCCAATTCATTAAGCCTGTCACCCTGTGTCAAGTTGTTTCCCGCTATATTAACCGTCCTCACTTTGTTCGCAGAAAAGATGTACCCTTTGAGTTATTCTTTGTTCCTTGATATTTTGGTTACTTTTTAATTTAATATAAAACGTAAAATGGATTTTATATATTTTATTGTAATAACAATATCTTTAATAATTAGTAAAGAAATTTTTAATTGTAGTAATAGATCTGTATGAAAAAATAAGAATGCCTTATTAAAGCCTTCCGTAATTGATTGTGAATTTTTTAAGGTTTAAATTATGGTGGCAACGACTTGACTTATAACGAAGCTCGTGGTTGTTCATCACTCTTACAATATAACATATTACCATAGAATAAATAATAGTAGAAAAACAGAAGAATCACTCTCTGATAGCAAACTTGCGAGTTTAAACCTAGTTACAACGTCGCTAATGTTCATAATACTTTGCACGCCTCGGAAGCCACCTTCGTTAAAATAGCCTACAGGTTAAATCGTTGGAAAAAAAATTAATGCGGCGCGCGTATTAAATCAAATTGTTCTACTGATATTAATTAATGAAAAGGAAAATGGATTTGCCGTGTGAGCTTTAAGAGTCATGTCACGTCGTCATTTGACTCGAGATGAAATGTTACGAGCCGTGGGCATGTTAGAAAATGGTGCTATTTAACGTGTCGTTGCTGAGGCCCTACACACCAGCCAAAACGTGATATCAAGGTTGTGGTCACGTTATCGCAGTACTGGGGATGTGGGTGAATGGCACACGGGTAGATAGATCATGTTACTACGCAGAAACAAAATCGATTTCTCCAAATGACCGCCAGAATACAACCCAATATCACAGCGATGCAACTACTGCAAAGGCTCCAGAAGGACCAAAAGCTGCTGGTAAGCTATCAAACCGTGCGAAGGAAGTTGCATGAAGTTGGTCTTCATGCTCGAAGACCGTTACGTGTTCCAGCATTGCGACATTTTTGACGTGGTAGAGCCATGCTGCTGCTATATTACTGATATAGTTGTAGCACAAATGGGTCGGCTTGACCGGGGAAGGACCACGCTCTCACAGAATACCAGCGTAAAATAGCGGCTTAACGCTGCTGTGTTTCGTATGGTGAGTGTAGAGTACCGGAGACCCTTTTTACTGGAAACATCAATCTTAGTCCTCACGGGTGACAATGCATCTGCATTTTAATTCGTAATCGAGGATAGATGTAGATGTCTATTGGGCCACAGCAAGCACTTACTATCAGGTGGACTGTGTGCTCGTTTGTCACCCTTATCTTATTAAAAAAACGTGGCAATCGCCGTCGAACAATGGTCTTTGGTGATGTTCACCGATGAGTCCCGGGTTGGGTTTCATCCGGATTCACGAAAAACACGCGTTTGGAGAACTCCAGGGAGAGTTAGCCGTCTACGGTACCCTCAGCAGTTCCACTCATACCAAGGCGGGATAATCATGGTGTGCGCAGGAATTCGTCTTGGCAGACAAACCCAGCTCGTTTGGATCCAAGGCAGCATGACCGCACAAAAATACCACGAGGAGATAGTAGAGACTGTTATTGTCCTACACAGATCCAAATGGGCCAGGAATTTCTACTCATGCACGATAATGCTCCTTCCCATACGGCGCGGCTGGTGTCAGCCGCTCTGCGAGAGCACAATATTCAAGTTTTGGATTGGCCTGCACAGTCGCCCGACTTAAATTCTATCGAGCATGCCTGGGACATGTTACAACGAAAAGTTTTGAGAGATTTCTCGCCAAATGGGGGTATTGTTAGCCACTTTTTTCGGCATGGTTATATCGATAGAATTAATTAAAATTAATAGTTTTATTAGAAGAAATGAAGTTTTTTTATCATACTAATTTTCTAAGCCAATTAAAAAAATAAACATTTATATTTAAAAAAAATTACGAAATGTTTTTTATTTTTTATTAAAGACCTTAAAATATCCTATCATTCTTCCATTTATTATATCAGAAAATTCTTCATAGATTTTTAGATATTTGATGAAATATAAAATATCCCTAGATTCTGTTGATGTGTGTATTTATCAGTCACCCACATATGTATTTAAAATATACATACAAACATAAATATGTAACATATCCGAAAATCATAAAACCTCTTCTTCTGAAGCAATCGGGTTATTAAGCTTTCGATTTACTTACTCGTTACTAAAATGAGATTTCATTTCATTTAACTCAGTCTTTGAGCATTGGTGTATAAACCGCTTTGTTCTTTGAATAAACCAGTATTTAAAAATTTTAGAAGTGATATTACTGTTCTTCATTCTAATGGAGTGTATTGTACGAGATTTATTTAAACATTTGTGTCGAAACATAAGGCCTTAAGTAGTTAGTTCTCACTGAAAAATACTGGAATAATAAACACTTACTTATATATATATATATATATATAATAAAATTCAAGTGTCTGTCTGTAATATTAAAATTACTAGCCATGAATAAACATTTGTAAAATTGAGCTAATATTCGGAATGACTGAACCGATGGTAATTAAACTTCATGAACATATAGAAAGTAATGCCAGGAGTGATCATATTTTAACCGAAAAACTTGGAGAGTTTTTTTTAATCGAAAAATTGATGAGATGAAATAAATGGTTCTTGATATATAATTATCTTCAATATAAATAACGCCACAATAATAGATCCCCCCAGGCGAAGCCAGGGCGTCTCGAATAGTAGCCAGGTAGTTTCAAATAAAAATTAAACTTCTGATATGAATTCAAGAATTTATAACTTAAATTATAAATGAAAATATTGCGTACTCCTCTCTGTTCTCTTAACAAGTGGGATGCGGGAAGTAAAGACTGTGTAAGAACCTCCGAAGGAGGCGAAGTAATAGCCGAAATAAGAATTTTAATTTTTTTGGTTTTTGGCCATTTTGACCCCCTAGGAGTGTAATGAGAACTTTTTTCCCCTATTCAACCATGACCCTCATGACGTCCTCTACATGATAGGCTATTCAAACTGACTATGCCTAAAGTTCGAGCCACCCCCCAACTCATTTCTAGTCTTTACTTCCAACAACGTTTAAAGTGTAATTTTGGAATGATCTTTCTTGTATAGCTTTTAATTGACCGTGTAGTGTCGATAAAAGAATATTCGCTACTCTGTGGGTGTTGTAAGAGGCGACATAGGGAAACTGACAGAGCAGGTGGGCAGCAGCATGTTTCTAATAGCAACTGAGAGTAATAAAAAATCTGCGGTTGCTGACCAGCTTGCAAAGCGTGGCACCAATGGCAAAATTCGCCTTATAAGGCAATCTATGAGGGGGGCTTTGTTCAGCAGTGAATTTTTGAAAGGCTGTAATGAATCAATGAATAGCGTTAAAAATCGTAATGTAATGATTTTTTAAAATTACTTAATACTCTGTGTGAAATGAAAACTATGAACATATTCGATAATAAAAAATAAAAATTGTAGTTGGTTAAACAAGTGGATGAGTTTGTGTATTTGAAATGTGTATTTAGAAGGGATGGTAGATATGATAAGAATATAGAACTACGAGTGAACGCAGGAAATAAAGTAAATGAGGCTCTACACTCTATTGTGGGAAGTCAGAATGTGTCCAAAAAGGCACGTATGGCAATTAACAATGCTGTGTTAGTCCCTATGTTAATGTATTATCGTGAATGTTGGGTGTGGCAGAAGAAGCACGAGAGTAGAATATATATGTGAATATAAATGCTGTAGAAATGCGGTCATTAATGAGTATGTTAGGACTGAATCTGAATGACAAGGTGAGAAATTGTGTGATAAGAGAAAAGTGGGGCTTGCAAGATGATGCTGAGACGAGGATTAAGAATGGAATGCTTCGGTGTTTTCTCATGTAGAAAAAATGAACGAGAAAAGAGTGACAAAGCAAATCTATGTTCCAGAAGTGAACGGCAGAGTCGGGAAGGGACACCCTAGATGAAAGTAATTTATGACCAAATTGGCGATATATTGAAGATTGGCCAAATTAAGAGTACCCTTAACCGACGAGCATGTATGCGTAGGTATATGGATGTAAAGGAGGCGAGTGAGGTGTGTCAGGATTGTGCCAAATGGAAGTCCGTAGTCTGCCTACCCCTTTGGGTGAGAGGCGTGAGTGTTTATGTTATGTTATGTTAATGTTTATTATCTATTATTTAAGTTATTGTAATATTGCTAGATATTGATGGATGCAGGTGGCTCGGAACCGTGCTTTATGGCATTCCTTGGAGAAAGCCTGTGTTCAGCAGTGGAATTGTGAAGGGCTCTAATGAATGAATTAATATTACTAGACAATTTGAGACAATCATAATGATTGATGATTAAAATATGTACTACGAATTGATTAGATGGCATGACATAACTCTTATATTTTGTAAACTGAAGTGACAAACGATCTTACACCTAATGGCAAGTGGCTACTGCAGCCTATGAACACGTGCAAAAAACTAGGCTACAGATGCGTTGTCATACCTGAGGACTTAAATGGAATGCCTCGCAGCCTGTAATTATATTGGCTCTGTATACCCTTCGGACCGGAACACAGCAAGCACTGCTATTTGTTGGCAGAGATAGGTATAAGCGGCGAACGGACGTGCGCCGGATGAAAGGGTTTCCTTTATTTCGTATGACACCTGTCACAAGAAAATGTCATTCTTGTTGAATTGCAATATGGTAAATATTATTGTCATTACTTTTTACGAGGTTTCTAAATATTTTTATAGAAATTTTAGGAAATACTGGTAGTCGTAATGACATCATTCTTATAGTCAAATAATCATTTTAAGAATATATTACATTTGAAAATAAGCAAAATTTAATTTTACTTAAAAGAGAAAACAGACATTAATTAAAGTGGTAGCTCTACACACCGCACGCTCGCACAGACTATCAGAAAAGCAGCATAATTTTGCTGTGTTTTGTATGGCGAGAGACACTTTAAGACTTACCGGCGAACCAGAGAACCTTTTCACTGATAACGAGGCCTTACGAACCTTAGTCTTCAGGGTTGACAACGCATCATTTTGATTCTTAATTAACCACACATATATGTGTCTAGGCTATGGCATCTGCTTACTATGAGATGGGCTATTTGCTTGTTTGTCACCCTTACTTCTATAAAAAAGCTTTTTGAAATTAAATAACATTATAATTTATTAAAAACGTTGCCCAAACTAACCAATGTCCTCATAGTGACTCCGCTTGCTACGGATCATACTATTCCGGCGGTTCTCTTGCCGGGGGAATTCTCTCGAAAACCGTTGCAGGCACAATGTAATATGGAAGTTAATTATATGCCGTAAATTACATTAAGCGTTTTCCTTTCGAGGTTCATAAGTGTTCGTTGCGTGAAGAGTCGAATCGCAACTGATAACCTAAAATGTTTCCTGGCGGCTTTTATACGAGATTCAATAATATATTCCTTCGATAAGGAAATATTTAGTACCAGCTTTAAAAAGAAAATAAAAATTATAGCTGTATTTCGTATGGCGAGTGTAGACCTAACCACCTTAGTCCTCAGGAGCGACAAAGCATCTGTATTTTGATACCTAATTGATCATACATGTTTGTATCTATGAGCTACAGCATTGACTTACTATCACATGGACAGTTTGCTCGTTTGTTACCCTTATTTCTATATAACGAACGCAGTGATTGTGCTCTTGTAAAATAAATGAAAGTTCAGCGCGGCCAGCGCTGTGATCTGTTGCAGGATCCATTTTGGAAATAAAAAAAGATAGCGAGTAACCGCATGCTATGTCGTTTGATTGTGTCGGCGACGTTTCTCGAGCGACTTTTAATGTCGGAAGCAAGTTTAAGAGAAATTGCGGGTGGTCTTTTCTCCACACAAACGCTCTCGCCTGTTTTCTTTCTGGTTTATGTCCTTATAGCAATGAGTTTTTACAGTAAAATAAATATCAACCTCTTCTATGTCCCTTTTTGATGAGACATTATCTTTATAAGCACTAAAACCCTTACAAAATTCTCAAAATTGCCTATTTAGACCGCTGTCAACAGAAGCTTAGTGTTCAAATTTAACAACTAATTCCGAAAAAAGAAAAACATAGGGGCACAGTGTATATCCTTATTATTCAGTTTATGAAATATCTTTTAAATTGGTTCAATATTGGAGGAGGGAATGGTAGAGAGCCAAACCTCGTATTATGCCTTTTTACTTAGGCTATTCAGTCGGATCTGCAGTTGTCCTTATCGGACGCCGAGCGCTCGCAGAGCGACAGCGATAGTTTCTTCAAATACCTAATTTTCAAAAGTCTCTCGGACCGCATTTCCTCTTAACAACAAAAGATATGATGAAGTAGCTAAGGCAGCATTCAGAGACTTGCAGCCATCTAGCAAAGAAGGTTGTGGAACTATTGTAACACATGAGGACAAATACGAAATGCCTGTCATCAATCACAATACATCACATCAATCACAATACATCAAAGTGTAATTATTCTGCTTCTGTGACACTTTAGATTAGACTTCTGGATAGAATAGGATCCTACTAAGTATTAAAGGATATCATTTAACATTATAATAACTAAATCATTGTATACTCTTTGATCAAAATACTTTAGTCTTACATGTATACAAATAAATTATATCGTAACAAACATCCTAAGATCTTATCTAAACGTGCGTGGTTAGATTATCTAAATATTATGTTAATTAAGATATTTACAGCTTCGAATACAAAACAAACAGTATGTACGAATATTATATTCACACCTATATTTTATTTTATTTGTAGCAAATTCTCTCAACCTTTGCGCTTTTTATTGAAAAGTAAATAAATCGTAATTCATTGTTTTGATTTCTAAAATATTTCTAATAGTTTGTTGGTGTTTTTAAGCAAGTGTTACGATGAATGCATTAAATAAAACATGAATGATTTTCTTGACTTTATTTTCGGAGAGAAAACAAATAGAGCCGATGGTTTAGCGACTCTCGAGCATGCTACGTACAATTGTGCATGGGATAAACATAATTAAAAAATTTGTACAACCGACTTCAATATAAATTATTAAAAATAACTTAAAAATTATTGGTCAGACCTTAATCAACCACATGAGAAGCATCAGTTTTCAAATAAAATAATAATCATCGAAATCGGTTCACCCAGAAAAAAGTTATGCGGTAACACACATAAAAAAAAAAAAACATACAGTCGAATAAAGTACCGTCTCCTTTTTGAAGTCGGTAGAAAATCACGGAAATTCAAAGTTATTCCACACACTTCCTACAATTGGTCATGCGATATAATAATCTTCATTGCGAATTCAAGGCGAACTGGAATGTTGGATGGATGGATACGCTTAAATTGAAACGGCATCATTTCTCAGAAGAACTGAGTAAATGCACCCAATGCATCTGTTAAATACACATTCACTTATTCAGGAATAGGCTTTCCGAGTTTCCGAAGATGGACTTTTTTTAATGGTGCGTTCCATACGAATTATCGCGGCATTTCCGATTTCATTCTAATGGATCAGAAGAAGCTTGTGAGCGTTGTCGCTAGTGGTCGCACAGCTCTCTGCGCTGCGTTAGCTGCCGTAAAATAAGCTCTCCAATTGTCCATTCTCCAGTGGCACAGCTTAAATGGAACACAGTGATATGACGTTCGTGTATGGAGAATGAAAAGATTCTCCAAACCGGCTCATTGGTTCTGACATATCTTCCCATTTGTTATTGCAAAACTTCATCGTTGGCATCAGGAGCTGCGATACCAAATGCAGCCATGTCGCTTCCTTTCTTGACGTACTTGAAAACGTATTTTGTCTTGTAAAAATTGCGGTATTCAACATTGCAATGTGCTTCGAATGTTTTGGAAAGTCGTCTGTTATTTCCACGTTCCAAATTATTTTCTGCGTAAGCTCAAACTGAGCGAGTCAAATTTGACTGTATCCGTCGTTCCGGAGGCATAATGGATCGCTCTTAAGAAATTCTTATTCGATTTGCCTCTAACCGATATCCACTCTTCGTTAGTCTTATTGACTTGACGATCATATAGTTGGCTTGCCTTGCGCGTACTACGATCGTCATTTTTTTTCTGAAATCAATAGTATCTTTGCAACACACCAAATTACCACGAACTGAAATCAATTCAATTTTTACAACACACCAAATTGATGAATTTTACTGTTTTGAATGAACCAAAGATATGATCACCGCCAATAACACACTGAAATATCCCTTTCAATTTAATAATTTTTCGCAAAATATCAATATTCAATGTGGAATTTGTTATCGTTATGAAAACATGTGACAGCAGTACTTTCAAACTTTACTTTTTTCCTTGAGATTTTCATACAAAAATATCAATATAAAATATCATCTAAATTTCCGAATTTTCCGGTGAATTTTCAAAAACAAAATCTTTTATGCAACCTCGTCCTGACAAATACGTGCACAACAAAAAAAATAATGTGGCAATTGATTTTTATTTATATAAAGACGATAATGCTTTAAATATTTGCTTTGTCATGGCGATTTCGGTAATTGGATTAACTACAGTACATTGGATTGGATTAACTAGAGTCACATTTAGGTTAACGTGACCTGATTACCTAAATTAAAATTGTAGATGAATACACGATGGTATACAAATTTTGATTTTATTTTGATTAATTTTTATCATCAACATCGACAACAACAACAACATCATTGCAGTCTTCATTATATTATATAAATGAGCATCGATTTCCCCCTATTAAGTACGACCCTGAAACAGTTGCATCGACCGACCCCCGAAATTTTTTATTATTAGATCGTCACTCCATATATAGACAATATTTCTTTCCTATGTTTTGTTATGAAAGTAAGGGTACGTAGTACTATTATTTATCCTGTGGTAAGGGAAACAAGCGAGCACACAGTCCTCCTGATAGTAACTGGATGCTGTGGCAGTCCATATACTATATACACACCTACATGTAACCTCGATTAGGAATCAAAATTTATCTGTATGCATCGTCACCCCTGAGGACTAATATGAAACCATACGAAACACAGTAGCATCCACCTGATAGTAAGTTGCTACTGCAGTCCATAGACACCTGCAACGAACTTCAAACAAAGATGGCACAGATACGTAGTCACCTCCGAGGACTTAGATGGAATGCCTCACAGCGTATAATTATACTTGCTTTCTATACCCTTTAGACCGGAACACTGCAGTGTATGCACTGCTATTTGACGGCAGAAATAGAAGGGTGGTACATAGATAGACAGATTCCTAGATAGAAAAGGAGTCCTACCACCTAGGGTAGTGGTTGTCTTTGCGAACGTGGTCCTTCATCGGTCAAGCTGTTCCATTCGTGCTGTAACCATAATATAGCTTCAGTATGGTTCTACCACATAATATGGTAAACGCATTAATAAAAATTACTTGATTAAATATGAAACTACGTTGCATGAAATTAAATTAAAGCGCAACATGAACAGAACTCAACTGCTGTGGATTAACTATTATAGATTTTGTAGCTGTTTTTGGTTTGTTTTTTGTATATTGTTCCTTTTTTATATTTTATACAATAAAAAAAAGTTGTTTGTTCGGATTTCACATTGCCATTCCAACTTATTGATCTGTTGGGTTATGTCGGTTACTCTGGCCTTAATGTGAATTTTAAAAGATGAAATATTAAAGGGCTCTCTGATAACAGCTTAGCATTAAAACTGCAGTAGCCAACCCGCCTGCCAAGCGTGTCAACTATGGCATATATGTATATCACCTGTGAGACAATCTATTGGAGAAGGATTTGTTCAGCAATGGACTTTTCGTAGGCTTTAATGACGATTATGAAGAGTATAAATGAAGAATAATAATGAAATATTATAGAATTTAAAGGGTAAAGTAGTAACAGCTTAGAAATCTCTAACTGCTGGACACTGCCCTATTTACAATTTCGATAAAGTCAGAGACGAGTCTGCCACGATTAGCCAGGGATACATACTCTGGATGTGAATACATACATAATATATATATACACCCTAAAGACGAGTATATATATATATATACTTATACCGAGTATTTCTCGGATAGGCAGATTTCCTCACGACTTTTTGCCTTCACCGCCAAGCATGAGGAAATCTAATAATAAATTTCACCATCGTTTGTTCAGTGCCCGTATAATATCCAGACCATATTTTGGTCGCGGCGGCTACGAAAAGTTGCCATCTGCGCAGAACAGGATTATAGTGCACAAGTATACTCTCTATTGTCTTACTCCTATAGTCCGATGGGACGGCAATCCAACACGACCGGAGAGGGATCAAGCGCAGGACCAACGGCTTCACGTGCTTTCCGAGGCAAACACCCGCCAACTTTCTGACTCCAGGCTGCTACTGAGGATTTCTTGATAGAAATCCCAATAACTATTTTTTTTGGCCGGACCCGGGATTCGAACCCGGAACTACACGATTAGCAGTCTCGCTTACGACCACTAGACCAGTGTGGCAGTCAGTATCCGTATTAGCTTGCTGAGTGGGGATTTTAATTTTAAATGCTACAGGAAGTCAACACTTTCACAAACCGGGATGTATTTATGATTGCGTGCATCCTGCCACTAATAACAAATGATGGTTCTGGCGTCGAATTGGAATTATCTTATATGATCTTAATGCCTCATCAGTTTCGACGGATATTGTATATCGAATAGTTATCTAAGTACGAGTAAATAATCTGTGGTTTTAGAAAAAGCGTTACAAGATTTTTAAAGCTTCACAAGCTTTTAAATCTTTATAATACAAAAGTTATTATACTCTAAATACAAAATCTTCCACTTTTTGCGATGAAATTGTAATTGGACTCTGAAATACTTTGTAGAAGTACATATTGAAGAAAGCGTTTCAAGACTGTTCTATTCCACGCTCTCACAGAATACCAGCATGAAATAAGAGCTTAATGCTGCTCATTTCGTATGGTGAGTGTAGAGAACCGGAGAACCTTTTCACTGGAAACGAGGCATTCCATCTTAGTCCTCAGGGTTGACAAAGCATCTGTATTTTGATTTTTAATCGACGCTTGATGTAGTTGTTTATAGGCCACAGCATCACGATCATCATTACCATCAGGTGGTTTCAACACTAAACCTAGTCTAAGTACTTATATTTAAGTGTGTGTAAAACATATACAGCCTTTATAAATCTTATTGTTGGACACAGGCCTCTCCGCCGAAGTGTCCGCCGCGCAGCCCTAAAACGTTTTGGTGGACATGACAATGTTTTTTTTTTAATTTCTTAGACATGCGTGATGAGCACGTTACAAATTGAATTAATAATTTCATTGGTACCGGCGGAGATCGAATCCGGGTTGTTCGCGTACTGTGAAATTTACAGCGGGTGCTTTATCCTGACCTACCATGTACCCATTAAATTTTCTGAACCCTACAAAACAAATCAATATTCACAATAAGGATATTTATTCATAATTACAGTTTCCTTTGTATTTATGTTTAGTGTCTAAACACTACAGGGTCTAAACCCTGTAGCGTAGTATTGGCAACTGCCGCCCTTCCACACCTCCCCCATTTTTAAAGTATCTTAAAAATGTAAAAACGGTAAAAGTCTTCTATAGCCTTTGAGCAAGAGCGTGTGTACCTATTAAATTTATTTACAGAAATTGCAAATATTTACAGTGTTTGTAATATTGTAATCTAAGTATTTAGTAACAGCAAATTTTCTGATATCTAAAATTTAATGGCGTCATTCAGTGTATAGCATCATTATAATAGAGACAAGGCAAGGCAAAGAGTGTTGACTTTCATTCCCAAAATGCCGTCAGAAATTAAGTAATGAACTCTCTCACTCTGCCACCTTATAGCAAGTCGTATATTTAACAGGGTTCATTTGATGCTTACTTTAGTCTCTTATCCAATGTCAATGAGGTTATATAACGAACTTAATGGGCACTTTCGAGTAAGGTCACTTAGGGGTTGTTTTTCAATAGTATGTTTTTTTCTTAATTCGATAGGTGGTCGTAACATTGTTATTTTATGTTGATGAAACATAATTATATTAATTTAAAAAAATATTATTTTGGTTCTTTGAAGTCAATTTTTACTTTTTATTAAAAGTTTTTTTAAATCTTTTAGGTGAACTAAAGAACATCGCAATCTTAATGTCGTCTAAATAGTGTAATTATAAACTTCATCGGCTATTTTGCCCTTAGTTGTCGAATTTTTTCTCCCAATTTATATGGGATTACCCACTACCTATTTAATAAAAAAGAATCATCAGTTTATAATTGACGAAGATATCGAGTAACATAAGAGTACATACAAAAAACATACAGTCAAATTTTAAGCCTACTCGTGTTTTGCAGTCAGCTAAAAACTATCATTGGTTGACTTTACACCATTTCTATTACTAGCTTGATTTCTCAAAATGCAAAATGTGTGCTACAGAGTTTAAGCCTTAGTTTAAGTGTAAATAATATTAAAAAACTATAATAAAAAAAAAACTTAATTATCATACAGTCCTACTCCCCGTGGTATCGTGCCAAGACCGCTGGCTGCGTGTACTTAGCCTTTGAGCGAGAAAAGAACCAGCCCTCTTATCACCAGCAGCAACGACCAGTCGCGGAGAGTTCCTTTAGGAACTTCACCACACGTGGACCCCACGGACCGATAGTCTCTACAGCAAATGGCACAAATATGTAGTCATCTCTCAGAGACTCGTATTTGCGCCACTTACTCAGTTCAGCTGAGCAAAGCACGTAAAACCGTTGGTCCTGCGCCTGATCTCTCCGGTCGTGTCGGTTAGCCGTCCCATAAGACTATGAGAATGAGGGAACAGAGAGTGTACCTGTGCTTGTAATCATGTCCTGCGCAGATGGCTAGTCTCCGTTGAGACCGGCCGCCGTGACCGAATTTCGGTCTGAAGGGCTTATTATTTTTATTATTATTTAAACTGCTTTGTTTGTATTTATCGGTAAAATCAAATATATACAGTTGAATTTATTGATTTTTTTACAATAATACATATTACACTATGATAATTTTCTGCTATGATTCTGGAGCTCTGACTAGCTCTTGAAATAAGTGTGGGAGGTTTTCGGAACAGTTTTCACTAAATATGAAATATGTAAATACTATGCATTTAATAAAAAATACCATTTTTTTTTTAAACTTTACCTCCACGCTATGATTTTCTCCTGTAGAGGAAAGGATCCATAAATTTCTCAAGGACCAAACATTCAGATACGGAACAATTATTTGTAGACCATACAAATATTTGTTCCGTACGGGATTCGAACCCGCGGAACTCATTGCTTAGCCACTGCGCTACGGAGTCGTCGACGTTTAACACGTTCTCTGATACCCAATTAGTTGTGGTTTTCACGCCACTATTGAAAACATCCGATATCCGCACGAAATGTCATAAATTCATAGCGTAGATACTAGGTATTACGGTATCGGAATACGCGGCGGAAATTGACTGCGCTCCCATTGTTTCATTTTTCTATGCTTACATTCGCCTATGCATATTAACACCTTGTGTAGTTTACTATAAATACGAATAAAAGATTAATAAAACCGATATTGACATGATATACTGGCTACAAGGTTACCTACCTAATAACCTTGTCACATAATATATTTTTAGTTTGAGTAACAAAACGAAATTATAGTATGATTTTTTATTTTTATCAACTTAGGGCTGATTTTTTTATCATTAGATAAAAGTTATTCATAGGATAAAATACAATATAAAAGTTGGAGCCTATATACGTCCCACTGCTGGGCACAGGCCTTCCCTCATTTCTGAGAGGGTTTTAAGGCAAGGAAGTGTACGCCGCGCTGCCCCAATGCATGTTGGCGAACTTCACATGTCTTCGAAATATTTTTTTTTCTTATTCATTTTCTCAGACATGCAGGTTTCCTCACGATGTTTTCCTTTATGGCCGAGCCCGTGGTAAATCAGCACTTAAAATTGCAGTTAACAATTTCATTGGTGCCGGCGGGGATTGAACCCGTGAAATTTAGAGCGAGCGCTAACCATCTGAGCTACTACGGCTCTATATATTTACAACATAAATAAACAAAAATTGTATGTAATAAAATACTTTAATTGTTTCGCTTGTACATTCGGTCAGGTTATAATTTATTTGTTGGATAAATTTCACAAGACACAAGACGATAGTAATCAGCCCTAAGATAAAATCTTATAGAGTACTGATTCAAGTTGATATAAAAATCGAAAGTTACCTACATTATGTCATACTCTCAGGAGTGTGTCATAATGTAAGGCTTCTGCTAATTTACGAAAGGTATTTTGAGCAAGGAAGTGTTGGGATTTTTAAAGTTATGCTATGTTTTAATTTCTACAACATGTGAGTTACCACAGGATGTTTTCCTTCACCGGCAAGCACGTGTTAATCAGCACTTCAAATAAAAATAAAAAAACTTCGTTAGTGCCGGGGATTGAACTCAGTTTACTCGCGTACTATAAATTTTTCAAGCGGGCGTTTATCCTCTGAGCTGATCTGGCTCTTCGGATATGAAGGATTCTATAATAATCCTCAGCGGTAACCAGTCTTCTTTGCTAGGAGATGAGTACACACGCACGCGCGCACACACGTGAGCACACATGCAAACACACACACACACGCGCGCGCACACAAACACATACACGAACGCACGCACACACGCACGCACACACACACGCGCACGCACACACGCTCTTAACCGAGGATAGAGGTACGTTCGGCTATACCTAAGATTTCTGAAACTTAACAAGTTTTTCATCGCTTAGCAGAATAAGTTTTTTAGCATCAGAATCTGCACAAGTGTCAATTTTCACTGCTTCAATGGGTTAGTTTCAATAACAATTAAGGTAAAAGCTTGTATGATGTCAATTAGTTAATAACTTTATAACGAGTTATAACGCCTCGACGTAGCGTGACTTTTTACAGTTTTACTTTTTGTCAGTGAAATAGACATACATATTATAAGCAAAGACTTACATGACCGGAAGTAGATTACACTAGAATGGGAAAAGTCAGGGCCGGATACTAATAAGCTTGTGATTGCAGAAATGGTTTCGGACTGTCCGGAGCGGTGCCAATGATAAATTGTCCAATAAATATTTGCCAACCAATTGCATTCTTGAAAAGGTCTATGTTAAGTCCACGCGAGGGTTTTCACTGATGATGTTACAGAGTGTATACCCGTCACACGGCTCTGTCGCACTAATCTGACGATTAGTACAAAAATAATATTTACAACCGCATCATCACGTATGTCTTTACGTAAAGTTATTTACAATAATGGTAAATGTAATAAGAAATAAATATTTAAAGCAATTTTTGCATTAATTGTTTCACTAATACGTACCTACACACGCACGCACAGCACAAAATCACGTCCGCATTGCTAAACGTAGACTAATGTGGAGGAATCGCCCATTAAGTAAAATAATAAGCGATAAAGAAACGGCTCTGAGTGAATGTAATGGAGTACTGCCTATTGTACAATTATTATTGTCAATATGAAGATACTCAACACGGAAAAAACTAAACCTATTTTAATTTATACACAATAGAACATTTTAGCAATAAAACACATATATCTCTTGGGATAACTCCGCAAATCGATATCGGTGGCTCGTATGGATCGTCTTATCTTGTAAGGGTAAAAATTTAAAAGTTTCGTTTTATGTACTTTTAGAAAAATATTTTGAGCTACAGCAACGCGAGGCCGGGTACAGCTATTACAAAATAAATACATAATAAATTAATAGATGTTAGATACATACTTTGAAACTCAATTTCATTAGCTAATGCAGTCCATGGACGACTGCAACAATCTTCAAGTAATGAAGGCAAAAGGTGCATTCTCGTCACGTAAGACTAAGATAGAATGTCGCATAACCTGTGAACACTATTCTCTACACACTTTAAACAGGAACACAATAGTGGATGCTTGGCAGCAAAAATATTTACATATTATAGTCCAATCATCAACCAAACGTTTATTTTTGATTAATTTAATAACACCGCTATTTGTATTAAAATAAATGTTTAAAAATCCTTATCAAATGGTATAAAAATTTTGATATCATACTGGTATGCAAAAGAATACGACTTAGGGACCTTCAAGAAAAGATCTTACACCTTTCTAAAAGGCCGGCAACGCATTTGCAATTCCCCTGGTATTGCGGTTGTTCATGGGCGGCGGTAGTCACTTACCATCTGGTGAGTCGCATGCTCGTTTGCCCCCTCTTCTATAAAAAAATATATATACATTCACATAATAATAAGTTCATTTCTAACTAGTTTCTATTTAAAAATATTTTGCTTACAAGGTAACCTTATAGTTAGCGTTACCTTGAATAAACGCTGTGTACGGAAAAAAGCGAGGATTATTATTAAAATAAATCCTTTTACATTCTCCCTTCAGCGATGCCTATTTGAATGTCGTTATAGGGAGATGCTAAAGTGTTTCTACAGTAAGGCTACGATGGCTATCCGAGAACAGAACCGGATTACGAAACCTACCCAACTACAGAGAGGCGTAAGACACGTTCAAGTTATATTCCTGGCACTCTTCACCGCTGCGTTGAAAAGCCAATTTTCAAGCCACTGACAAGGATACGGTACAACATTAATGGCGAGTTCAACCTTCGATTTGTCGATAGGCACTATGCTCAATGACCTCGATAGTGTTTCTCATAATATAAGTCCTAAGATGAACATGGACAAGGCAAATGTAATGTGTAAAGTCTGTGTAACACCCATGCCGGGAGTTGTTGAGAACACTACCCTCGAAGTTGTTGGTATATTTATCTAGGGCAAATTGACCGACTAGGCAAGTCAAACTTTGATCCAGAGGTTATTCGAGGAATCCAACTTGGCTGGGCAGCGTTTGCAAGATAACGACACATCTCGTCTCGTATCCTTCAAAACTTAAAAACTACAAGAAATGCTCGTTCCATACGAATCTGAGATATGATCCTATTCTGCTGGTTATGATGGAAGCTTGGAAGCTTAAGGTCGCTAAGCGAGCTATGGCTATGCTCGGAGAGTTTCTCTGTGTGATAGAATTTGCAATGAAGATATTCAGGGTAGAACCAGAGTAATCGACATAGCTCAATAGACATTAAGCTGGAGTGACTATGAGCCGGCCATATAACTTGAAGAACCCACAACCAATGGGGACGAAAGGTTCTCGAGCTGCTAGCCTTGTACCGGAATACGAAGTATAGAATGACAGATGGAGAGAGCCCGGTAAGACAAGCAGGAAGTTGATCTATGCAGACGACTCATGATCGTGTTTCATGGCATTTTTTGAAGGATGCCTTTATTCAGCGGTGGACTTGTGGGCTTTTATTATGATGGTAAATTTGCCTTCGGTTTTATAAGATTATTAAAAAGGTTAATTTCCTACAATGACAGAGTAGTTATAAAATTTCAAAGTAGATAAAACAGTGCCGGGCATAAACGTGTTTATAACGTTTATGTTCATTAAAATAAACACGTTTTAAAAAACTTATTACCTACCATATCGCTTCAACGTATCTTTGAAAAAAATATAACGAAAACACTATTTTATTAAAATCCTTTCTTTAATGTTAAAATTAATTATTTATCACGCTCTTAGCTAATTACGAAATGCACTAAAAATATGACTGGTGGCAGGTCTCCTGGACATGATGGCATTAGCCTTGAGCATCTTAAGCATGCTGGTATTCACCTTCCGAGGGTTTTGGCTCTGTTTTTCACAATGTATATCAGACATTCTTATTTACCACAAGAAATGTTAAAAACAATTGTGGTGCCCATTGTGAAGAATAGAACTGGTGACGTCTAGGACAAGAAAAATTATCGTCCAATCTCATTGGCAACGACGATTGCTGAGGTGCTGGACAGTGTGCTTAATTCTTACCTTGAAAAAATAGCTAACCTACATGACGCACAGTTTGGGTTTCGGTCTGGGTACTGAGAGTGCAATTGTAAGTCTAAAGCACACTGTCCAATACCATACTAATCGTGGGACACAGGTGTATGGCTGTTTCCTAGACCTGTCAACGGCGTTTGACTTAGTGTCTTACAACATATTATGGGCAAAGCTGGAGGACAAGGGACTACCGGTTGAATTGTTAAACATATTTAAGTTCTGGTATGCAAACTAGACAAATTGTGTAAAATGGCCGTCTCTCTCTCAGAAGAATATGTGTTGGAAAGTGGAGTAAGACAGGGAGGCTGGGGGACGTCCCCCCACACTCTTCAACATATATACATATTAATGATCTCATTGTCAGGTTAAGCAGTATACGTGTCGGATACCGTATTGACGGAGTAAGCACCAACAATATAAATTACGCTGATGACAGTGTACTGCTCTGTCCAACAGCGGGGGTTCTTAACGAGATGCTAAGGGTTTGTGAGAAATATGCTGCTGAGTACGGCTCATATACATGTAAAAAAGAAAAATGCATGGTGTTTAAGGCCGCTGGTAAATGTCCCGATAAAGTCAATAACATTACCCTGAACGGCGTGAACATTCAACGTGTATCAAAATTTAAATATCTGGGACATATAATTACTGACGACCTTAAAGACGATGCTGATACAGAAAGGGAACGTAGGGCTCTCTCAGTAAGAGGTAATATGTTGGCTCGCTGATTCTATCGTTGTAGCGAAGACGTAAAGTGGCAGTCCCAATAGCATTCTACAAACCCTAGCAGATAGATACACGCCTCCGCTTTGGACCTGCTTTGTGAGGAGGGTTATTTTAAAACACTGTTATTTAAATGAAATCCAAATTGACTTCATTTGATTTTATTTTAATATTTTATTTTTTAACTTCAGCAGTGGACTTATGATGATGATGATGGTGGTCGTGGTGGTAGAATCACAATAGTGGTTGCACTGCCGCTTGGCAGTAAAATTGGTAAGAATGTGGTCTCAACATAAAACTCGTAGCCAGAAAATGAGTCCCACCAACTCTTTTTGCTCATTAGTCTTATTATTTATCACCTATATCAGCCCGTAACAGTCCACTACTAGACATGGGCCCCTTATCATCATCATCATCATTACAGCCCTTCAGAAGTCCACTGCTGAACATAGGCCTCCCCCAAGGAATGCCACAAAGCACGGTCTCGAGCCACTTGCATCCATTGACTTCCTGCATCTCCTACCAGGTCGTCACTCCATCTAGTGGGGGGCCACCCTTCACTTCGCCTACCGGTACGAGGCTGCCGTTGTCGGTTCTTCGAGCTATATAGCCGGCCCCTTCACTATAAAGAAATATTTGCCATAGTAGCCACGCTTGTAGGTGAACTAGCGATCACGGTACCATGTCTCGCACCTTTGAAGTTGTTCGCCATCACTGTTATGAATGTTTTACATTTTGCACGAGTAAGTAAATCTCTATCGGGGGCCGTGAGTTCTTTCTAAGACAACCACGGGGAATAAGGTAATGGATTCTTTTACGCCGCTACCACACGGTGGTAGTTCTTATGAAAATGCAATAATGACGAATGTTTCAAATATAATGTTCTTGCTACTAATGATTATGTTCACTCCAAATGCTTTATTTAATCAGTTTTTATTATCTACTTGTACTAGCTGCTCCCCGCGACTTCGCCCGCGTGCAATTTATTGTGATTGCATTTCATGGGTTTTAATTTTTTTTGCGTGGTTGTTTAGTTTAGTTGAACCCTAATTATTTTCCTAAAATAAAAGTAGCCTAAGTTACTCCTTATAACATCAGCTATCAGTGAAAGTCCCATCCAAATCGGTTCACAGGTTTTTGCGTGATGCTTGTTCAGACAGACGTCGTGTTAGAGTTTTATTATAGTATAGAATCTATACTATCTATACTATAGATAGATATTAAATAATAGACATTGTTTCTTCTTCGGAAGTGCCCACCATGCAATGTTGTTAAGGATAATTGAATTTACCTAGGTTTCTAATCACGCCTTGTAACTGTGACCCTGCTCGCTAGAATATTAGAGAGCAATGAAGGTGAAATCAATACAAATCGCATAAAGATAGCTAGCGTGAACAGTGGATTTATTCAAACATGTATTAAGGAAATTCTGCACAGGGCTTCTTTGTATTTCATCGGCTTCGTTAAAGGTTATGACAATAGATGCAGCGGCTAGGCTGATTTGGGTGAAATACTATAAGTTGACGTTTAAATACCCCTAATTTGTCCTAGCGAAAATTATTTCGCTACTTTATAATTGACAAAAACTGATTGAAAGTAGCGACATAATTTTTTGATTTCTTTGACTGACTTTGAGCTTAAAGGTTAAAACAGTAATTAAAAAAACCGACTACGTAAAAATCTTTACTGAAAATAGAAAAAAGTTATATGCTACGTTACTTCCACAACCAAGACGAATCTAACGACACCTCATTTGTTAAAATCCATCAAGCCGTTTAGGCTACAGAGTTTGCCAAAGGAATAGACATATACATACATACTCTCGAAAACATTATACTCTTTCTGGGGCAGTCGGGTAACAATAAATGAGGTAGTTTGATATTACTAACACCAAACTGTACGTGGTGATCATGAAACCTTTACTATAGAAGCGACTCACGTCTAGAAGTGGACAGTTTATGTTTTGATAATGATAATATTCCTCATATGAGTCGAACTAGGGAAATAGGCCAATTTTTTCTTCAAATTCGTACTTTTAAGTTTTATCCAATGATTAACAGACGAGCTCTGGTGATCAATTGGCAATATGCTTATTTTTTCAGCACGTCATTATCAAACTCTACAAAGAGCTAAATATTAATTTAAAAATCAAGAACACTACACTGACTGAAGTGATCTAGTAATTAATGGCACATTCTCTAGAATGCACTTTAAGCAAGCGCTAT
This sequence comes from Parnassius orleans, assembly GCA_029286625.1. Lineage (NCBI taxonomy): Eukaryota > Metazoa > Arthropoda > Insecta > Lepidoptera > Papilionidae > Parnassius > Parnassius orleans. The sequence continues at coordinate 1,182,067 of JAGSMP010000253.1, forward strand.
GTTATATTTTGCTAAAGCTTCAATAGTATTTTATTATCATCAAATGTAGCGCTTCGGAGACGATAACGAATGTAACCTAACCTAACCTTGCACTTAAAAACTCGTCAAGCCGTTGTTGCTTTGGGAGTTCACCAATTAATAGACTGATAGCTTTATTACAAGTACACACACCCAAAACTATTACTCACATAGAAGATGAAAAATATTATGTTTTAAATTAGTAATAATATATAATTACCACTCCAATATACTTTTATTTAAAATTCTTTGTCATAGTCCAAGAGCTGGCGACACATTTTGAGCACGGATGTGACCCATCTAGTTTATAGATCAAAAGTGTCGTTTATGAAAGTTGTATAGGGAATGGCTAGTCTGCCTGGCATGTACAGGTGGGACAGGTACTGCGCAAGGTAAAAGTAAGGTAAAATATTTGTGATAAAAATATAATTGACCCAGCAAACAGTCAAAAATAATACAAATTGTATTCTATTATCAATAATAAGCGTATTATATCTATAGATCATTTGAGTGGGGTGGCACGGAACCAGACCACCCCAATGATATTTTAAAAAATAAAAAAATATTTTTGACCCTCGCTGAAAATGTAATAGCGTGTCAAGTACATTTTTTTAAAAATAATAATCTCAAAAAGCCAGATCATTTCGGTGGTGGTGGAAAAAACTGCCAGACACCCTGAAAATAATCTTTAGAATAGAACGAGACCGAAGACGGGAAAGAATGAATATGAGAGAGCGTTCATGCTGCGGTCTCATTGGCTTAGAGGAAAGGTTCAAAGATGACTGCATCCCTTGTACCGTGTTAAACGCTATTGTGACTAATGAAAATCACGACAAAGAAGCAGAAGATAATACAGGTATATAATTTTTAATCATTTTTATTCAATCGCTTTTCGTATTATAAAAAACATATGTTTTTTTCAGAAACTGACGATCATTAAGGTCAATATGAACAATAGTATGCCAGTGATGAATCATGTGATGAATCGGGCATACTCCGACGTCGAATGTACAAGCCATAGTAGGTACGTTTTTAATTGCAGCTATTCTTAAAAATCATTTAGAGATTATACATATATTTATATATTATTATATATACAGATTAATTCATTTACGCTTGCATCTTTCACAACTCAAACCTCAAAATATGCAGACTCTGATATAAACTATTGTTGGGTAAAAAAATAAAACGAAATACAAACAAATGAGGGTAGAACTGTAATCTCCTATTCGTTCTAGCAGAATCGCGCAAGCGACTAAGAGAGATCAGTCGGTAATTCTACGAGCCTCACTGTCGTTACTATGCCCCTTGGGGTATTTTACTAGTGTAGGCAAGGAAGATTGTGTTGCTGAGAGGCTGGGTCCTTCACGTTACACCGGTGTGTGATTGTAAAGGGAAATTGTTACGGTTGGTCGAACTATATTGCTCTATGCAGAGTGTATGGTGCAATGCGCTGCTTTTTGCAGCAAGTTGAGCATCCGCTCCCACACCTTCATTATTTTTAACAATTAACGTCCAGTAGTGTTATTTTATTTAAATAAGCGTCGAGTAGTGTTCTTTTTTTTAGATAATTTTGAGAATAATTTCTAACATCAGAAGTGGGATTAAAGCTTTTTCTTGTAGCTCTTCATTTATAGCTTCTCACAATATTTTTTTGTAGTTTGTTCAAATTGCCAAAAAAATATTACAATAAAATTGTAGTTGTAAGCCGTCTCTGGAAATTTTTAAATACAATTTTAACTGATGAAATATAACGTGCTCACCGATGGAGGAATATATCGTAAGGAAGCCTGCATGTCTGAGAAATAAAATATTTTCGAGGACATTTGAATTTCACTAAAACGCACTGGAACAGCGCGGCGTACTAATTGCTTTATTGGCTCTAATGCTCAGCCATGCAGTGTTATCCTCGGACTTGGATTAAAGTCGTTGCGATATAAAAAATCCTTACGTACTTTCCTAATACATATATAAAATTATGTACTTTCCTTTATTAATAAACTTTCAAGTTATTTTGTATCTATCTTTATTATTATTAACGGTAGGAATATAGGACTGTAAAATTATAGGCGTTTGTATTATTTTTTCTAGCAAAACAATGTAATATCGATAATAGACAATAATTAAAAAGTATAAAAAGAAAGTTTTTATAAAACCTTAAATCTTAAAAAGTTGCAATACTGCACATCTTCCCTTTTTTCCATAAAAAGTCAGTGTTAATCTGAGTTGGCGGCTTTACCTACTAGCTTTTATAGTACTACTTTTTTAGGTCTTAGAAGCCCACCGGAAGTGGCCATAATTACAATATGAGTACAATATCAATACATGGGTTATATCAGTCGATTTCAAGGAAAAATGGACAAGCGTACCTTATAATTCTAGATTATTATTTAAACTTATATACGCACTAATAATGTAGTAGATTTGAAAAAAAATGAAATTATATTTTTACCGCCGAAGAAATAAATATATTTAATTTCATTACTTAGCATATTAGAAAAAAATTCTTCTTCGTCAGTCCTTAAAAGTCCAATGTTGGACACTGGCCTATCTCGTTGTAGGCCGGATTTGTCTTAGCCGTCCGTCGTCACGCTTGGCAAGCGGTTTAACGATAGCAGTAGGTACTAAACGTTTCGCACCTTTAACGCCAAATCACCAGTCCATCCATCTATTGAGGGCTTAAACATATTTTTGTTTGGAACGTGGTTGATAGATTATTTAATGCCGCCATTACACAATTTATGATTATGAACCTGGTGTTCGATATAAATATAAAAAAGTCATCAATCAGTACATATTACAGCTCAAGATTTGAGAAAGAATGGGTAAGTCGCTTTAGGTATAGACGAATGTATTACCTTTACATTAACGTAAAGCTTACTGTCATTTTCATTGCTTCGTACGAAATAATGTTGTTGTTTTTACCTTGAGAAGGTAGTGTTTCTCATCAAAGATTTTATTGCTTCGTAAATTTTCACCGGTGTTCATAAGGGTTCAAACAGATTTTCGCTCCGTAGATTTTCCTTTCAATTTCGACACACTGTGCCAGCATAAGTACATTTGTAATGTTTCTGGTAAATTGTCGCTTGTGTGTAGTTTGCAAAACAAACATACATAAGCTCTCACACCTGTCATCCAGATGTGTAGGCAGATACTGACTCTCTCGCCTACTTTACACAGTTTGGCCCATTTTTAATATTGTATTGCCAATTTGGTCGATAAACTCCTGTCTTTGGACCTTTGCCGACTCTGCTACTCATTTTGCAGCATAATTTTGCTTTGTTACTCTTTCCTCATTCATCTGGCAAATAATTCCACCGAAATTGACTTTTTTTTTTACAAATTTGCATTTTTGCCTTACAATCAGGACAGTATGTAATACGTTTTCCTTAATTCTGTCATTACCAAATTGCTTCGTCTTATTTTTTTAAATATTTTAAATTTCTACTAATTTGCCTGAGCTCAGCTCAGTCAGCATATCAGAGTCCCTTTTAATACTATTTAGTATGTACGAAATCTTACTTTTTTATAACATCGTGGGATAACTTAAACTTCTTCAAGAGAGCGTTGTCGCCTTTCTTGAAGAACAAGACCACCGCAGTTCTGCTCCACGCCTCCGGTGTAATGCCACCATGGAGGACGGAATTAAAGAGCTTCTGAAGGACTACAAGTACCTGTTTTCCACCCGCTTTCAGAAGCTCCGCTGTAATTCCATCCTCGCCTGGGGCCTTGCCGTTTTTAAGGTGCTGGAGAGCCATTCTAATCTCGCTCAGACTGAAGTCCAGGATATCATCGGAATAGTGTCGGATAAGACTTGCTCTTGGATCGTTACTCACACTTGCGTGTGGCTCCAACGATAACGTGTACAGCTGCCCATAGAACCTCCCAATCTCACTCAAAATCTCAGGTGACCCGGAAGCGATGCTGCCACATTCGGTCTTCAGCTTCGACAGTTGGCTCTTTCTGGCAGACAGATCTCTGGCCAAGACTTTGGTGCCCTGGTTCCGCTCGATCGCTTCTTCAATACGAGCTGTATTGAAGTTGCGCAAATCCCACCGCATGCATTTGGAGATCTGTCTGTTCAGTTGCCTGTATGCTGTCAAATCTGCTGAAAACTGCAGCTTCATCTCCCGTCTAACAGCCATGAGATTAAGAGTGTGATCGGAGAGTTTTTGTGTTCTTCTGCGACAGGTCTTACAGAACTTAGCTCCGACCGCATGGGCAGTTTCCACAAGCTTGTCATTCATATCGTCCACTTCATTGCAATCTTCTAGGCAATGAAAACGATTTTGTAACTCGAGCTGAAAGTTTTCAGGACTTTGAATTAGAGCACGAGGGGGACGGAGCGTTGACTTCATTAGACGTGACCTCTCCAACTTAACGTTTAGGTTCAGTGTGCCTCTCACCATTCGGAGATCGCTGCCAGTTTTCACCCTCGTGATCACTGAGATATCACTGAATAGTTGCCGTCTAGTCGTTATAATAAAGTCAATTTAATTTTTTGTCAAACCGTCGGGGCTCGACCAGGTCCACTTTCTGTGGGGCCGCTTTTGGAAGAAAGAGTTCATCATAAAGAGTCCCTCTTTCTCCATAAAGTCGGCCAGCTGCTGGCCCCTTGGGTTCCGTTGCCCTATTCCGAACTCTCTCTTGTGCCTAGTTTTGCGTTGAAGTCTCCCATTAACACCGTATAGTGGGTTTTGGAGGAATGCATGGCTCTAGAGATATCCTCATACATTTCCTCCACCTCCTCATCGGGGTGTGCCGAGGTTGGTGCGTAAACCTGTATGACCTTTAGCGATCTGGTGTCGCCCTCGTCCCCTCGTCGACATACTCCCAATCTTTACAACGTTGTTAAGGAGAGACATGTGGACGATAAATCCGACACCTTCTTGGGACAGATGGTCGCCCTAACGGTGATAGAATAAATTGCCGGATTCGAGGATTACCATGTCCTCCCCCTCTCTTCGGACCTCGGATAGTCCTATTATATTCCAGCGTAACTTATCTATTTCTTCTTCCAGCTCCAGGATCTTCTCGTCAGTCCTCAGGGTGCGTGCGTTATAAGTTGCCAGGTCAAGTCGTCGTAGGTGGCAACTGAACCTCCACCGGAGATTCTTAGCACCCCCTGCCCCGCCGTTACCATGGTCGCCACCGTAGCCAGGAATAGCGGGGCCGCCGGGGACTGGGGGCCGTTTATGTGTGTCGTTGCTCATGGGGGGTATATTGCCATAGTTGCCACGCTTGGCGAGCGGGTTCGCAACCGCAGTTTTTTATTGCTTTTTGCTTTTATCAGAAAGATGCTGCTGCCCATCTTCTGTATCAGTTTCGCTTTGTCGCCTCTTAGGACACCCACGGGAAGATATGGGGTCCTATCCACCTACAATCTGCTTGGGATCCTATGATTAATAAAATTAAATCCCAACCCAAGCATACAACTGCAAGACTTCAAGATACTGTAAGTTCATACTGCGTAGATTGGAACAAAAATTCATAATTTTTAATCTGGAGGTAACCGTGGTTAACTATGACATTGGGACGTCAAATACCTCAGTCCCCCCCCTTGACCATGGGTGCTGTAATGTACTCGAAACGTCGGGAATATAAAATAAGTTAATATACGCGATAAAATCCGTAAAACTAGTTTTATTTAAATGTGTAGTGTTCGCGTAAATATAAGAAATCATTACAACAGTTAAACAGTTTGGTTGATTATGATTTATAAAATTTTCTACGAAATTTTGTAAATATTGTAAATAAAAAAAAACAAAGCACTTTTTGAAGTAAAAAGCTACGCTAACGCTTCAACAAGTCCCTGTTGTGGGATATTTAGTGAGATTTAAAAATCCCAGCAATTGATTTTACATGGACTAGAACTAGGATTGCTGGCATAGAATATGAATGAAATTAAGGCGTAAGGCGACCGCTCAGCTGTATGTATGAATAAAGTACTTTAGCCAAGTACTTAAAAATGTATGTCTGTATTTGCATATTGAATCGAAAACGTTATTATGTTGACCCCAGGCGACTACCTCGATTATTATCATCACATGAAAACATATTATGTTAATATAAACATAAACATAAACATATTGGTCTTATGTCGAATATATATGTATATATATATATATATATATATATATATATATATATATATATATATATATATATATATATATATATATATATATATAAATAGAATGAATTATTAGTTTTAATATGATTTTCTTAATAATATTCCAGTATTCGCCACTCCAATCGATTACAACGTGGGTGTCTTTAAGGCAAGAGTGAATAGGTTAATTTAAGATTAAATAAGGTAAATTTATTTATTGTCTGTGTAGTGAAAATTTGTTATAATATAAAATTAAGTCCCTACCGTTTACCTATTTTGGACGTACAATATTAGAGACCGTTGAAAAGGCAAGAAACTAGGGTACGATACGTTGCTCCTTGATACCAGGAGCAATGCCTTCTGCGTTTGAGAAACGGACTCCCAGTCGTCACAGATGAAAGTATTCATTCATACAATACAGCCTTTCAAAATTCACTGCTGAACATAGGCCTCTCCATAGATTGCTAAGAAGGATGTTTGCCATAGTTGCCACGCTTTTTTGATAATAACATATATGAAGACGCTGCTTCCCGTCTTCTGGCTTGTTTCACGAGACGATATGGCGTAGTGGATATTTTTACATTGCCACTATATGGTTAATAATGAAAGGATTATTGTAATTATTTACGTCAACAGATAGCACAGCTATATTAGTAGTATAGTTGTAGCACGAATGGCTCGGCTCGACTGGGGAAGGACCACGCTCTCACAGAATACCAGCGTAAAATAGCAGCTTAACACTGCTGTGTTTCGTATGGTGAGTGTAGAGAACCGGAGACTCTTTTTACTGGAAAAGAGGCATTCCATCTTAGTCCTCACGGGTGACAACGCATCTGCATTTTGATTTGCAAATGAGGATAGATGTAGATGTCTATGGGTCACAACAACCACTTACCATCAGGTGGACTGTGTGCTCGTTTGTCACCCTATCCTATAAAAAAAAACAAAGGTGAGAGACATGTGATAGTGCGTTCGCCAAGTCACCTGACAAACTCTTGACAAATATGGAAAAAAGTTCACGCCCAGTGCCGGATATTTTACTTCTATTTACTGGATAATGAACGAGCTGGTGAAGAAGAGGCTATGCCACAGCTGCCCCAAGTAAAGCATTCGCTCGTGGATATTTTTTTTAATATTGATAATTTACTTCTTTATTAAATTTAAAAATATAAATAACATTTATCTCAAATAAAACTGTCTCGAATAAACTACCAAGAATTTTCAGATTCATGCTATGCTCATCTATCATAATATTAACAGTTACACTCGACTACATAAATAGTTACACTTTTATAGCCTTCATGTATTAAAATTATACGATTATACATTATTAGACATGTGTCAGTGGATAGAAATTAACAAGAAGTTTAATATAATAACTATACTGACGAATATCTTTCTCGAAAAAGGAATTTTTAGATTAAAATACACGTCTCTCTAAAATTCTGTAAATTTTAGAGAGACGAGAGATATTAAAAATTAAAAAAAATTATAGTTTTTAATTTTTAATACCAAATATGAATATAATATTACAAAATAGTTGTAAATAGTATGGGTTAGTACATCCATATCATCCGAGTAAGTAACAGAGGGAAATGAAACAGATAGGCAATAGCATCTTCCTCCCATCATCTCAAAATAATAAAAACATTGCCAATCTATCTGCCAAGCGCGGCGTCTATGACAAATATCTCTCCTACAAGACCATCTATGGGGGAGGCCTTTGTTCAGCGGTGGGCTTTTAATAGACTGTGATGATGATGATGATGAGTAGGAAAAAGTAATGCTATAAAATGGTTTACTACTAATAGAAATCCATTAAATATTTTATCAACCGATTTAAATAAAATCAATGTGATTATCAGATTAAAAGTAATAATCAATTTTACGCGCATGTTTGAGTTTAGACATTTTTTTCATTTTAGCGCCATTGTGCAATTTCATAACAAAAGACATGTGTTTGAAAATACAATAATTAATAATGCAGTATGTGTGTAATCTTTTCATATCAATGTTTAATAGAACAGAAGCATGCTTACCGAATCAGTTGACGGGCATCACCAAATAAAAAATATCTTTTAAACTTTGTCTTTTAAAATTATTCAACTTCACTGAAAATTTTATTTTTAATTTTAATCAAATGTTCAGTCTTAAATTTAATTAATTTCTCTATTAATGTGATAACACAGACACATTTAATTCAACACAACTACTTGTCAATATAATTATATTTTATATGTTAGAGATGACAATAATCCAGCGTGTCGCCTAGTGCAGCGACAGCTTTCGTTTGCCTGAAGCAGGGTGGTTGTTTGTAGTCGAAAACACGCATGCGTTGCTACCCTTAGAACAGTTTCCAACTTCACTGCACGAAAGGAAATCACTATTGAACAGCTTGCGATATCCGCTGCAGGTTTCACAGTGTATTCGCTTGCTGGCTTTTAAAATCCAAGAATGCTATCTACTAACGGCATTCTTTAAAAGGTTTTATTGTAAAGAATTAAAGATCATTTTTGTTGTACGCGTTATACTTTTAAAGCGCCGTATTTTAAAATTCGAAGCCCAGATAGCGTGCTTGGATTGCATACCAAGTGGAAATCATTTCGAAATGTACTTGATTTTTAAATGTACGTTGTTTTGTCTTTTTATAAAAAAAATTGTTATAGGTATTGTGTTACATGTTAAAATATTTATTGTATACGAGCAACACATCCTGGCTTCGCCTAGGTGGTATCTATTATAACATTTTATTATCATTTAGATCGTTGATAATCCTCAACGACCATATATTATACATTTTTGATTTCACAAAAAAATCTTTAATCTTTTCGGATAAAGTATAAGCCTAGATTACTACAGTTTCATTACAATCGGTTCAGCCATTCCGAAGATAAGCCCGGCCAAACTCAAAGACAGACAAACATTTAAAAAATGGTCATTCCTGTTCCTAAGACTTAATAAAAGACAGTCATTTCGATATTACAGACACACACTTTATTTTCTTTAATATGGTATGGATTACATGTTTTTATATGAATTATTCGGTCTTATTATAAAACCTGGTTTAATGATAGCTTCGCGTTTAAAATATAGTTTAAGATGGTCTTTCTCAAGAAATAAATGCAGTCTTCTCGAAATTTGACATTTGCTATAATTATATTTTCGCGGGATTTTTTTCGTGAAACAGATTCTAATTTCAATCTCAGACTAATTATAAACTACTTTACGTAATAATTCAGATAATGTTTAATGCATTATCATATTGTACTGAATTTGAGCTACCACGGGGCTCTCTCGTGAAGCGGTTATGTACATACTTTTATTATATAAGCCGTTAAATTCATCAAGTTTTACTTTGCAGTACCGAATGCAATATCTCATCATTTCCATCAACATTATTTGAAAATCTCCTGTACCAGAAATAATTTCTATAATACCTTGCTTATTAGGTGGATTGGCGATGGCAGTAGTGTCTCGTACCTATGAAGCTGCTCCTTGCCGCCGGTCTGGATATTTTACACCTGGCATATATGAGTAAATGCTGGACATCTATGAATCGAATCTATGGGGCCCCATAAGATCATTCTGGCATTTTCCACAATCGCCTCTATTATATTTTCAGTCAAAAACAATAATTATTATTTAGCAAAATTTACGAATGAAATACTCAAACTTTGACAAATTTTAATAGCTGGCTATAAAAGGGTGGACATGCATGTCCACCCTTTTAAATTTAAACTACAAATACAACAATTATAACTGTTTATCATGATGTGTATCAGTATACGTTATTAGTGGTAGTAACTAAAACTACCCTCATCATCATCAAAAACAGAAACAGAAACTTTTTATACAATATAGATTATAAATAATACTTATTTAAAGTCACTTTTTGCTTAATTACCACTGGTTTGGAAAAATACCTCCGTCCTGGGAAGAACCAGCATGAAACCCAGCGGGACTTTTAAAAATAATAACAGCTTACAATCATCCATCAGCCCTTCATCATCCACCATCCACGTAGACGTAGGCCTTTCTTAAAATTCCATTTTGAAATTTATCAGAAAATATCTATCTAGCCTCTTCGATGAGTATAACTTGTCAGTCTCAAACAAATGAGACTCTAAAAGCTATCTTTTCGCAATGCTACAGATACAAAAGGGATGCAAACTACTGTAAAAATAGTCATATAACTACTGTGTAATGACTAAAACTTCTAATTTCATTGTATACTAGTGACTCCAGCTTCGCCTGAATGGTATCTATTAATGTGGCGTCATTTAGATTTTATCATCAAAGACCAATTATGTGATCAATTTTTCGATTTCAAAAATACTCCGAGCTTTTCGGTTTATATTGCATTATTCAATTTTTTTTTTCTTGAAATTTTATAACAATCAGCTTAGTCTTTCCGAAGATTCTCCCGGATAGACCAACAGATAGAAGACAAAAATATTAAAATGGCTTTTCATGTCTTAAAATAACCACCTGAACTCATAAAAGGCAGTTGTTTCGATATTACATACAGACACATCAAATTTATTTATATGTATAGATTTAAACCATCACATACGTAACTTGTTTATTCTTATTTTATTTTAATTTAAATAAATATTATGTCTAAGAAACTGTTGGAACACCACCGGCCTAAGTAAATAGATCCCGACCTCACTCAGTACAATAGTTTATACCGACTGTGGCGGGGCATTGCCTGTCTAGCCAGGAACTTCGAGTAATTTGTATTTTAGACGACGCGATTCTATCGGTGATTCTACCTTGTACAATCTTCAATTTTGGCAAATCAACTAATTGATGGTAAAGTAGTACATATATTGTTGGAAAGTGTCATATTATCATTCGATACTTCGATTAAGATAATATAATGATTTCTTATATTTCCGCGAACACTACACGTTTAAATAAAACTAGTTTTACGGATTTTATCGCGTATGTTAACTTATTTTATATTCCCGACGTTTATAGCACCCGACGGTCATGACTGGACTGAGGTGTTTGACGTCCCAATGTCATAGTTAACCACGGCTACCTCCAGATAAAAATTATTAATTTTTGTTCCGATCTACGCAGTATGAACTTATAGTATCTTGAAGTGTTGCAGTTGTATGCTTGCGTTGATATATAATTTTATTAATTATAGGATCCTAAGCAGAGGGTAGCATCCAGCTATCTTCTCTCGATTAAGATATTTAGGCAAAAATTCAAAAAAATACTTTTTAGACCTAAGCGGATAAGCACTCGCCTTAAATTTTCTAGGATTCCTTTTTGCCTCTTAAAAAACATATACTTCTAAGTCCGCCTGGGTAGGTACTATTCTCTTACTTATTTCCGCCGCCAAGCAGCAGTGCCTGCACAGCCAGTACAATTACAGACTGTGTGGCATTCATTTGTATGACGTTGGCTCCAGGTGTCTATTTGCCGTACTAGTCACTTACCATTAGGTGGACTGTGAGTTCGTTTGTCACTTCAATATTACAAAAAAATTATAATACGCAAGGAACCCAAATTCAATACACGTCGGTACTAATGAACTTGTTAGTTGTGGTTGCCTTTTTTGTATCGATTTTAGGTTAATTTAACAAGAAGGTAAGCAATGAAGGAACTTTTGTTTTTATGTTGTATCTATTTTTTGTTCCATGTTGGTCTGGCACTTATGGGTCTCGTGTATATGCAGACTATATTATATCAAGAAATAATTTGTCAACCGTGTTACTTGGCATGCACCTAGCATGTCGAAAAGGCGACTAATAGGATATTGGGTTTCTGATTGTGTAGTGGTAGGTTAGCCACCTATCACAAATTTTGCAATTTTTCATCTAAGCCTCATCGCTTTCATCTAATGCTGCTTTGTTGCAAAGTTTCTTAAAAATGTTCTGATGAATTAATTAATTAAATTTGACAATAAGTACCTTTAAGTAATATAATAGCGCATTGTTACTACAATTATTAATGTATTTAGTTGAGAAATTACAGTCTTAGGTTTTCCGATACGTTCGTATATATCACACAATTATTTTGTGTGACTTCAATGCTGCTTTGTTGAAAAGTTTCTTACAATGTTTCCAGATTCAGACAGGTCCCCTCTCAGCACGTTGAACCCTGGCGCTGTGCCAACTAGGCTATATAATTCTCACTCAACATGCATTCACCACAAGGATGCATATCACTTAAATAACCTTGAGCTTTAATAATTTAATTTATTGTGTTATTATGACTAATTTTTCCTCACAATGTTTCGATTGTGAAATATTTTATTCCTAAATGCTTTTGATTCAAACGCGGATAACATAAAATCTTTTAGGCCTTATAATAAATATAGATATGGAAGATAATAAAGAAGAAAGAAAATATTGTGATATTTTTTTACCGGCGAGGAGGTCAAAATTAAGCACGCATGAAAGAAAGATCTATCAGTTGCTTTGAGAAAATTTAAGAAGTGGTACCTCTTAGAGATAAATCTTTAAATAGTCTTTTGCGGTAAGACATACAAGTTGGCTTATTCTTAAAAAAATCTATATCCAGCAGTAGATTGATAAAAGGCCAAGAAATATAAAAGATGAAGGAGACAGGAATAAGGTTTATTTATAAAAGTAAGGTGACAATCGAGCACAAAGTCCACCTCATGACACCTTTGTTTATCTTCGGTTATGAATAATAAAGCAGCTATATTCTCTAGCTATCTATACTACTAAGATGGAATGCCCTGTTACCAGTAAATAGGGACTTTGGTTCTCACTCACTATACGAATCAAAGCAGTGTTAAGCTGTTATTTTACGCTAGGATTCTATGTTAGTATATAAATTTCACATTGAATGCTTCCAAAAAAAATTTGTTGCTATTTCTTATTTCTCTTTTCTTTCTTCTTCTCTTTTGGATACGTCTCAAATTCATAACATTTTTTTCGTAGTAGGCGTGCACTTTTATTAAATTAACATCACCTCTACTGTTACTGCTATGAGCATATTAAGAGGGACGCAGCGTTCATCGCGCCGCGTCTTATCGATCCGCGCCGACCGCTTCACACAAGTGCACGAACTGTTTGAATTTGGAGACGGTATTTTTAAAGAAATTATAAAGTGAAATCAATAATGAATTATTATAACTCGATATAATAAAAAACTGTTATGGAAGGTTATGTGTATGTTTAAAATTTTTAATTATTTCTTCCTTTTATGGATTTTAAAACATGAAGTGTAAGAGGAAAGAATGTATTAACTTCTCAAATGCTGCTAATGACCGAACTAATGACAGCTAACGATGAATAAATTAAATTAATATGTCCATTCGAATACGGATATATTGAAATCGAATGTACCAAAGTAAGTAAGTATAATTATACGTGGTACATATATACGTGGTAGAGCCATGCTGCAGCTATATTATGATTGTAGCACCAATGGCTCAGCTCGACCGGGGAAGGACTACGCTTTCCCAAAATAGCAGCTTAATCATTTTGCTGGAAACGAGGCATTTCATTTTAATTAATCCTCTAGGGTGATAACGCATTCGCAGCGGCACATTGATTCATATTCGAGCATAAATAAAGATGTCTATGAGGATTGTGTGCTCGTTTGTAACCCTTATTCTATGAAGACTTCAGTTGTGGTTCTAGCCTATGAATCCACCATTGACACGTTGCGGCTGCGTCGTTTAAATAAATATTTATTATTTAAACAATATTTTGTTCTTTTTCTGTAAAGCGTTGTGCAAAGGTTGTCTGAGGATGTAAAAATCAACTTTATTAAAATGGGCACGAGAACACTTCACCTGACTATTTAGTCTGAACACGGCAATTACTTTTGAAATCATTGACTTGTATTTAAAAAATCACACTATATTCAGACAAGAAAATCAATAATTTGTGTTTTTCCATAATACTGGCTTCTTTTGGCATTCCGTGGAATCCGATTATCCGTGGATTATATTAAAATTTAGTGAACGCGAAACAGACATATTCGAACCTCTAAATTTTATCATTGTACACTGTTCTAAATTAATTCCACTCTTACCTTCTCGGTTGTTACCAGTGCTCTAGGAATCTTTTGTCTCGCACGAATACTTTGTAAAATTTAACATTGCCATAGGTTTTTCGAACCGATATGACTTTGCGACCTTTAAAAGAACAGCCTAATCCTTTCTAAATGGTTTACATTTTCTCTGGTGTTGCGGATACATGGGTGGCGGTGATCTACCAGTTACCATTACGTGAGTCGCATGCTCGTTAGCCCTTTCTATAAAAAAGTAATTAAACTTAAGATTATTGATTTTAATTAAATATTATTCCATTATTAAAATATATAGGTATTAATTATTTCTGGACGAATTCAAATTATACTATTAGGTTGTATACGCGTGGTAGGCGTCCAATCTCGTTTGCACTTACATATTTGAAATAGGCGTTTGTGCTTAGCTCTGTTACATGACTGCACAAATATTACTGATATGAACGCAAATAAATCGAAAGCAAACATTTTCGATGACACTTTTGTTGCAAATAACTCACAAGAGTTGTTTTACAACCATACCATATCTATATCTGTATATTTCTATGTTATTTTATTCATGTAGATGATATAAGAAAATCGTGTGCAATTGTGAATGACTTCAAAATTCGAATAAAATACTAAAGTTGAATCTGCGGGCACATGGATCGACCATATTATAACAGTCTCCTCTTTTGAGCATGTTTTTCACGGCATGTTTTGCTCTTTCTTTCATACAAATTAAAGTCCCCCAAGTCTACATTAGTGTCTGTCTTTATTCGTAGATTTGCTAAGCTGGATATTGAAAAGCTTAAGCGCGATGCTGATGAAAATGAGTGGTCTTCTGTGTTTGCTGCATTTACAGTTGATGATGAAGTCAATATCCCGAACGGCAAAATATTAACACTCTTTGAAACATGCTCTCAAGCGTTTTGTTACACTCAAGCGCCCTCCAGTTCCATGGATAACAGCTGGGCCATGGTAAAGCGTGAAAAGAGAATGGTCATGGTAAAGCGTGACAAAGCGTTCCGTGCCTTTGAGAGGAAACGCACAGTCGAAAAGTGGAAAGCATATAAAGTTGCGAGAAATCGATGCAATCAGATGTTGAGACCTGCTAAACACCGTACATCCATGAACAAGTGCTTTATTCATCTTCAGCTGATATATGGAAGTTTCTTAATACACTTGTATACACACACACCTTGCCGTAATAGCGTCTCTTTTTCTCCTGACGATTACAAGAGTAATATTTTGCTAATAGTTCTAGAGCAAACGCTATTTCATCCATATCTTCCATGCCTCCTCATTTTCATGACTCTTTCACTTTTTCTCCTGTTAATGACGACGAGATACGTAAAACACGTCTATCAAATGTTGGTTGTGATGATAATTAATAGAATCAGGCGTTACTTTGCGGAAATCCATTATATTAAAGTTGTAAATATTTACTTTGCAAACATCCGCTTAATAAAATAAAATGATGTGTCTTACCTAGTTTGAAGAGCACCTCCCGCCCTCCCTCAATTGCGTGCACTATCCCCGTCACCACTAATCCCAGCACCACTACTCCCAACACCACTACACTAGGAAAGACACACCACCGATGACAATACGACACGTGTTTCGCCTCTACACGAGGCATCCTCAGGCGATGTAGACTCTGCGGTGGCTGACCGCTAAGTGAGCGGCGAGCCAAACACAACTGCCATTTATACAGCCCGCTGACGCAACGGCTCCCTACCTAAGTAGCGAGTGACTGCGTCATGCGATAATACTGTCCTGTTATTAGAGAGCAGGCTTAAAGATATTTAAGAGGTGAGTTAGAAACGTTTGTTTGTTCATTCAGCAGTGCAATGTTACTATTATTATTTTTTAATATCTCTAACTGTTCCAGCACACACAGTCGCAGCCCTTTATTACATGTATGTAAGACTTTAAAGGAGTGGTCGTTGGCTAGGTTGTGTCCAGTGTCCAAAGATGTTTAGCATAATGGGATTTATCAGCATTGCAATTCCTGTACGCGGCTAAATGCTCTTTATAACGTGTCTCGAAGTTGCGACCAGTCTGACCCACGTAAACGGCGTGGCATTCGTCACAAACAAGTTTGTAAACACCCGACTTTTGACGAATGTCTAACTTATCTTTATTATTACAGATATTCCTAAGAGAATTGTTTGTTTTGAACGCCACATAAACGCCGCTTTGTCGAAGAGTATTAGCTACTTTTTCAGATATGGGGCCTAAGTAGGTCAAACTGCTCACATATCGACGAACACTTTGAGATTGAACCGCGTACAGAGAGTTGCGAACAACATGCTTTTGTTTCTTTTTAATTAAATTGTTAATGAGATTTTTGAAAACCGTTAGAGACCGCTATTTGATAAATTACATTAAGCTCTTTTAAATAATTTTCTTTACTTAATGGGACAGTGAACAAACGATTAATATAACAATAAAAGCGGCTAATTTATGTTGCCACGGATGACACGATGACGCGGGATGACCGTGTCAGTATGAGTTGGCTTTCGATAAATTTGGAAAACATGTGACGAATCTTTTCTTGTTATTGTTAAGTCGAGGAAATTAAGGAACAATCTTGTTCCAATTCAAGTTTAAATTTAATTTTATCGTGGACTCTATTTATTTTATTAAGGAAAACATCCAGTTGTCTCCTTGTGCCAGTCCAGCAAATAATTATGTCGTCTACATATCGATAGTAATATAAGATATTTTGATTGACAACTATATGTTGTTTTCGAAATTATCCATAAAATGTCCGCCATAAGGGACTTAGAGGATCCCATAGCTAACCCTTCTTTTTGTAGATAGAAATGGTTATTAAACCGGAAATAGTTTTGTTTCATACAGAGAGAGGTTAAGTTAAGAAGATCATTTGCTTCCCCGGGATGTAGACGACGTTTATCAAAGAGATCTGCGAGTATACGCAAACAGTCAGGGGATGGGACATTTGTGAAAAGACTATCAACGTCTAAAGATAACAATATGGATTTAGGAGGAATACGAATATCTTTAATTTTGGAAATGAGATCTAAGCTATTTTTTAGGCTGTAAGTGGGGTTGAATCCAGATTTCTCTCGAAGGAGGAAGTTTAATTTTTTTTTTTTTAGCAAGGAAATAAGCTGGTGCACCTATATATGAGACAACTGGACGAATAGGAACATGTTCTTTATGTATTTTAGGTAACCCATATAAAATGGGTGCTTGAGGATTCATTGGAACAAGACTGCTCCGGGACAAGTTGTGAACGGGAAAAACATATGATGACTGTTGTATACATAGCTTAACATCCGAAGTAAACTTTTTGGTTGGGTCAGACTCCAATGGCTCAAAGTCATCACCTTGGATAACATCGTTAACCTTCCGGCTGTACCCGCTACTCTCCATAATGACAACAGTATTGCCCTTATCGGCTTTAGTAACAATAAGGTCGTTTTCCTTTATTCTCTGCTTTAGTGACTTAAAAACAGGGAACTCAGGATTGAAATGAGAAGACGCGGGCACAGCCCGAATTTCATTAGCTACCAAACTTTTAACAATGTTATCCTTCCTCCCGATCACAACGGCCATCTCCGCGTCAACGGCCATGGTCTCTAACGATTTTTGGGAGACCGAAGGTGTTAAATTATACTTTAGGCCTTTATGTAAAAGAGACAACTCATCCGTTGGAAACTGGACATCGGAAAGATTCTTAACTCGGGGATAAAATTGGTGATATTCTGTATGTATGTCGTTATTACGATTACGGGATGAAGAGGATACAAGTCGTTGTAACTTACGGGACTGAATTTGATATTTCTCGTAAACAGCCATTGAAGCAAGTTCTTCTTCTTCTTCAAGTTACTCTTCGACAAAGCGGCGTTTATGTGGCGTTCAAAACAAACAATTCTCTTAGGAATATCTGTAATAATAAAGATAAGTTAGACATTCGTCAAAAGTCGGGTGTTTACAAACTTGTTTGTGACGAATGCCACGCCGTTTACGTGGTCAGACTGATCGCAACTTCGAGACACGTTATAAAGAGCATTTAGCCGCGTACAGGAATTGCAATCCCGATAAATCCCATTTTGCTAAACATCTTTTGGCACACTGGACACAACCTAGCCAACGACCACTCCTTTAAAGTCTTACATACATGTAATAAAGGGCTGCGACTGTGTGTGCTGGAACAGTTAGAGATATTAAAAAATAATAATAGTAACATTGCACTGCTGAATGAACAAACAAACGTTTCTAACTCACCTCTTAAATATCTTTAAGCCTGCTCTCTAATAACAGGACAGTATTATCGCATGACGCAGTCACTGCTACTTAGGTAGGAGCCGTTGCGTCAGCGGGCTGTATAAATGGCAGTTGTTTTTGGCTCGCCGCTCACTTAGCGGTCAGCCACCGCAGAGTCTACATCGCCTGAGGATGCCTCGTGTAGAGGCGAAACACGTGTCGTATTGTCATCGGTGGTGTGTCTTTACTAGTGTAGTGGTGTTGGGAGTAGTGGTGCTGGGATAAGTGGTGACGGGGACAGTTTACGCAATTGAGGGAGGGCGGGAGGTGCTCTTCAAATTAGGTTAGACTAATCATTTTATTTTATTACGCGGATGTTTGCAAAGTAAATATTTACAACTTTAATATAATGGATTTGCAAAGTAACGCCTGATTCTATTAATTATCTTAAAGAGGCTAGCATGGCCGACCAGGCAAGACTCTATGTCAAATTAACAAAACTCCATCGTATTGCTGCCCAAAATGTTTGGTTCAATCAGCAGTGCAAACAACTTCATGTTATTCCCAATTATATTCAAATACGTTCCGGCACAAATAGTCGAGCGGCCAATGTTGCTATTTCTAAAGCTCAGAATATTTGGCTTAATGAGGAGTGTCGTCGTTGGTTTTCCAATAGAGATAATTTAAAAATCCACCTTAAAGTATTATATTCTGAACTTTCATATAAATTACATAATATTGAATTTGATATTTTGGATGGGAAAGCCAGAGAACTTGCTTCAATGGCTGTTTACGAGAAATATCAAATTCAGTCCCGTAAGTTACAACGACTTGTATCCTCTTCATCCCGTAATCGTAATAACGACATACATACAGAATATCACCAATTTTATCCCTGAGTTAAGAATCTTTCCGATGTCCAGTTTCCAACGGATGAGTTGTCTTTACATAAAGGCCTAAAGTATAATTTAACACCTTCGGTCTCCCAAAAATCGTTAGAGACCATGGCCGTTGACGCGGAGATGGCCGTTGTGATCGGGAGGAAGGATAACATTGTTAAAAGTTTGGTAGCTAATGAAATTCGGGCTGTGCCGCGTCTTCTCATTTCAATCCTGAGTTCTGTTTTAAGTCACTAAAGCAGAGAATAAAGGAAAACGACCTTATTGTTACTAAAGCCGATAAGGGCAATACTGTTGTCATTATGGAGAGTAGCGGGTACAGCCGAAAGGTTAACGATGTTATCCAAGGTGATGACTTTGAGCCATTGAGTCTGACCCAACCAAAAGTTTACTTGGATGTTAAGCTATGTATACAACAGTCATCATATGTTTTTCCCGTTCACAACTTGTCCCGGAGCAGTCTTGTTCCAATGAATCCTCAAGCACCCATTTTATATGGGTTACCTAAAATACATAAAGAACATGTTCCTATTCGTCCAGTTGTCTCATATATAGGTGCACCAGCTTATTTCCTTGCTAAAAAAAAAAAAAATTAAACTTCCTCCTTCGAGAGAAATCTGGATTCAACCCCACTTACAGCCTAAAAAATAGCTTAGATCTCATTTCCAAAATTAAAGATATTCGTATTCCTCCTAAATCCATATTGTTATCTTTAGACGTTGATAGTCTTTTCACAAATGTCCCATCCCTGACTGTTTGCGTATACTGCAGATCTCTTTGATAAACGTCGTCTACATCCTGGGAAGCAAATGATCTTCTTAACTTAACCTCTCTGTATGAAACAAAACTATTTCGGTTTAATAACCATTTCTATCTACAAAAGAAGGGTTAGCTATGGATCCTCTAAGTCCCCTTATGGCGGACATTTTATGGATAATTTCGAAAACAACATATAGTTGTCAATCAAAATATCTTATATTACTATCGATATGTAGACGACATAATTATTTGCTGGACTGGCACAAGGAGACAACTGGATGTTTTCCTTAATAAAATAAATAGAGTCCACGATAAAATTAAATTTAAACTTGAATTGGAACAAGATTGTTCCTTAATTTCTCGACTTAACAATAACAAGAAAAGATTCGTCACATGTTTTCCAAATTTATCGAAAGCCAACTCATACTGACACGGTCATCCCCGCGTCATCGTGTCATCCGTGGCAACATAAATTAGCCGCTTTTATTGTTATATTAATCGTTTGTTCACTGTCCCATTAAGTAAAGAAAATTATTTAAAAGAGCTTAATGTAATTTATCAAATAGCGGTCTCTAACGGTTTTTCAAAAATCTCATTAACAATTTAATTAAAAGAAACAAAAGCATGTTGTTCGCAACTCTGTACGCGGTTCAATCTCAAAGTGTTCGTCGATATGTGAGCAGTTTGACCTACTTAGGCCCCATATCTGAAAAAGTAGCTAATACTCTTCGACAAAGCGGCGTTTATGTGGCGTTCAAAACAAACAATTCTCTAAGGAATATCTGTAATAATAAAGATAAGTTAGATATTCGTCAAAAGTCGGGTGTTTACAAACTTGTTTGTGACGAATGCCACGCCGTTTACGTGGGTCAGACTGGTCGCAACTTCGAGACACGTTATAAAGAGCATTTAGCCGCGTACAGGAATTGCGATCCCGATAAATCCCATTTTGCTAAACATCTTTTGGACACTGGACACAACTAGCCAACGACCACTCCTTTAAAGTCTTACATACATGTAATAAAGGGCTGCGACTGTGTGTGCTGGAACAGTTAGAGATATTAAAAAATAATAATAGTAACATTGCACTGCTGAATGAACAAACAAACGTTTCTAACTCACCTCTCTTAAATATCTTTAAGCCTGATCTCTAATAACAGGACAGTATTATCGCATGACGCAGTCACTCGCTACTTAGGTAGGGAGCCGTTGCGTCAGCGGGCTGTATAAATGGCAGTTGTGTTTGGCTCGCCGCTCACTTAGCGGTCAGCCACCGCAGAGTCTACATCGCCTGAGGATGCCTCGTGTAGAGGCGAAACATGTGTCGTATTGTCATCGGTGGTGTGTCTTTCCTAGTGTAGTGGTGTTGGGAGTAGTGGTGCTGGGATTAGTGGTGACGAGGATAGTGCACGCAATTGAGGGAGGGCGGGAGGTGCTCTTCAAACTAGGTAAGACACATCATTTTATTTTATTAAGCGGATGTTTGCAAAGTAAATATTTACAACTTTAATGGTTGTGATGATGTAAGTAGAACAATGATTACATACGTAATTGATCTGTTTTGCCCGTGTTAACTCACATCATTAACTTTTCGTTGAAGTACGATGCTTTTCCAATACTCTGGCGTAAAGCCTTTGTCATTCCTCTTCCAAAATAAACAGAGTGCAGCCTTCTTTCTCATTTTGGACCAATTTATATCCTACCATTATTATCTAAAGTTTAAGAAGCTGTTGCTCATAAATAAATCTCTACTTTTATTTTCAGAAACAAGATTCTTTCTTCATATTAGTCTGGTTTTCGTCCTCGGCATGGCACAACAACCACCCTTCTCAAGGTTACTGAAGATATTCGAGAGTGTGTGGAAAATTTCAAATTAGCAGTTCTTATCTTAATAGATTTTTCTAACGCTTCTAATACTGTTGACTACTCTATCTTGCTAGCTCTACTCTCTCACTTGAATATCTCTTCTTCAGCCCAGGATTGGTTGTCATCATATCTTCGAGGGCACCAATAGGCCGTGAGTTTTGGCCATAATGTGGAAAATTGGAGTGATATATTAACCGGTGCCCCTCAAGGCGGTATACTCTCACCTCTTCTGTTTTCAACTTTTATCAATCTTATCATATCAAACCTCTTATCATCTGTATGCCGATGATCTACAACTATATGAACAGGCGGAACTATCCAATATTAATAATTCAATAGCATTACTGAACGAAGATTAAAATTATATTTTTGAATGGTCCACTGTGTTTAGAATTGACATGAGTCCTTCTAAATGTCAAGCGATTATTTTAGATAGCTCTAGATACTTATCCGAATTAGATATCTCCACTTTGCCATTTATTTTGTACAACAACAATGCTATCCCTTAGTGCTTGTTCACGTGGGACACGAGGGCGCGGGGGCAGCATTCGGTGCTGTGGTTTAGGCGAGCTGGTGTTCACATCGACCGCCAGGCATTTGCGCGAGTGTGACGTGTTGTCATAGGTTGTGAACATGGACGACGAATTTTTTATATATATATTCTGGTTTATCCTTACCTCGTAAACATTTTTTTCGTAATTAGTTTAGTTTTTGCTGCACTACCTCCCATATATTTATATCTGCTTAGCATGATGGTTGACTGGGAGAGAATGCCTTAAGGCATTAAGTCCGCCATATGCACGATTTTTTTTTGTGCATAAAAGTTTAAATAGATAAATAAAGCTTATTTTGACAGTATTATTTTATTTTGAGTGGCAGAGTCGGCAAGGGACGCAGTAGATGGAAGTTTATTGATCAAATTGGTGATACATTGAAGATGGGCTAAATTAAGAGTACCCTTAACCGACGAGCATCTATGCGTAGGTATATGGACATGAAAGTGGCGAGAGAGGTGAGTCAGGATCACGCCAAAAGTTCGTTGTTTCTGCCTACCATCTACCCTCTGACAGGCGTATTAATTTTTGTTAAAACATTACCACTATATGACACTACCGTTATCGTTACCGTTACAGCCTCTCAAAAGTCCACTTCTGAACATAGCGCACCCATAGATTACCTTATGGATAGATTTTGCCATAGTTGTCACGCTTGGGAGGCGGTTTGGCAACTACAGTTTAATGCTATTTTGAGTTGTTATCAGGAAGATGTTGCTGCTTATATTCTGTTTCAGTTTCCCTCTGTCACCTCTTACGACACTCACTTAACTATATGGGGCAGTAGTGGATATTCTTACACCGCCACTACACGGTTGAACATTACCTGGTATTTATTGACTCACCCTCAGGGTAGTTGAATTAGCAATCACAGTTCCGCATCTATACTTAGCCGTTCTGAATCTAGCAGTTTTAGTTATTTTTATTTCGTCATGTGTTGCCATAATATTATCCTAGTATTTTCCGTATTTAATTAAAAAAAATATTTTGGAACATTTGCTAAAAGAATTCTACATTCGCTATCAACGCATGACAATAATGAGCTTACATACTTTTGAAACAGGACAGTAGAGATGATTTGTTACCTGTTTGTTAAAGCACAAAATTCCCAAAGGTACGTAGCTAAACAATATTTTTGTACCTCTGAAACTGAACGGTATAGGGTCCTTAAAAAGGTCAATTGCGATTGTTAATATCTACCTGAATGACACCTCTTGATGAAAACAATGATAGCTACTTTAAGCTTTTAAAGTAACGAAAAGTTTTTACGTGGTAGAGCGATGCTTTTACATTGTAGAGCCATGCAGCAACTATATTGTGGTTGTAACAAGAATGAGTCGATTCGACCAGGGAAGGGAAGGAAGGAAAGAGTAACAAACATCCATAGATCCTCATAAACTTTCACGTTTATAATATTAGTAGGATAGTAGGAAGTAGGATAGTAGGATTTTTACACGTGGTAGAGCCACGCTACATCTATAATATGGTTGTAGCACGAATAGGTTGGCTCGACCGGGAAGTTCCACGCTCTCACAGAATACTAGCGTAAAATAGCAGATATTGTTGCTGTGTTTCGTATTATGATTAGTGTAGAGAACCGGAGACCCGTTTTACTGGAAATGAGGCATTCCATCTTATTCCTTTTGGGTGACAACGCATCTGCATTTTCATTCTTAATGGAGGATAGATGTAAGATGTCTATGGACCACGGCATACACTTACCATCTGGTGGACTGTGTGCTCGTTTGTTACCTTTATTCTATAAAAAAAGATTTTCTATATTACTAAGGCATTGATGAAATGACAAAAAACTGAATGAGGCAATTGTCGCGCCGTGCATGGATGTTCAATGATAGCAAATCATAATCGTATATTTATGAGTGAGGCCCGCGACTTCTCAACATAGTTCAGCAATCGGTTAAGGCGTGTACGAATGATACACCTTTAATTGTACACGTAAACATTGACAATCACAATTGACCGTTTGTGACCCCATATCGTACCGTGGGTGTCGTAAGAGGCTACAGAGGAAAAAAATGGAATATGAATATAACATCTTTCTAACAACTAAAAATAATAAAAAATTGCGGTTGCCAACCCGCGTGTCTAGCGTGGCAACTATGGCAAGACTCCCCCTATGCGGTAGGCCTATGTTCAGCAGTGAACTTTTATGGGCTGTAATCGTACTGAACATAGGCCTCCGCCAAAGATTTCCACAAAGCACGGCCCTGAAATATTTGCATCCATCGACTTCCTGCATGTCTTACCAGGTTGTCACTCCATCCAGTGGGGAGCCGCCCCACACTTCGCCTACCGGTACGAGGCTGCCACTCGAGAACCTTGCTTCCCCATCGGTTGTCGATTCTTCGAGCTATATGGCCGGCTCATTGCCACTCCAGCTTACTAATCCGTTGAGCTATGTCGGTTACTCTGGTTCTACTGCGGATAACCTCATTTCTAAGTTTATCACGCAGAGAAGCCCCCAGCTTAGACCTTTCCATATCTCGCTGAGCGACTTTAAGCTTTCTCATATGGCCACGTCTCAGATCCATAGGTCATCACTGGTACACGCACTGGTTGTACAGTCTAGTTTTCAAGTTTTGAGGAGAGTTCAGGTATATCTGACGAGAAGATGTTTCGTAATCTCCCGAACGCTGCCCAGCCGAGTTGAATCCGTCGATTGACCTCTCGGTTGAAGTTGGACTTACCTAGTCGCACTATTTGTCCCAGGTAAACATACTCGTCAACAACTTCGAGCTGTAATGGATGGATAGATATTTGTAATATGTTAAGATATATCCTGTCTTTTACATTAATTAACGCAAATAAATCTAAATGCAAACAAACATGCTAATTAACACATTACATTACATCACGAATTAATGAAATTTAAGAGAATATGTCAAAACATGTCCCAAATACAACTTTAAAAGTTTTGTCATTCATTTAAATTTGTAATATAATATGGGCTTATAAAATATAGCTAGCATATAAAATTTACAAACTTTGATTAAGTTTTCAAACACTCCATTAACGGTATTGGGATAGCTTTGGGATAACGACGTAGAATACCTTATTCGACTTTTGTATAATATAAAATAGATCGTTAATAAAATATTTAAATATATCGAAGTTTTACTTTTTTCCCAAAATATATCTAATACTAGCTATGAAAACCTGCTTCGCTGGGTTATTTTTTGTCCAATATTTATTCATGTATGTCTTAGGTCCTTACATATGAAATTAGCGTTTTGTACGGGAGGAATATAAAATCAATTTTTTTTTTGTAAAATATGTTTAATTAATCAAAGTATGCACCGTTGTTATCTATGCACTTTTGCCATCTCATAGGTAGTTCATTGATACCTTTACTAAAAAAAACATGGGGGCGAGAATCAATAAACTCTTTGAAGGCGGTTTGGACTGCCGCATCGGAGTTGAATTTTTTTCCTTGTAAGAAGTTGTCCAAATTCAGGAAAAAATGGTAATCTGTTGGAGCAAGGTCCGGGGAGTACGGTGGATGTCGCAGACATTCCAATTGTAGCTCATCTAACTTAGTGGTTGTTTGTTGTGCAGTGTGTGGTCTTGCGTTGTCGTGAAGCAGCAGTGGCCTAGAGCGATTGACCAATCTCGGTTGTTTAGCAGCTAGTTCTTCCTTCATGGTTTGCAGTTGCTGACAATAGATATCTGCCGTAATCGTTTGGCCAGATTTTAGAAAGCTGTAGTGAACGACACCGGCGCTAGTCCACCAAACACTCACAAGTAAATTTTTCTGAATCAATTTTCGTTTAGTATAAAAACGGATAAAAACGGATAATGGTATAAAAACGGATTTTCCTTTTTCTTTGCCAGTTAGAATTACTGCCTCAATAATGTTGTTGAGAAGTTGTTTTATACATAATCTTGTACCGTTACATAATTTTGACGAATTGAGATTTCGTAATAATATGACTGGTGATCCAATTTTTAGCTTCAATACATGCGGAGGCATACCAGGCGGATTCAGTGAATTTAAAAATTATGTTGGAAAGTTCACACTTTCGTCTTGATTCATCATTGTCTATTGATTTATACAGTTTTTCATCTGCTGGTATCATATTCTGTATCTTTTTATTAATTTGGTGTACCACGTCATTTTTGTAGCTAAAATTGCTCGCTCACACAACCATGTCCTATTTAGATAATTCTGTTCAATAGACGGATAAATTTTTGCAATAAGTTCTTCTTCTGTATCTATTACGTTACACAATTCTTCTGATAGAATAAGTTTGTATGACTGTGAATCTACAGGATAGGTGCCATTTCCAATATTTAACAGATTTTCAGCAAACTCTTGTGCTTCCGGATCTCCAGTAATTTTTGCTCACATATTTTCTGTTCATGGTAATTTTTCAATACGATCCCAGAACGTTAATCGCTTCAAACATGCGTTTATTTCATCAGATGGACTTGATTTTGGAATAACCGGCAGCGTTTGTCGAAAATCTCCGGATAATAATAATAAAATTCCTCCCATAAGTATTTTATTTTTCTGTACTGTAATGTTCTATTTAACGCTTCAAGTGATTTTCTATGAGCCATTGTACATTCATCCCATATTATTATTGTACACCGCATCAAAACCTGGCCACACATAGAAGATCTTGAAACATTACAGACTGGAAATTCTTGTTCGGCTATATTTAAAGGCAAGCTCAATGCAGAATGTGCCGTTTTTCCGCCTTCCATTAGTGTTTTCGGCAATTCCTGACAAAGCGCTAGTGCAATTTTATTATCTGCTCGAATTTTAGCTAAGATCAAATTCATAAGGAAAGTTTTGCCAGTTCCTCCTGGTGCATCTAAAAAAGTGAATTCTCCTTCACCCGTTTCAATACGATTTATAATCGTGTCACATATCATCCGTTGTGTTTGCGTTAATTTTGGTTCATTTTCTTTTATATAACACTGTAATTCTTTCACATTGTCATTAGATTCATTTGATAATTCAAAATTGGTCACATCTAAATTATTTCTTATGGGAGATTGTACTCAGAGTTCCATCAAACTTTGATTACTTATTGCTAAGCATCGATTTTCCAAAGTTGTCAGGGCTTCATTATTAATATTTTCATTAAAAGTAACATCCATATCACCATTGTCTTTACGCAGTCTGACCAAAATGTCATCAGTGTGTTACCAGCCGTAGGTTATTTGGGTTTGAAGGATTACAGATGTTGGAATTATAGCAAAAAGTTATCGTAGTTGTTCAGCTCTTGCTGTTTGTACAGCTTCTCTCAATGTTTGCTTCCAATGATTATCGTTCTCTAATAAACCACGACGTGGACATGCTTCACGATATTTTTCGCAAATATAACCGTCTACTGTACGAAGATCTTCAAACGATGTAGGTCCATGAATTTCATTAAGTAGTAGACGTAAGTAAAACATTCTGCTTTTTTGAATGAACCGTATATATTTATCTTTGAATACATCCGTAAATCCTTCTACCGGGATCCCTCTTTTTCGTCGATAAAATACCCTTCGTGATGCATCTCATGTGTAATAACTGGGAACATCTACATAGAAAAGTGTTTTGCTAACTGATCATTTCTACACAATTCAAAAAACGCTGTCAAGGTTGTATTCAAGAGTTGCTTTGCAACTTTTTCTGCCGTTTGACTGGTAAGTATTTTTGTTGTTGTTCGCTGTCCATTCTAGAGATGAACTATTAAATGCAATACTGCTGAGTATCTGTCATGAATTGGAAAAGCTAAGATACACCAAACTGCTTCATTACTATTGATGTATCGTCCCATTTGATATCTTAAAATTTCGTCATGTCGAGTTCATTAGTGATTCCAAAGACAGCCATATCACTCTCTTTGTTAATATACTTACAAACATATCTAATTGTCTTTACAGAACTACAATATTCTACGTTTATGTGTGCTTGAAACATTTTAGATAACAACGGATTATATGGTACAACCCATTGATTATCAATTTCAACTTCTGCACCTCTAATTTCGATTTTTGAACTGCTTTCATTGTCCACAAAACACAACTTCCACAAAACACAGTACTGGCTGGGCCACCTACATTTATCGACTTCTTGCATGTATTTACCAAGTTGTCACTCCATCAAGTTGCTGCCCTTATCATCACCATCTTCGTTACGGCCCTTCACATATCCACTATTGATCATAAACCTTCCCCAAGAAACGCCAAAAAAAGAGTTTCTGCTCAATCAAATCAAATCTGCTCATCGTGCATTCATTAAAACCCTTTCCTCTTCTTTGTCTAATGGATGTGCCTTAACGGAGAAAACTTCCATTTCGCCAAATGATATCCTATTTGAGCTATTAATTGCCATGCTTATTAGTATGTTATCCCGCTTTAGTGATACTGAACTTCTATGTAATTTACGTCAAAAACTTACTGAACTTTCCTCCTTAACCCGTAACATTCACAGTCCCACCAATTCTTCAATGGAATTGTAGGAGCATTAAAAATCAGATTTAGACAAGAATATTTTGAGAAATATAAATAAGGTATAATGAAAAACACTTTTTGATTTGTTTATTTACCACAAATGCACCTTTTAATATTTCTAAAAAAAGATATTTCACATTAAGCCGGATTTATTAAGAAAGGGCTTACGAGGATGCTAAATTAGAAAATTTTATTTAAATTAGGTGTTGAAGGTTTATTAAATTTTAAAAATTAACAGCAAAAGTTTAAAACTAGTTAAATTTAGCTAGAAAATTACAGAAATAACGTATATGTGATTTATAGCAGTAGTTTTTGTTCTAAGAGTCATTATTTACACGCTGACACTAAGATATGAATACTGATGTCTGGGTTTGCCAACACCTTATTAGGCCTGACGCACCCTTTTCCCGATAAACATGTCGTCGATAACGGTTTTGTCTTCAGCAAAATGTGACCTGTCAATTCATTTAGAAACTGCATTCAACAATGTCATCATTGCTTTGAATAGTAATTAGAAGTTTAATAGTTTAATCATGTTATCACCATGTATAAGTTCACACTATTCACAAATTATTTAATAGTGTATTTTGCATCGTACTTCTTAATTGTTTCGTATTTAGTTGAAGGGTAAGTTTTACTGATAAAAATTTGTCGATCGATTTAATAAATTGTTCCATAAGAATTATTCTAGAACTATATATTTTTGAAACATTTCAAAAATAGTCCAGTTTTAATTCATAACACGAATTTAAATACTATTATGATTTCAGATCAAAGCCAGTGCTGCAGAGGACTGTAGAAGCTTTTTTTGTCGATAGATCTCAAGTAATATACCCTGGTGCGTGTAAGGTGATAAATTCTACAGCTCGACAACTTAAAATATGTAGAAAAGATCCGGGCTTGCAGATTGTCTTATCTACTGCAAAATCGCAAGCAATCGAAGCATGTGAACAGTATTTTCAGTACGATAGGTGGAACTGTTCATTAGTATTCAATAGAAAGGTGAAAAAAAGTATTTTTAACAAGATTTATAGAGAAACGGCATTCGTGCACGCTTTGGTTGCTGCCTCACTAACTCACGCCGTTGCCAAAGGTTGCGCTTCAGGAGATTTATATAGATGTTCTTGCTTAAGAACTAGGAGAAAATACAATACTACACAATTAAAAGCGGCGGATGTGGTGATAATTTCAAATACGCAAAGAGGTTAGTTAAAAACTTTCTCGATGTTAAACAAGTTAGCTCTGATGCAGTAGCGAAAATACTAAAGCAAGATGTCTTAATTGGCATTGATTCTATTGGAGAACATTTGAAAGAAATTTGTAAGTGCCATGGTTTTTCTGGATCTTGTACAACAAAAACTTGCTGGAAAAGACTTACTCCCTTTAGTTCTGTAATGGGCCTCTTAAAGAAACATTATCATCATGCTATTAAAAAGAAGATTTTTACTTCTCCTACGAAACCAGCTAGCCCTGCCAGGATTAAAAGAAGACTGGACAAAGAAAGGAACAAACTTATATATATTCAGCGTACTCCAAATTTGTGTATTAGTACCAAAGGAAGAGTTTGCAAAGACAGAAACAATTGTGCCACGTTGTGTTGCGGTAGGGGTTTTACAGTTTCTAAAAAATCGGTCAGCAAAAGGTGTAGGTGCAAAATGGAGAATTGTTGTTTCGTTAGCTGTGACACGTGTGTGGAAGAGGTAGATGTTTTTACATGTAAATAATATTACTGGTTTAGGTAACTCTTTGCGTGGTTTGAACCTAAAATTAAAGCCAGGTTTCACCCTCTTTTATGTTTCCACCACCAAGTAGTGTCTTCACTGTTGTGTTCCGCTCTCAAGGGCAAATAGAGCCAGTATAAGTAAGTACAGGTTTTGAGGCATTCCACCTTAGATCTCAGAGGTGACAACGCTTCTATAGTTATCTTCGATTAAAGTTGGTGGCAGGTGTCCATGGGCTGCTGTCGCTACTTATCATCAGGTATTAGACATCAAGTAGACCGTGAGTTCGTTTGTCACTTCAACTGCGTATGAAAAAAAATTTTCATAGATTTTATAGTCTTAAAAGTGATGCTACTATATATACTACTGTGATTGTTTACTACAGTGATAACTTAGACTTGACTCGATGATTTAGATAGGTACTCCTATCTAAATCATCGAGTCAAGTTTTTATTCCCAAATTTGAATAACATGTGTGTTTTAGAGACGTACTATAAATGAAATCTTTGTTTTAATACATACTTACAGCCTAGACCTAGATTCTGGTTTAAGACTTAGCATAAGGCCTTGTATACATTTAGTGCGACTGACATTTTGGACACTAATAGAAAAACTGCATAATTCCCAGCCAAGTCAAACGTTTTTCAAATGCTCGCCCGAGCGTTTGTAATATGCCGGACTCTTACCGGTTAAAGCATATGCTGCTGTTTATTATTGCAATTGGAGGTCACGGGATACTCGCTACCACGATGAGTTCTACCACGGGGAGTTCCACCACGATGATTATAAATTAAGTTTAAGTTTTCAATCTATTTTTATGACTGATTTAAATCTAACTCCGTCTACAGTAGTTTTCGATCATCGTCTTTATATTAGTATCTAACATCGTATAAATAACAATTTGTTTTATACATACATCTAATATTTTGTTAAAATCTTGTTTATAGTTCGTATTAAATATTTATATACTATATTTTAAATATGCTATAAAATAATTAAAAAAAATCTGTGACAAGGTAAATTTGCTGGAGAAGAAATCTTTTGGAATTATACATATTATCAATGATGATAAATTTAAAAGAAAATTCATCGTTTTAATTATACTATAGATATTCAAATTTTTACCCATTTAACCGCCATTATTTAGGCTTTTGATGTATCTGTATTTAATGCACACGAGTTCATATGTCTGATTACTATTTCCAATTGAAACTATTAAATACATTACTGAATATATGTTCAGGTTAAGAAAACGACCAAGAAATTAAATGCTCGAACGGGGGTATCAGTGTGCAGTGTTATTACAACATAATATGGTTTTTAGTGTTGGCGTTGGCGGTGTAAGAATTAAGAGTACCCCATATCATGCCATGGGTGTCGTAATGGCGACAGAGGGAAAGAAACGGGAAATGCAGGCAGCAACGTCTTTCTTATTACAACTTATAAAAAAATGTGCTGCCAAGCGTGGCAACTATGGCAAAAGTCCCCCCTATGAAGCAATCTATGGGGGAGGCCTATGTTGAAGATTCTGTCAAACTTTCTGAAGTCCAACTTGGAACCCAGGTCAATCGGAGGTCAAAACAGATCAAGCTCGGCTGTGCAGCGTTTGGGGAGTACCTAGGTACGATCCATCTTCTCGTCAATTATTCCTCAAAACCTGAAAACAACAGTGTAACACGTACAATGTACAACTCAGCGATCTATGGAGAGGGCTATGCTTGGATTTTCTGTTCTTAAAAAAATTCGTAGCGTTAAATTTAAAAATCCGTCATTAAAAAACCTGATGTTAGTAATTATAGATCGTTCTATATACTTGGATGAGTCATATACACTAGTATACATGGAAAGCTGATGAGTGTTGATGATGACAAAATTTCCAATCATAATATTTTCTGGAAACTGAATCACCCAAACTGATAATAACGCTGGATTTCATGTAGGCAGTGTCGTAAATAATGTATAGTTACGAGTTTTAGCAGCATAGTTTAATAAATGGCGGATATATAGTCAATCGAGGTAATTAAGTCTTATAACTTTTCAACACACGGAAGTGTTGAGTGCTCAAATTTTTTTCTCTCAGACGAGCAGGTTTTTCACGTTTTCCACGTTACCAAAGCAATTTGACAGTTGCATTCCCCTATAAATTCCCTCTCTATCCTGTCTATGTAAATTTCAGAAAATTATAAATACCTACCTAATGCCCAGGCATTTCGTTTGTCGATTTTAAGGAATCTATTTAATTATTCCTTCTCACTATAAGTAGTTATTTTTCCTTTATGTTCTCATCATACCGTATACAGTCCACTGGTGGCCATAAGCCTCGCCCATAAAATATATGATTTTCCGTACTGTAATAGGCATTTTGACAATTATTTATCATCTTACACTTTTGTCGCTGCTTTTCATCGTCCGCCTGGATGTTTTAAGCGGCGTATATATTAAGAAATGATCGTAATAATTATTTCTCAAACTTTTTATGACGAAATACAAACTATCATTGTATGCCATCTATGGTAAAAATTATGTACGAAGGTAAGTTAAGTTGTATACAATCAAAATACAACATAAGACATAAACAATACTCTAAAAACTCAATAGATGGCACTTTGTTACAAGCTTTGCGAGTTAAAATGTACAATGTTTCTAGTTGTCACAAGATGGCGCTCATACTATTTTTTTAATTATTCTTAAGCATTGTCTTTTAAGTTTTAAAATTATCTTTTATTATTTTGTACCAAAAAATAACAGCTCCAAAGTCAATACGCATTACCTTTAACTTCGAATTCCTGATATTCATTCAAGTTTAATTCGATTTCTCATATTATTTAGCGGCATCGCGCGAACGAAGATGCACCTGTGATAAGATCAGCTTAATTCATGTCGAACGCGAAATCTTATACGCGTGGAAAACATCATCGCGAAATACGCTAAATATTTTCTTGCTATAATTTTATGCTTTAGTGGTTAACAGGTGTGCGTAGTATTTAAAGGATACTAATTTTAGGATACACTGTAAATAAACAAAAGAAATATTGGTTGGTAAGCATTGATGCTATGATGTTAAAATAATTTTTACTGTAATGCTGTTTTTATTATGCCTCATTAACTCACAGAATACCAGCATAAAATAGTAGCTCAATGCTGCTGTGTTTCGTTTGATGAGTGTAGAGAACCAGAGAAGCTTTTTACAGTAAACGAGGCATTCCATATTAGTCCTCAGGATTTGTAGGCAAATTAATTGTTACGTGTGGGACTCAAACCCGCGGGCCGCAGCGCCGCAAACATAGCTTAGCTACTGCGCTACAGAGTCGTCAATTATGAATTATTTTTGATATTGAAACAATATTTATGTATCCTAATATAAATAACTGTATTAAATAAATGGACGTGTTCAAATAACGAATAAGTAAATAAAAAAATTAAAAAAGTTTGATATTTGAAGCAAACTATTTCCAATTAAATTTAGCTGACAAACGAACTTACAGTCCACCTGATGGGAATTGGCTACTGTAGATGGACACCTGTTACCAACTTCAAATAAAGAAGGCGTTGTCACATCTAAGGACTAAGATTGGGTGTTTCAGAGCCTGGAATTATAACGCGTTGCTCTTTGGCGACATAAATAGGTTAGAGGGTGTTAACTACCCTGAAAGACTCTTTGGCCGAAAAGGAGTCATACCACCTAGTATGTATATCCATATCGTAATCATCATCATAATCAGCCCGTAAAATTGAACATGAGCTTCTCCTGTTGTAGAGAGGATTTGCCTTAACCTTCACGCTTGGTAGGTTTATTGTCGACCACAGTACCAGACCTTTCGGCACCTTTGTTGCTGCTGCCCATTGCCAATCTGTATATCACCATCTATAGGAAGTATACAATTTTCCCGGCCTTTTACCATAGTGGCCTCTGGTTACGACATTCACGTGACGAAATGGGGTGATGGATTTTTTTACCACCACACATCAAAATATCACAAAATCCAAAATTTTTATATATCCGCTTAAATTTTGAACAACCGACTATTATATTGTTAATTTAAAATATTAATTGTTAACGTGACAGTTTATTCAAGTCCACTGCTAAACAAAGGCCTCCCTACATAGATTGCCTCTTAGGAGGGATATTTGCCATAGTTGCCACGCCTGGCAAGCGGGTCGGCAACAGCAGTTTTTTTTTTGGTCGTTATTGGGAAGATGCTGCTGGGCCATCTCCTGATTTGTTTCCCTCTTTCGCCTCTTACGACACCCACGGGATGATATGGGGTAGTGGATAATTCTTATAGTGTAGTGGCGGTGACGTCAAAACATTAGTTGTAATAACAAATAAAATCCTCTTTGTTGGCACAAGGTCCATAATTAAAACAAGTTACAAATATAGCTTATATTAATATTCATTAACACCATTATTAACACACTTCTCTATTAGTGGCATCATTTAATTTTCCCATCGGGTTTGCCCAAATTCAACATTCTTGGAAAACTTTAGGATGATTAAAAATCAATCCCAACTCCAAAAAAAGACAAGTCCACTTTTAATAATAGCACGAAAATTAATGACTATCACGGGCAGAGTGTATTACTAGCCTAAAGATCGGGGTACATTATTATTATGACGCCTATAATTGACCCATAAACCATTAAGGCTCACCACAAAATTGCGGTTTGTTTTCGATGCCAACTCACATAATTACGAGAACGTTATTAATGTAAAAAGTTAAAAAACGGCAGCGTTGAGATTTATTTATTTATTGACCTCGCTGCGAGAGCGGTCACTACCATTGTCCGCAAACTCTATTCATACTCACATTTATGTTCATTATTATTAACAATGATGTGTAAAAAGAGTATTTAAATGGTTAAACGAACTTACCTTAAGGGAGTTAAACCATAATATTAAGCGACATTAGCCTAATGGTATGGTTCGGACTGAGAACTCAGAAAGTCGTGGATTCGATACCACCATTCGCACTGTAGTGAACCGCTCTCAACACAAGCACTTTTAAGTTTACTTAGAGTGGTTATTTTTTTTTATAGTAGAGGGGGCAAATGAGCATACGGCTCACCTGATGGTAACTGACTACCGCCGCCCATGAACAACTGCAACACCAGGGGAATCGCAGGTGCGTTGCCGGCCTTTTAGAAAGGAGTAAGCTCTTTTCTTGAAGGTCCCTAAATCGTATCGGTCCGAAAAAATCGCCAGTGGTAAGCTATTCCACAAAGTGGTCGTACGCGTAAGAAAACTCCTAGTGAAACGTACAGTGGTGGACCGCCAAGCATCCAGATGGTGTGGATGGTATCGGGAATTTTGCCGCGATGTGCGTTCGTGAAATTTGGCGGCTGGGATTAATCCGAACTCCCCGTGGTAAATGCGAAAGAAAATGCAAAGGGATGCAACATCTCTTCGCAGCGCCAGTGAATCGGGCCGATCGGAAAGGACTCGGTCGTTGACGATTCGGTTAACTAGTCTTCTTTAAAAAATTATACAAAGCTCCTTGTCCGGGACTGTAGTCCTTAACCTATACAACTCTCATTCATTTATAGTTGCTCACCTAACTCTTCTCGCTGAACAATAATGAACTTGGACAGACACTTTCGGATAGTGCTGTATTACTTTTTTAGGGAGGCTTGGATAAATTGTGATGAGATTTGTATGAAAGCGTATATTAATATTACGATGAACATCATCTAAGCTGCATGGCATCTCACATTATGATCGTAAAAATACTGTTTAATGTTTTCGGCAATTTCCATTATTTAATTTATGTTGCAGAAATGAACGGCAGATTCGTGAAGGGATGCCCTGGACGAAATTTTATCTAATGATTTCTTATATTTACGCGAACACTACACATTGAATAAAACTACAATTAATAAACTAATAATTAAAAAAGCTGAAGGTACTCCGGGTTAACTCTAGAGTCGGGACGTCAGTCACCTCAGTCCCCCGTGCTGTAAAGCACCCGAAACATCGGGAATTTAAAAATAAGTTAATTAAACGTGATAGAATCCGTAAAAGTAGTTTTATTCAACGAAATTTTATCGACCAAATTGGCGATATATTGAAGATGAGCCAGATTAAGAGTGCCCTTAACCGACGAGTATGTATGCGTAGGTATATGGATGTATACGAGGCGCGAGAGGTGTGTCAGGATTGTGCCAAATGGAAGTCCGTAGTCTCTGCAACCTCTAGATTAACGATGAATGAAGAATGTGTTATGTTAAATTAGGCAAACACGATGAAATATCAAATAACAATTTAGATGTTATATTTTTACATAATGCATGGCATGTATTATGTAAAAAATCATCAATATAACATCTATATAAATTAATAATATTTATATAACATTAACAACGATAGAAATTCTATCGAGTTACATTAGTAAAAGTTGCCGTAAGCTAGCCGAGACAATGCCAATAAAAATTATGTTATCCAACCAATTACCGGCTATTAAACAAAGCCTTTTATTGCCTAATGTAATCCTCAGGATCGCTGTTAAATTTAATACAAGTTTTTCTTTATTTGTGCACTCGCGGGTCCGTATTTTCAATTCATTAGGAACATTTTTTCATTACGTCCCAGTAATTGAATTTTGTTTTTAAATGAATAATAACAGACTTGCATTAATTAGCTTGATTGTAGATATATGAACGTTTTACTCTTTATCAAATATATAATTTATCAATCTATGCGTATTACGTGTTATTACAAAAAGTAGTTTATTATTAGTCTCAGGTTTAAAGTAGTTTAAAGTAGTAGTCTGTTTCGAGAAAGAAGTCCCGTGGAATATATAAAAGTATGGAATTGTATGATAAAATTGTTACGAGCAATTTTAAGTGTAGTGGCGGTGGATGGGAATCCACTACCTCATATGATCCCTTGAGTGTCATAAACTTGTCAGCATTATTTTATTTTATTATATATAGTACTAGCTGTTTCCCGCGACTTCGTCCGCGTTTAATTTATTACTTAACTTTATAATTTTTTGCGCGGAACCCTAATTCTTTTTCTAAAATAAAAGTAGCTTAAGTTACTCCTTATAACATCAGCAATCTGCCAATGAAAGTCCCGTCAAAATCGGTCCAGCCGTTTCGGAGATTAGCCGGAACAGACGGACAGACTGACAGACAGACAGACCGACAGGCAAAAATTGTAAAAATTGTATTTATGTTATAAGTACCGTATATACTTGTATATGCATTTAGTAAAAAGCTGTTATTTTGAAATTACAAACAGACACTTCAATTTTATTTATTTGTATAGATATATGTATCTGAGCGTGACGGTCACGCGAGTTCAGTCCTTTTTCCCCATCCCAAAAGAGCTATATATATATATATATATATATATATATATATATATATCTTAATATTATAATAATTATACACATCTGTATATATGTATCTGAGCGTGATGGTCACGCGAGTTCGGTGTTTTTTCCCCATCAAAAAAGTTCTTCTGTTCTTACTTCTGAGTTCTTACTTCAGAATAATAAAACGTATTGCCTCAATGACAGCGATCGACTAATGTATGTGTTATGCTTCTAAAGCTATATAGTTATTCCCACCATCTAAATTCCACCATCGTATTTTTCGACAAAAATCTAAATTCCTCCCACATCATCGCATTGGTTGGCAGTCCTCTACCGTGCGTTTTACAAGGGGACTTCATGAAAAGGGCTTACTACTTTCTGAAAGGTCGGCAATGTACCTGAAATTCCTCTGATGTTACGATGTTCTTGGGTGACGGTGATCACTTACCATCAGGTCGTCGTTTGCTTCCTTTTCTATAAAGAATCCCTGATCAATTTCTCGATCGATTCGTTTTTTAGATGCCATAAAATAGTTCAACTAATGACAGTAATTAATCTTATTAATATTTTATTTATTTGTTTTAATGACCGATAAATCTAAAAAAACCAATAGCAGAAAGTTACATTATCAAACAAAACAGCCTAAGCTGTTGATACTGAATATCCAACGGAAATCAGACGTCGAGACGCATTATTTATGTTTGCTTAAACCGATGAAGATGTCGATATGACGCATGAAGACGTAAAATACTTTGCTTGTTGTTTTGTCCGTCTGTCTGTTGAGCTGGGATCGACTAATTAATTATGTAAAATAATGCGATATTATGCATACGTATCGAATCACATGGATCGATTCACCTGATGGTATACGTATGTAGAAGAACATTTGGGGGTTCTCTATCTAAATATTGGAGCCGTGGTTTAAGCGCCCGGAATTTTTTTTAGTACGTGAATTGTTAATTGAAATTTTTAGTGCTGATTACCATGTTCCTGGCGATGAAGGAAATATTTCTGATAAATTAAAATAATTAAATACATGTTATGAAGTCTGCTAAAACGCATTTGAGCCACACGGCGGACTCTTCCTTGCACTAAAACTTTTGCAAGAACCAGGAGGTCACAGTTCAGCACTCGTACGTACAAAGATTGATACTTCAAAACATATCAAGAATTGTGTAATTTAAGTGCTTTGCTGATTTTCATCGACCGTAACAGTTTTTTTAGAAAAAGTGTTACAAACGTGCACACAGTCCACCTGAGGGTGAGTGGATTCTGTGGCCCATAGACCCCTACATTTATTCTCCATGAAGAATAAAAATGTCGATGCGTTTTCAACTAAAATAGAATACATCGTTACGAGTGAAAAGGGTCTCTGATCTCAACATACGGAACACAGCAGTATTAAGAAGCAATTTTACGCTGGCATTCTGTGGTGTGCCGTGTAGTGGCGGTAAAGAATATCTACTACCCCATATCTTCCCGTGGGTGTCGTAAGAGGTGACAGTGGGAAACAGGCAGGAGATGAGCAGCAGCATCATCCCGATAACAGCAAGAATACAATAAAAAAAACTGCGGTTGCCAACCCGCTCGCCAAGCGTGGCAACTATGGCAAATATTCCCCCATGAAATGAAAGTTACGAAGAGACGGCCTCCAGTTCCCGGCGGCCCCGCTATTCCTGGCTACGGTGGCGACCATGGTAACGGCGGGGCAGGGGGTGCTAAGAATCTCCGGTGGAGGTTCGGTTGCCACCTAAGACGACGCGACCTGGCAAGATACAACGCACGCAACCTGAGAACTGAGCTGGAAGAAGAGATAGACAAGTTACGCTGGCATATCGGATTATCCGAGGTCCGAAGAGAGGGGGCGGACACGGTAATCCTCGAATCCGGCAACTTGTTCTATCACCAGGAGGGCGACCATCTGTCCCAAGGAGGTGTCGGATTTATCGTACAAAAGTCTCTCGTTAACAACGTTGTAAAGATCGGGAGTGTGTCGACGAGGGTTGCGTACCTTATACTCAGAATCACCAAACGGTATTCATTGAAGGTCATACAGGTTTACGCACCAACCTCGGCACATCTCAATGAGGAGGTGGAGGAAATGTATGAGGATATCTCTAAAGCCATTCATCCAAATCCCACTACACGGTGGTAATGGGAGACTTCAACGCAAAACTAGGCACAAGAGAGAACGGTGAGCTGAAAGTAGGGAACATTGGAATAGGGCAACGGAACCCAAAGGGGCCAAAACATGGTCGACTTCATGGAGAAACACGGAATCTTTATGATGAACTCTTTCTTCCAGAAGCAACCTCACAGGAAGTGGACCTTGTCGGGCCCCGACGGTTCGACAAAAAATGGAATTGACTTCATTATGACGACCAGACG
The DNA here is from genome assembly GCA_029286625.1 of Parnassius orleans. NCBI lineage: Eukaryota > Metazoa > Arthropoda > Insecta > Lepidoptera > Papilionidae > Parnassius > Parnassius orleans. The sequence goes on from JAGSMP010000253.1 coordinate 1,222,411, forward strand.
ACAACTGTTCAGTGATGTCTCAGTGATCGCGAGGGTGAAAACTGGTAGCGATCAACGAATGGTTAGAGGCACACTGAACCTAAACGTTAAGTTGGAGAGGTCTCGTTTAATGAAGTAAACGCTCCGTCCCCCTCGTGCTCTATTCCAAAGTCCCGTTCTTACTTCTGAGTTCTTACTTCAGAATAATAAAACGTATTGCCTCAATGGCAACGATCGACTAATGTATGTGTTATGCTTCTATAGCTATATAGTTATTCCCACCATCCAAATTCCACCATCGTATTTTCCGACAAAAATCTAAATTCCTCCCACATCATCGCATTGGTTGGCAGTCCTCTACCGTGCGTTTTACAAGGGGACTTCATGAAAAGGGCTTACTACTTTCTGAAAGGTCGGCAATGTACCTGAAATTCCTCTGATGTTACGATGTTCTTGGGTGACGGTGATCACTTACCATCAGGTCGTCGTTTGCTTCCTTTTCTATAAAGAATCCCTGATCAATTTCTCGATCGATTCGTTTTTTAGATGCCATAAAATAGTTCAACTAATGACAGTAATTAATCTTATTAATATTTTATTTATTTGTTTTAATGACCGATAAATCTAAAAAACCAATAGCAGAAAGTTACATTATCAAACAAAACAGCCTAAGCTGTTGATACTGAATATCCAACGGAAATCAGACGTCGAGACGCATTATTTATGTTTGCTTAAACCGATGAAGATGTCGATATGACGCATGAAGACGTAAAATACTTTGCTTGTTGTTTTGTCCGTCTGTCTGTTGAGCTGGGATCGACTAATTAATTATGTAAAATAATGCGATATTATGCATACGTATCGAATCACATGGATCGATTCACCTGATGGTATACGTATGTAGAAGAACATTTGGGGGTTCTCTATCTAAATATTGGAGCCGTGGTTTAAGCGCCCGGAATTTTTTTTAGTACGTGAATTGTTAATTAAAATTTTTAGTGCTGATTACCATGTTCCTGGCGATGAAGGAAATATTTCTGATAAATTAAAAAAATTAAATACATGTTATGAAGTTTGCTAAAACGCATTTGAGCCACACGGCGGACTCTTCCTTGCACTAAAACTTTTGCAAGAACCAGGAGGTCACAGTTCAGCACTTGTACGTATAAAGATTGATACTTCAAAACATATCAAGAATTGTGTAATTTAAGTGCTTTGCTGATTTTCGTCGACCGTAACGGTTTTTTTTAGAAAAAGTGTGACAAACAAGCACACAGTCCACCTGAGGATGAGTGGATTCTGTGGCCCATAGACCCCTACATTTATTCTCCATTAAGAATAAAAATGTCGATGCGTTTTCAACTAAAATAGAATACATCGTTACGAGTGAAAAGGGTCTCTGATCTCAATATACGGAACACTGCAGCATTAAGAAGCAATTTTACGCTGGCATTCTGTGGTGAGCCGTGTAGTGGCGGTAAAGAATATCCACTACCCCATATCTTCCCGTGGGTGTCGTAAGAGGTGACACTGGGAAACAGGCAGGAGATGAGCAGCAGCATCTTCCCGATAACAGCAAGAATACAATAAAACTGCGGTTGCCAACCCGCTCGCCAAGCGTGGCAACTATGGCAAATATTCCCCATGAAATGAAAGTTACGAAGAGACGGCCTCCAGTTCCCGGCCGCCCCGCTATTCCTGGCTACGGTGGCGACCATGGTAACGGCGGGGCAGGTGCTAAGAATCTCCGGTGGAGGTTCGGTTGCCACCCAAGACGACGCGACCTGGCAAGATACAACGCACGCAACCTGAGAACTGAGTTGAAGAAGAGATAGAAGTTACGATGGCATATCGGATTATCCGAGGTCCGAAGAGGGGAGGACACGGTAATCCTCGAATCCGGCAACTTGTTCTATCACCAGGAGGGCGACCATCTGTCCCAAGGAGGTGTCGGATTTATCGTACAAAAGTCTCTCGTTAACAACGTTGTAAAGATTGGGAGTGTGTCGACGAGGGTTGCGTACCTTACACTCAGAATTACCAAACGGTATTCGTTGAAGGTCATACAGGTTTACGCACCAACCTCGGCACATCCCGATGAGAAGGTGGAGGAAATGTATGAGGATATCTCTAAAGCCATTTATCCAAATCCCACAACACGGTGGTAATGGGAGACTTCAACGCAAAACTAGGCACAAGAATAACGGTGAGCTGAAAGTAGGGATAATTGGAATAGGGCAACGGAACCAAAAGGGACCAAAAGATGGTCGACTTCATGGAGAAACAGGGACTCTTTATGATGAACTCTTTCTTCCAGAAGCGACCTCATAGGAAGTGGACCTGGTCGAGCCCCGACGGTTCGACTAAAAATGGAATTGACTTCATTATGACGACCAAACGACAACTGTTCAGTGATGTCTCAGTGATCGCGAGGGTGAAAACTGGTAGCGATCAACGAATGGTTTGAGGCACACTGAACCTAAACGTTAAGTTAGAGAGATGTCGTCTAATGAAGTCAACGCTCCGTCCCCCTCGTGCTCTAATCCATAGTCCCGAAACAGAAGTATAAACAGAAAAATATTTCAGCTCGAGTTGCAAAACCGTTTTCAGTGCCTAGAATACAGCAATGAAGTGGACGATATGAATGACAAGCTCCTGGAAACTGTGCATGCGGTCGGAGCTAAGTTTTGCAAAACCCGTCGCAGAAGAACACAAAAACTCTCCGATCACACTCTTAATCTCATGGCTGTTAGACGTGAAATGACGCTGCAGTCTTCAACAGATTTGACAGCATACAGGCAAATGAACAGATAGATCTCCAAATGCATGCGGCAGGACTTACGCAACTTCAATACAGCTTATATTGAAGAAGCGATCGAGCGGAACCAAGGCTCCAAAGTCTTTGCCAGAGATCTGTCTGCCAGAAAGAGCCACCTGTCAAAGTTGAAGACCGAGTGTGGCAGCATCGTTTCCGGGACACCTGAGATTTTGAGTGAGATTGAAAGGTTCTATGGGCAGCTGTACACATAATCGTTGGAGCCACACGCGTGAGTGTGAGTAACGATCCAAGAGCAAGTCTAATTCGACACTATTCCGATGACATCCCGGACGTTAGTCTGAGCGAGATGGCGACAACGCTCTCTTAAAGAACTACAGACCGATTTCCCTTCTGAGCCGCGTCTACGTGCTGTTTTCGAGAGTCATTACGAATCGTTTCGCACGCAAACTGGACGACTTCCAGCCTCCTGAACAAGCCGGTTTCCAAAAGGCTTTAGTACCATAGACCACATACATACCCTTCGGCAAATTGTACAAAGACCGAAAGTACAATCTTCCACTTTGCCTTCGTGTGTGGACTATGAAAGCCTTTGTTTTCGTTGAAATTTGAGCGGTGCTACAGTCCCATCAGCGGTGCCAAGTTGACTGTCGGTATATCGAAGTGCTGAAGTGTTTGTACAGTAGGGCTACGATGGCTATCCGAGTACAGAATCAGAGTACGAAACCTATCCAGCTGCAGAGAGTGTAAGACAGGGTGACGTTATATCGCCGAAACTCTTCACCGCAGCATTGAAGACGTTTTCAAGCTACTGGACTGGAAATGATACGGTATCACCATCAATGGCGAGTACATCACTCACCTTCGATTTGCCGACGGTATAGTACTTGCGGCAGAATCGCTGGAGGACCTAAGCACTATGCTCAATGACCTCAATAGTGTCTCCCAACGGATAGGTCTTAAGAGAAACATGGACAAAACAAAGATCATGTTTAATGTCCATGTCACACCTATGACGGTAGTTGTTGGGAGCACTAAGCTCGATGTCGTTGACGAGTATGTTTACCTGGGACAAATAGTCCGACTAGGTAAGTTCTACCACGATCTAGAGGTCAATCGACGGATTCAACTCGGCTGGGTAGCGTTCGGGAAATTACGACACATCTTCTCGTCAGGTATACCTCAAAACCTGAAAACGAGATTGTACAACCAGTGCGTGTTGCTAGTGATGACTTATGGATCTGAGACTTGGTCGTTCACTGCTGACCGTATGAGGACGCTCAAGGTCGCTCAGCGAGCTATGGATGGCGATGGCTATGCTCGGGGTATCTTTGCGTGATAAACTTAGAAATGAGGATATCCGCAGTAGAACTAGAGTGACCGACATAGCTCAACGGATTGGTAAGCTGAAGTGACAATGGGCGGCCCAGCCCTAGGTGTCATGTCACGTCGCGCGGCTCAGGCACGTGATATATGCGGGTGAAACCGCGGGGCACAGCTAGTACTTATATAATTGTCCAATGTTATGGTAGTCAAGTATCCAGAATAGACCTAGAGGTTGCTACTTATTGACTGTGATAAATTTGAAACAAAACAGTTTACAAACTAAATAATGCCACCCAAAATCACGCTAGGAAGTAAACAATTAGTTTTATCTCCGACTAGCTTATTTGCAAAATGACATAAAGACTCAGCGCAATTTTTTCAAACACCGAATAGACTTAACTCTATACTTAAAACGATCCTTAATAGTGAGATTTAAAACTTGTATAAAGCACTGTCAACTACATGCTAAGGATTAGAAAACAAAGTCTCCATTCTTCTTCAGCTATTTAGTAAAATTTGACAAAGGCTTAACAGTTGAAATCACAGCTATGAATAATTAGGGGTCTCTATAACCTCACACATTGCTGTTTTTTCGGTAGTCCAAACTTGAACGGGCAAGTATTATGTTATTATTGGAAAATCAGTGAATCGGAAAATAGGTAGGCACTTACAAATTTCTTAATTTGAGGGAGCTTTGAGAGGGTTAAACATTCTAAAAAAAAACTAATGATAGCCAAAAGCGTTAGAAAAAAAAATGTTCTTTTAACGTTAGTTTGTTCTTATTTACAAAATCTACTATAATGTACATTATTACAGATTATCAAAAAACATAGACGTATTATGTCTCTTAGGGGCTATATTTGCCAAAATTTGTGGAAGGTGGATTAGCCTCCTGTTTCATTTCCCTCTGTCGCCTCTTACGAAACTCACGGTATGTTATGGGGTAGTGGAGTTTCTTACTGCTACAGGCCGATACTATAATATGATAATATACACAGTTCTTGTCCATGGTTTCGTCCGCGTGGAAACAAAACATCTTTTTGTTCATTTTCCTACGGTAACTTTTACCTTCTTGTATTTTTAAATTATTTTAGCAAAGAAAAAAAAATTTAAGTTTTCAGGTATAATTATTTAGCCAAAACTGTTAGTGTATGTAGTTTGTGGGCGTTCTCTCACAACTGATTTTTAAGTAGCTTTTTAATTTTACATTTAAAAGATGATCCAGTAACTAATAAAACTTATTTCCAAACCAGTTTAACCATAAATGATTAACTAACCTAACATAGTCACTATTTATTTATATCACAGAATATATATATATATATATATATATATATATATATATATATATATATATATAAATATTTGAATAAATATTTATATTTAAATACAATATAATAATAAAATTTTTGAACGCAGATTTTTTTAGCATTGTTAAAATCTAACTGTATGTACAATTACTATTTATAAGTTCCCTTTAGATACTATTTTTATTGCTAGATAAATATTAGAGTTGAAAGCTAACTAACCTCCAAGCTTTCTAAAAAATGAATTGCATTTCACTTGGTAATTAGCATATTATAATAACATGCTATATTTATAATCCTTTATATATATTTTATTTTTTTCAAAAATAAATTATTTATTCAGTTTCTCGCTTCGCGGTTGTTACAAAGTTCTAAGTTTGGTGAACCCTTTTGAGCAATAAAAATTACCTATATTAGGATACATACGAGGATGTACTAATCAACATGGACGAAAATATTTTTACTCAGACAATCGTGAGATAAAGTGCTCAAAATGAAGTCCCTATAATACAATGTTATTAAAATCGCAAGCAAGTCAGTAAAGTTTCAACGCAACGCAAGCCGGGTGCGTTACAAAGGAGATTATATCATCCCTCGCCGAAGCGAATGCTGCCAATTATCTGGATAAGCACTTAACTTAAAAATCTGTACTTACGTACACGCACATCTTGCTCACTTACCTGCCTCTTGAATGGTGAATGTGTCCATTTGATCTTTACACAATAGCGCAAGGATCAATAAACGGGCAAATATTTGTTTGTGACAGAAATTACAGTTACGTCTCTCTTTTCGTGGGCTCTAGTGCGTATGATTTGAAATGAACAAAGGGAGTTGCGTTTAGACATAGATTATCAGGGATTTTTATAGATTTGTGTTTATAATTTATATTTATAGGTACATGTCGTCTTGAGTCCAAGAAAGTCTACTGGATATTATCCACTCCTAGATAAAATTTGTCAAGATTGCCACATTTTGTAAATGGATTGATCATTGACGCTACTCTTCCTTTCTAAAACGCGCGTGATTGAGATTTTTATTCTGCAAATTCTTTTTCCTAGCACTTCTTTTTTCTACAATATAAGATGGGTTCTTTCATGCATATCTTACACAGCAGCAGCCATATTCGTACCAAAAAATTCTATACGTAAGAAGTTATTTTGGGAGGGTTTCACAGTCGATACATTTTTTATAATACTGATGTGACAAACGAACATACAGTTCACGTGATGGAGTGTGGAATTTTATTATTTATACCATAACAAAATGATGTGGCCGGTACTAGCATCTTATTAAGGGGATTTTGTTTTAATTTGAAAAAAGAAATAAATTAACATTTAAAAATAAATTTGTTAGTTGAAAATTTATTTTAACAAAATAATGACCACCAAATTGTAAAAATTGTGTTTAAATTTTTAACGCTTTTTAATACTAATTCATATATTTTAATATTAATCTTTAAATGAATTCGCTAACATCAAAACACTTTTCATTTCTCGCCGAAATTGAAATGCTCTAGCAAGAACATTAAAAACAAACTCAAAAGTTCTCATTATTTAATTAAGAGTGGCCCAAAAGGCCCTCAGTTGAAGCCCGTTGATAATCAGGAATGACGTTCGGCTGGCCCGGTGTAGTCGCGTTAATAATTTTAATCTCTTCATTCGTGCCGAGAAACGGGTTGAGTCATCGAAAGTTGATTCTATTAAATCATAGTTTGAATGCTCTATGCAGGCATCTGTAATACGTATTCCATATTTAGCTTAGAGTAAGGAGAATATTGAAAGATGTTTCAATTTATTTTATGCAATAACTTTTAATAAGTATACTAAAAATCCTTCAAAAATGAAATAATAAATCAAATACTCTATTTTATTAATTAGAAGCTTTTGATTCTATTACGAAGAGAACGAATGTCAGTATTTATTCCTGTAAATTCTTATTATGTATTATTGAATCATATTAACAAAATTTATGACATGAAACGTATGAAGTAGCAGTACGCAATAACTTTTTGGTTTTGTAGCAACGGACTTAGTATCATTAGGTACAGTCTGTGAGGAATTAGAAGTCTTTAACATACATGTAGATTTTTAGGGCTGTAGGAGGGAATAGAGAGTACCTGTGTTTACGCATACACTGGGGCACTGTCCTGCTGATAAAACATTATTTTGATCTTGTTACATAATCCGTCGTAAATATTTGTCCTTGTTGCCAAAGTAAAAGAAATCTCCTTTTTGTCTCGCCACAAAATTACCAAGGCGACAAAATCCCATATTATACATTACCATTGTATTTCTTAAATAAATTATACATGACAACATCGATGTTTTATTTAACACATAGCAAAGTTTCGCTTTCAACACATTTCTTTGCAGACTCCCCGTAGAGGCTTTACCATTCTAGAGCGGGTTAAGATAGATGCTTATAGCGATTGATGTTAGTATACACCATCGAAAATAAAAATAATTTAACCGACCCTCGTTTTAATATTTATGTAGGACAGAAAACATCTCTCGGCTGAAGGGGTTATCATAAGTCAGTTTCAGCTCCAACACAAAAACTTTACTTAACTTAACTTTACTTAACTTTAACTTTTGTTACTATTAGGTCTGATAAATCAGACTAATGCTCCGCCAACTGCAGATCAGATCAGAATCAGATGCTATTAGACTTAACGGTGTCCACATAACGAAATAATAGAACGACGGCTTTTCTTACTTTTTTAGATGACATAAGGGTGACATGTTAACATCTATCCTTGATTAAGAATCAAAATGCAGACGCGTTGTCATCCCTGATGATTAAGATGGAATGGCTTCGTTACAGCTTATCAAAAGTCCACTGAAGAATATAGGCCTTTCCAATAGATTGTTACATAGGGGGAAATTTGTCATAGTTGCCACGCTCGGTAGGCTGGTTGGCAACCGCAGTTTTTTTTTAAAGTTGTAATAAGAAAGACGCATCTGCCCTTCTCCTGGTTTGTTTCCCTCTGTCGCATCTCACAACATCCACGGGACGATGTAGCGTAGTGGATATGCTTACATTACCGGTTTTTACATTCACTATACGAAACACAGCATTATTCTTCATTCAAGAGATTTAGCTCTGTATAAATACTAAATAGTACGTGGCCTATATCTATGAAATAAGGAAATAACAAATAAAACATATAAATAGGTCACCGGTTTTATAAGCCCACATGTAAATATATTACATTTTCAATTTCATAACAACCTTTTAAAGTAAAAATAAAAATCAGTTATTGGGTTTTTCTGTCAAGAAATTCTCAGTAGCATCCCGGAGTCAGGAAGCTGGCGGTATTTCAACCTTTTGCCTCGGAAAGAATTTAGAGCCGTTGGTCCTGTGCATGATGTCTCTCCGGTCGTGTTGGATTGCCAAGCCATCGGATTATGAGAGTGATGGAATAGAGTGTACCTGGGCCTAAGCACACTCGTACACTGTGACCCTGTCCTGCTAGTCTCCGTTGAGACTCGCTGCCGTGACCAAAATTTGGTTTGGAAGTCAATAATATTTTAATGAATAAAGTCAAAAACGTATTGATTTCTTATATTTACGCGAACACTACACATTGAATAAAACTATGTTTACGGATTTTATCGCGTTTCAACAAAATTAAAGCATACCACTGCAAGACTTCAATATACTGTAAGCTCATTCTGCGTAGACCGAACCAAAATTAATATTCAAAAACTGAAGGTAGCCGGGCTAACTATGACATTGGGACGTCAAACATCTCAGTCCCCCCCGTGACCATGGGTTAAAACGTCGGGAATTAAAATAAGTAAATTAAACGCGATAAAATCCGTAAACATAGTTTTATTCAAAAACGTATGTATAAATGTCAATCATTCGCTTACTTCTTGTATTTTATACCATATGTTTTATACCATGGTTTAGCGGATATTTTTTCATTGTGACATAGGTTGGAATGACAGTTCGGACAGGTTCAAAATCCCTGCCTGAAGTACTGTTTATAATCGAAAGGAGCTTGCAATGACAAATGTTTATTTATGTAATAATTTCATAACATTTGTTTGACTTAACTTGATTTGAACTTGGTTTGTTGTAGTGGAATTATGATCAATCTCTCCATAAAAATATCAATTGTGATCGTTTGACGGCCTGTTATACTTAATCATTATTGTTATGATTCATTATTTCTATATTTGGTTTAAATTAAAGAATTAAAAAATAACATGAATACGAATGCTCTCTTTTTGATGACGACATTGCTACCGGTGAGAATAATAACTTGTCATTTAATTAATTTTTATAAAAGGGTGAACAAACTTGTTGCAAATGACTCAAGTCAAGAATCTATCGACGACAAATGGGGTTATATTCAACCAGAATTGTAGAATATAACCCCATTTGAAAAATTCGGCGATGTGGAGCATTGGTTATGGGTTCACATACAAATTTTTAAAACTTGATGGAGCCATTCTGCAGCTACATTATGGTTGTAGCACGAATGGGTCGGCTCGACCGGGAAGGACCACGCTCTCACAGAATGCCAGCGTAAAATAGCAGCATATTGCTGCTTTGTTTCGTATGGTGAGTGTAGAGAACTGGAGATCCTTTTTACTGGAAACGAGGCATTCCATCTTATTCCTCAGGGATGACAACGCATCTGCATTTTAATTATCATCCGAGGATAGATGTAGATATCTATGAGCCACAATATTCACTTACCATGAGGTGGACTGTGTGCTCGTTTGTCACCATGATCCTATAAAAATCTATCTTTCAAGGTTGCATGCAACAACTAGCTACAATTGAAATTCATATTCAGCAATTGATTCTGGTGATCTGGTAAACAGCAGTAGGATAAGGCTAGAAAATTTTATAAACTAGTATTGTTAGGTATAAAGAACAGATAATTTATGTTAATTATTGTTTACGTGAATTTATCATTGTCTGATTATGTGTATTTGATTGTGTACCTATGAAGGTGACATGATCTAGTGGATCAAACCCTCTATAATCAATAAAGATTTAAAAAAAAACAGAAGTAGGAATTCTGAGATATATTATCAATTCATTTATTTATTAGCGCCTATTAGAAGTCCGTTTCTGAACATAGGCCTCCCCAAAAGATTGCCTGAGAGGAGGGATAGTGGCCATAGTAGCGACGCTTGGCAGGCGAGTTGAAAACCACAGCTTTTTATCACCACCACAGCACCAGGTCAGCCACCGCAGAGTCTACTTCACCTGAGGATGCCTCGTGTAGAGGCGAAACACGTGTCGTATTATCGTCGGTGCTGTGTCTTTCCTAGTGTAGACGTGTTGGGAGTAGTGGTGCTGGGATTAGTAGTGACGCGGATAGTGCATGCAATTGAGGTAGGGCGGGAGGTGCTCTTCAAGTTAGGTAAGACACATCATTTTATTTCATTGAACGGATATGGGCGAAGTAATTAACTTTAATATAATGGATTTCCGCAATGTAACGCCTGCTTTTATTAACTACACGAAGATATATTATTACATAATAAATATAAATTAAATAAGATCTCAAAATATAGTCTTCAATAACCATGTTTGGGTTTTACGTTCAAAGCTTTCATTATGCTGCACTGCGAAAATACTCTCATTTATTAATTTAATATAATATTATTACATACCACGCATTCGAAACAAACAGTTTACTTCGTCGTTCATAATGCGTACAGCAAAGGAGTGGAATAATCTGCCAGCAATTGTCTTTCCATTCGATTCTGTGGGTGTCTTCAAGGCAAGAGTGAATAAGCTTTTCATAAGCTTAGTCAGTGCGCTTTACCATCTTTGGCTGCATCACCACTTACCAACTTGGGATAGTTGTCAAGCACTGGCATAAAATATTGAAAGAAAAAGTAAATACCACACATATGATTTGTATCAGAAGGGGAATCATTAATTAAATTTACATAACAAGAACTAGATCTTTTAATTAACGTTTCTCTCACACTCTTCAATTTATTTTTTAAATTAATAATGTAAGTATGTACATTCGCGATTACTCCGAAGCGTGTTTGCGTGTTTAAATATGTTCGACGCACCTCAACAAGATTGTTATCAATGTCGCATAAATGCATTTTAAATGTTTTCTGTAAATGAAATTACCATTTTTTATCCTGAAGTTTTGTATCAAGTATAAATATTATACTATAATTATGACAGTTGACTAGGTGGTAGGAATCCTTTTGAGCCTAGGCGGCCATCTGGGAAGGTACTAGGTACCACCCTTAAAGCTATTTTTGCCATCAAATAGCAGTTGCACTCCTGTGTGCCGGTCTGAAGGTTGTATTGTAGTTACAGACTGTGAAGAATTCCATCTCAGTCCTCAGGGATGACAATGCACCTGTTGCCTTCTTTGTTTGAAGTTGGCTGCAGGTTCATGGACTGCAGTAGCCACTTAACATCAGATGGACTCTAGTTTTATAAAAAAAATGTCTTTCCAAAACTACAAATATAAAATGTCTATACTACTTTAAGTTTAGTGTATTACTTTTGTAGAAGCACTAAATTAAGTCTTTTGACGTAAAGTAAAAGTAAAGTAACAGCCTATATACGTTCCACTGCTGGGCACAGGCCTCCTCTCATTTCTGAGAGGGTTTTAGGGCAAGGAAATGTCCGCCGCGCTGCTCCAATGTCTTCGAAAAATTTGTTTTCTTATTTTTCAGACATGCAGGTTTCCTCACGATGTTTTCCTTCACCGCCGAGCACGTGGTAAATCAGCACTTAAAATTGCAATTAACAATTTTATTGGTGCCGGCGTGGATCGAATTCGGGTTACTCGCGTACTGTGAAATTTACAGCGAGAGTTTAGCCCCTGAGCTACCACGGCTCTTATTTAGTTCTAGTCTTTTGACGTGATACAAGGAAATTAAGAAATTAAATTCCTTTAACCTTTCAAATCATTCTTTTGTGGCAATACCTTCGTATAGTTATGCTGTTAGAGCATAAGGTGGAAGGGTATTAATTTTAGTTAGTTTTTCTCGCAGCTGTCATCATTTTTAAAATTGTTATGATTGTTGCTATAAAGATTTTCTTATTATTTCTTTAATGGTCGTTTCAAGAATGCGCCAATTGGTAAGTATCATTTGGAATATTTAACCATCTTGCCCATACTACGTAGGTGGGTTAATGGTGGTTTCAAATGGATTTTACTTCATGTATTGTTTCCTAGAGACTCGTTAATCAATTATTTCTGTGCACCGCGAATAAGCTTTAAACAATATTAAATGCTGGTTTTTGGATCTGGTTATATTTCGTTTGCACTATATCTTATCGTCTAAGTGTGATGTCGATAAATGATGGGTTAGGACTTTTTTATATAAAATTAAATTATTAAACGAACTTAGAGTAAATCTGATCGGAATCGGTAAGTTTCGGCCCATTGACACATGTAATTAAAATTAAACAAAGAAGGTTACAAATACGTTGTCATATCTGAGGCCTAAGTAGAAATGCCTTACAACCTGACCAAAATGGGTTTAGTGGTTAAATTGCCTCTCTAAACCCTTCAGACTGGAGTAAAGGTAAGAGCTACCTCTTACCTATACTCTCATACCTATACCCTGCAGATAGTCTCGGGATAGAAAGAGAATCCTACTATCCAGACGACTAGTGAATACTTGTGAGTACCTCGTTGTTTACGCATACAATTGCGATACTATATCTTTTTTTATAGAATTAGGGTGACTAACGAGCACACAGTCCACCTGATGGTGAGTGGGTACTGCGGCATCAAAATCAAAATGCATATGCGTTGTCATCCCTGAGTACTAAGATGGAATGCCCCATTTCCAATAAAAAGGTTCTCCGGTTCTCTTCATACGAAACACAGCAGCATTGAGCTGCTATTTTACGCTGGTATTCTGTGAGAGCGTGGTCCATCTCCGGTCGAGCCGACCCGTTATTGCTACAACCATAATATAGCTGCAGCATGGCTCTATCACGTCATAATACTATACCTTTTGGGGTCATTCCTAACTTCATACTATAACTTTTGGATTATTTGTAAGCTTTTATCGTGATCGGAATTCAGCCATGAAGACTGCATCATTATCATAATTTTGATTGGATTTAAGAAATAATAAATTAAAATATCTAATAAAAATTGAGCTTTGTCTGAACATCTTAACTTTTAATCAGCACATTCTGCTATCGTAGTGGCTTGTGCAAAATATTTCATCGATTTCAAATACCTGTCTGATTTAATTTCATTTGTGAATTGCTTCTGACACTGTGATTTTGACGATAAAGTTATCACTCCATAATACATCGTTTCATCAGCCGGTGGTAATTTAAATAATTTTCCTGCGTACGAGGCTACTTGATCGTTTATCGTTTATCAAGAGATTATATCTTGTATGCGAAATAAATGTTTAAACAATCAACTTCTTTATAAAAAGTATTAAACATGTTATTCAATGTTGTGGTTAGGTGGCAGCGACAGATGTCGGAGTGACCATTTAAATTTTGCCGGTCCCTTTAATATATTTAGTCATGATATATTTGAGCAACGTAAACAGATTAAAAATCGTGGAACTACGACCACTAATCTATGTATTTGTGTTAACAATCTTTATGTTAAAATCTACCGTAACTCATACAGTCTAAAATTCGAAGCATTGCAACCGCTTGCCAAGCGTGGCAACTATGGCATATATCCTCCCTATGAGGCAATCTATGGGGGAGGCCTATGTTCAGCAGTGGACTTTAATAGGCTGTAACGGTATATCTATAATTGGTAGTTCTTCACTCGCTTTGAAGAAAAAAAATTAACTTCAGCGAGCAAAAGTAGGTAGTTAAGAGTTCTTGGCACTTAACCTCGAGAAGTAAGATATGATAATTGAAATTTTGATTCTTTTGTTTTGTAGATAACATACATATTTAGATACTTAAAATAAAAATAAATATCTAATTACAAACAAGAATATTGTTTAGCCGTCAGTGTGAACAGCACTAGCGTTTTACCATTGTATTAGGCAATTATACTGGCGCCAGTATCCATAACAAACCATCTTCCCGCCACCACTCCCTGAACTATTGTTCTTAACATTTCATTCACAACTCTCCCATTTCGCCCATTAAACGAATTAGTACCAATAAAGTATTTCATTCACTAGCAGGCTGTCCTCGGGACGAAACTTCGTTGGTGGGAATAAAAAATCCTGTTCAAACCAGCCTGACGTAGAATAACTGTAACAGGTTTTTCACTTTAGCAAGAGTTTATGTACATATCAACGTATTAAATAGATAAATATATTTATATATTAAAAATATGTAATATGAAAAGATAGAAGCAAGAAAAAGATTATTATGTAAATACTTTGTTTACTTTCTTATTATGTTTATAATTACTACTTAAATAAACAAGATTGTAGAACAACCCCGTAAATATACTGGTTTTACCTAAGATATTACTGTTTTTAATTACAACAAAAAATTATAAATATTATTTTTATATAAGATTTGTATTTAAGTGTTTGGTTTTACGGTTTTCGTTTCATATTTTAGAGCAACAATGTAAACATTGAGAAACACAATTAAAAAAAAATCATATTTTGTTATTCAAACAAAAAAGATCGCTTTTAAAGTTATGTACTATTCGTAAAGACCCAGCCTCTTTGCCACCATGAGAGCGCGAAATTTCATAACAACGGGTCTAACATATTAATTTATTTATGTCAAGACAAGAATGCACAACACGAAATAAATATGTAACCGACGCCCATTACGTGGAGATACGCCTTAGAACACCTTTTAAGGAACCTTTCGTGCCGGCGCTAGCTCGCACAAAGGCAACAAAGGGAAAAATAAGAAAAAAAATTGTTAGTCCATCACGCCTTAAGTTACGAGAGTTTGGTGGTTTTGCCCGCGTGTACATCCGATGAAACAGTATTCACATTATTTGTATGTTTCTTTAATCAAAATAAAAATATTATACTGACGAACAATAAATTATAAAGTACAAATCAATTGCACTCTTTTAATACCGTACTGATATGACTCTGACTGTAGTGTTGCGGTGGTGTAAAAGAACCCATAATTCCATTTCGCTCAAGAGGATGTAAGAGGTGAATATGGGAAGTGTAAGATGACTGTCATGGCTTTCAATATATAGCGCTATAATCATCTCGTTTATGCCACTGCCAGATGTTAAATATCCAGACCGACGGCAAGTAGCCGCATCAATAGTAGGGAGAGGCCCATGTCCAGTATCTTCAAATCTAAACGTAAGATGGTACTGAAATGTTGTTATAATGTAAATATAGAATATTTGTCTTAGTATTTACACACCTTTAATTAGCTTAATTTGTAAAACAACATATTTATTAATAGTTTTAGGAAATGTGCCCGCGTATTTATGTCGTAATTATTTTTTTTAAATTTCCTAATAAACAATATTTTAAATTAAATGTTTAATAAAAAGTAATAATATTTTGCATAACTTACGGCTACAAACTAACTTAAACATTCGTTGTTCTCCTGTAATTTAAACCATACACCTAGAAAGCCATGTCGGGTCTTTTAAGAAAATTTGGATGTGCCTGGTGCGAGATTTTTTTTTCATATTCACGTGGGAGGTGAGACGTAATTGCCGAAATTCCTAATTTTTGACAATCAATGGACAGGATATCGCTATTATAATGTAACAAAATAACTTGAAATATAGTGTAATATTCACTGAATGACATGGGAAAATGGTTAAGAACCAAACTCCTTTTAAAATTTGGAGCTAAGAATATTTTTATCAACGTTAATATTGTGGAACATTTCATCTTAATGAAATTTAGCGTTTAGTTTTTATTTGCATAAATGTCTTAAGACATTTTGTAATTATTAACATGTTTTTGACTTTTATTCAATAATTTTTTCTTGACTTCAAAACACTGGTAATTTTTTTATAACTGGGTAACAGTCCAACTATGGTAAGTAGCCCCTGCAGCCTATAGATGACAACTTTAGACACGAAAAGACCACAGATGTATTGTAAATATGCACTCTGAGGACCAAGAGGAAATGGTTCACAGCTTGTAATTATACTGGCCTTCTTACAATTCAAACGGAAAGACAGCAGTGGCTGGGGCAGACACAGGTATATATATTATTTTTTGTGAGCAATATGTTGACTATAAATTTTCTCTTTACAGCTGTAAAAAATTTACATATAAAAATACAACATCACAAATATAACAGACAATAAAAATCGTATTAATTTAAAACGCGGTGAAGTAATGTCATTTTAAGTCCTTTCATTCCTAACAGCCTATCAAAGTCCATTGCTGAACATAGGCCTTCCCCATAGATTGCCTCATAGGGGGATATTTGCCATAATTGCCACGCTTGGCAAGCGAGCTGGCAACCGCAGTTATTTTTTATTTTTAGTCGTTATTAGGAAGACGCTGCTGCCCATCTCCTGATTTGTTTCCCTCTGTCGCCTCTTACAACACTCACGGGATGATATGGGGTAGTGGATAGTCGTACACACTACATGGTTAAAAGTCTCGATTATTTAAATTTAAATTATTTATTACAGTCTGTCAAAATCCACCTCTGAACATAGGTAATAACTTCCCCATAGATTGCCTCATAGGGCGGATTTTTGCATAGTTGCCATGCATTGCAGGCGGGTTGGCGACTTCAATTTTTTATTCTTTTTATTTATTTTCACTATACGGAAAATTAAACAGAAATATGATTCTTGAAATTCTCTGTTCCCTGTCTCTATTCTTTATCACCTTGTAAACAGTCCACTCTTAGACATGAGTCCTTCCCATAGTACATTATCTCGTTATCTCCCTCCTCTCTCTTGCTCCATTAAAATTGATTGATTTAAAAAAGTTATGATAAATTTTAAAAAGTAATTAAAAAAGAATAATAAAAATATTTGTTATAATAAAAAAAAAAAAAATATATAAACTCTACAGTAGAGACTCTCTTTCATAGAAGTTTTTTCTAGAAAAATTTATTTAGGTAATGCTATATTGTATTATTAGTTTATACTATTTTCCTCTAATTAAATATAAAAAAAAATAAGTTATTAATACGTGTAAAAATGAGACCAATTACTATTAGTGCAATATGATTTTACTTCAACTGCACATTCATTAACGGCGTGAAAGAGTGCCGAACTCACACGTAGCTAATGAAGGCACCGTGGGTGATGTTTTAATTTATTTCTCAGTATGCCGTCCTTTTCCAACATCGTTTATTATGAAAGAGAGAGAAGTTGGTCGGTTATTGGGTATAAGCCATCGCTTACCCCATATGAGTCTACTTCATTCGTGACGCTTTAATAATTGTACTGGAATTCGACATTTTATAGTGTAGTTTCAAAATGGATGTCGATAAAAATAATATGTGAGATTATATTACAGAGTTATAGGATTTAACTGAATGCAGTTATTTTTCGATAAAATTAATACGTCATAATACTTGTACGAATTAAAAATGTTATTTGACCAAATGAATTAGGTTGTTGTTGTCATTGTTCATGTTCCATGTGCCTTAGATCGTCTTGTTTTTCGATAATTCGTAGTCTAAGCTTGTTAGATAAGGCGAGAAAAATTCTCATTTATGGTTACGGTGGTTTGATAACGGTATTTACATATACATACATAGGTATACCTCACACCTCTGATCCCGAGGCCACCTATCCCCTCGGGATAAAACTCTTTGAACTCTTTCAAACAGCAGCTAGAGACTTGGATCACGTTCTGCCTAAAAAAAGTATGGGTATAGTTAGAAAATTTTGAAAGAAGTGGTGGTGGTGGTGGCTAAGTGGCTAGCAATAACCATTAGTCACATTTTGTTTTGTTATGAGTCCCAGAGCAACATGGGACCTCGTTGACATTGTCCAAAATATATTCTTACGGTGGTCATAGTATGAAAACGAAGATGCTCATTCGTATTTGTGATAAGATGCATTGTCAAAGGCACAGAGCAAACCGTGATACCTACAAATACAAAATTCTCTAAATCTTTGAACATAAAAACTTATATTTACATACATATTTTATTGTAATTATGCGAAATTGTATTTTGTGGTAAGTAGTGGTAAGAATCATTATCCAAATAATAACACATTAGAATGTGTTATTATATTGAAAAAAAAACACGCATTTTACTTTTATTCTATTACAGAATCAGTCAAGTCTTAGGCTCAATTTACATTGCGTCGGAATGGAATGGAAGCGTTTTTTTGTAACGAAATTGTACATAGTAAAATGAGTTTTATGTTAATTGTGTAAAGTTCAAACTAGATATTAGCCAAAAAACTTTATACAATTAACATAAAACTCATTTTAATATGTACAATTTCGTTACAAATTTTCGCTTCCATTCCGTTCCGCGGCAGTGTAAATTGGGCCTTACACGTCGTATTTGTGAATTGTTAATAATAATTATTCTTGGTTGGGCAGCGTTCGGGAGATTACAACACATTTCCCCGTCACGTTAACCCCTAAACTTGGAAACAAAATTTTCCAACCAGCTGGTATTGCCAGTGATTACATATGGGTCTGAGACGTGGTCCTTCAATGTTATCCGTATGAGGAAGTTCAAGGTCGCTCAGCGAGCTATGGAGAGGGCTATGCTCGGCGGTTCTCTGTGTGATAGACTTAGAAATGAGGATATCCGCAGTAGAACAGAATAACCGACATAGTCCAACGGATCAGTAACTTGAAGCGGCAATGGCCCGGCCATATAGCGCGAAGAACCGACAATCGATGGGGAGTGAAGGTTCTGGAGTGGCAGCCTGGGACCGGTATGCGAAGTACAGGACGTCCCCTCACTAAGCGGAGTGACTGCAGAAAGTCGATGGATGTAGGTGGTTCAGTACCGTGCTTTGTGACATTCTTTGGGGAAGACCCATATGTTCAGCAATGGACTTGTGAATAGCTGTAATAAAAAACATGCGTGAGTGTCGTGGAACACTCGGTTGGAACGAAGTTTCTTTCGTCGTATATTATTATTGATAAACGTATTATATTATTGATTAACAAATACAAATAAATGAATTACTAGCGTCTATTAAAATGAAGCGTCATTTGAAATAAAATAAATTTCTTTCATGGCAAGATAAGGAAAAGTGCGAGAGAGATGGATATTATTCCATTTCGCTTCCTTATAGCCGCCAAGGCCATCCACACTACGTCAGAAGGGGTCGTGACTGAATAATCTTACACTTTTTCTCGACTAGCCCCCATCCGCCAAATTCGTGCCGTCCGATAAGGAACTTCGTTCCAAAAAAAATTCTATCCAAATTCTAATATTAATTTGCGTATACATTCTTACCACAGAATTTACTGCGTTCTTAATTCAAAACAGTTTAAGTAAAAAGTTTAATTCAATACTTTTTTATTTTATATCACGCTGATACGTCCTCAAAACATCCTCACACTCTAGTTGCAGGTAATTCTAACTAAGCCGAAAAATAAGTTAGTAGGTAATAATTGCACCGACAGTAAAAACGCAGCAGAATAAAGGCGGATAATCCTTTGTTTAACCAACATACTCAATTAAGTGTTTTGCGGAAACACTTGCACCTTCCGAAACTGAAACAAAGTGAGCGTTCCAAGAAAAGCAACCATCCTTTGACCCATATGTACGAACAAAGCTAATGACCGAACTGATAACTCGTTTGTCGTGGCCATTGTATGTTTGACAGAAACAAGTGCCAACTTGAATACTGGAATTTTGTTGGTAGAAATGTGCCACAATGGTAACCCACAGTATAAAGTTTTATGACTTTACTTTTACTACGTGCTATAAACACGTAACGGTTAGATCCCCGTTTGAATATTTCGCTATAGCTTTCTTATTTTTTTAGGAATATTAAAACTTTCGCATAGGAAGTGTATAAATATTTATTGAAAATTTTAAAATATTTAGTATTTTCCAATGGAAACTTTTATTTTCTAAATTATTGTTAGATGCATATTGTATTATGGGCTCTTGGTTGATGTTTGCTACGACAGCAACTTCTACGCAACTGTGTTGAAAATATACTATACACATTACACAATAAACAAAATTGAAGTGTCTGTCCGTACTGTCGAAATAACTAGCCTTTTATTGAACTAAGGGTGTTATTTGCATGTCATTAAGACATGAATAACCATTTTAAAAATTTGGATGTCTGCCCGGGCTAATTTTCGGATTGGCTGAACTGATTGTAATGAAACTTCATGAACAGATAGAAAGCATTGCCAGGAGTGATAAAGGCTATATTTTATCCGAAATACTTGGAATGTTTTTTTAGAAATCGAAAAAGATTATCTTAAATCTAAAGAAGCCACATTATAGATCCTACCCAGGCGAAGCCAAGCGGGTCAATAAGTATTTGCGTAAATTATACAGAGGCCTATCTTACCTACATTTTTTAACCTTGACTTAAAGGCTGTAGCAGGTTGGAAGCTGTTATAAAAAACCAACTTTGTTTTTCCTTTGGTAAGTAACGAGAATAGTAAATCAGAATTCTTAGTAACTCCACAAGGATTGCAAACTCATAATTTTTTATAAAACTGAAGTGACAATCGAGCTCACAGTCCACCTGATGGTAAGTGGTTGCTGTGACCCATAGACATCTACATCTATCCTCAATAAAGAATCAAAATGTAGATGCGTTGTCACCCGTGAGGATTAAGATGCAATGCCTCTTTTTCAGTAAAAAGGGTCTCCGGTTCTCTACACTCACCATACAAAACACAGCAGTGTTAAGCTGCTATTTTACGCTGGTATTCTGTGAGAGCGTGGTCCTATCCCGATCGAGCCGACCCATTCGTGCTACAACTATACTACTAATATAGCTGCAGCATGGCTCTACCACGTCTAAAATTACGCCTCTTACGAAACCTACGAGATGATATGGGATTTTCTTACACAGCAACTTTACAGCGATGCATTTGATTTCACACCCCGTTTGTCACCCTATCCTATAAGAAAAGGCGACAGAGAAAAACTAAAAAGGAGATGGACAGCAACATCTCCCTGACAAAAACTCAAAAATATATAAAACTGCGGTTGCCAACCCGCAGATTGTAATTGTAAGTGATGATGAATCAAATGAATGTCTTTTTAGTATGTTTTAGATACTTAATATCCAATTTCAAGAAACCGACATATTTAGACATTGCTAAAAGTACCAAATTCGATTTGTGTGGTGTAGTAATTAATAATGGTGTATTATTAGCTAATCTCCAGATACGCAATTAAATACGAAATTTAGATTGAAAATAGGTAACAGTGAGCTACAATAAACGCCATCAGGAATACGTGTTTATGCACCTCAATATAAAAGCTATTTAGGCTACCCATTTGATGGTTCGCTTGCTAAAATATTACTGATATTACTGATAAGTCTCGTTTAGGTCTACTTATCACGAAGCTAGTAAATTGAAGTAGAGTCGCATATTAAACATGGCGAACAAAACAGAAAAATTGTAGGAGAAACCAACTACTATTCAGAAGAAATGCAACAACATAATATCTTTGTGTGAAATCTATAGGTGGTTTGAATCTGCAGATGTTCCTTATTTTATTTCCATAATATACAACACAGCGAAACAGCGCTCAGCACATAGACTTAGAATATACTACGCCTTATATATGTATATTATTATATAATAAGTCTATGGCTCAGCATAATGTCACCGATGATATAATGACATTAGTAATGCAAGGATCTAAGAGTATATAATCACTACATTTAGCAAGGATTAATAAGAAAAAGGAGAATTATGGCCGCCGCGTTGCTCTATTGTAAGGGGGCGTGCGTCTACCAATTTTCTCTAACTTCAAACAAATACAGGTGTCCTCATACTTAACCGCCGAACACGTTTTAAATCAGTATTTAAAATTGTGATTAAAATTTGACTGCCCCCAGCAGGAATAAATCTCGGTTGCCACTAAGTTGCCACTACTTTAGACATCCCGTCACATCCATTACAGACTATTAAAGTCCACTACTAAACATAGGCCTCGTTAATGGCCTCAGGGATTTTGTCGTAGTTGCCACGCTTGGCAGGCGGGTCAGCAACCACAGTTTTTTTATAATTTTAAGTCTTTATTTGGAAAATGCTGCCCTCTGTCAGGACACCAACAGGACAATATGTAGTAGTGGATATTCAAGTAAAACAGTGTAGTAGCGGTGTACTAGACTGTTTTACTTTGATATAAATACAACTAAATAAAATTCTATTGGAGTAACCTTAAGGAAAACACTTATTTCAGTAACGTTATTTAAAAATTTTACCCACGATTAATATGTGTTAATGTAATGAGCGGTGTCTTTACTTCAATTTGGAAGACAACGGGGGTAATAAAGACCAGTGTCGGAGAAGTTTTAAAAAGCTCCCCTTAATGTGCTATTGTTTTGTTTAACACAAAAGAAAGCGGTGTTCCAATATTGTGTTACAATATACACAAGTCGTCTTATCAGATTAAGTATTTAAACTCTTTGTGTCAGCCGTTGAATGGCTTATCTTATGTTATTGTGTTTTAGGTGAAAAGTTAGGGGTTACCTTGTTTTAGTTTCACTAGAATTGATAACATTGAGTATGTGCTAGTACTAGAAGAGTTGTAAAGAAACATCGATTTTTAATTTTACAATTTTAAGAAAACCTTTGTAAAGTGAAAACTGATCGACATCTTGTGAATAGCTAATTTCTTCTTATTGTTGAATGTGCTTAATATATCGAATATTTAAACAAAATGTGTGTACAAGCAAAAAAAGACTTATAGTCTGTTAATTTAATAAGTTGCCAATAATAGGGCATTGGTGTCTGGCAGCGTTGGCCACTAGCTACAATAAATTATAGTGAGCGTTCAGAGACACGTGCACCTCATGATTAGTAGGGGACGACGCACTCTGCACGTTTAGTGATTTTTTACCTCAAGATTGGTTAATCCGTCCACTATGAGGGGAAATTCCAGCGGCGATGATCACAGTGAGTAAAGGCCTTCACATACGGAGTGTGGTGTAGAAATAAAAAAGGTATAATCTATATATTAATACGTGAAGAGAAAACTATGTCCCCATTTTTAAGCAGATCCTGCGCACGTAGGAGTGTGAGATTTGGCATAGTTAAAGTTTAAATGGAGAAGGAGTGCAGAAAGATAAAATTTATTTATGATATGTGTTACAAATATATTAAATTAAATAAAATAAAACTTATAAATATATTACACTGAGAGTTGAAAGTAAAATGCGACTGCAAAATATACAAACTTAAAAATTTAATGAACTACGGTCGAATTTCGACCTTTGTGCGACCACTAATAGGTACATATTACATTAAAGCTATATATATTTCAATATATAGAGCTTTAATATAACATATTATAGCAAGGTACCGTATATGGTAAAGATGCTAAAATAGAATATATTTGCCTTATAAATATTATATTACCTAATTATAATTCCTAATAGAATATATTACCCTGATTGCACCGGCAATCGTCTTGTCAAGTGCACGTTTTGCTACAAATTTATTATAACCAATTTATGATGTTCTGAGTTCTAAGCACTAATATGCCCTAATAATATCTTCTTACTTTATTTAATAATGTAATATGGATTCATCGAGCATATTTTAATTTGATTTCATTTATAGTTATTCAGAGGTCTTCCGGTGCTGAATTTTAAAATAAAAACAACAACTATGTGGAATGAATAGCATAATAGAAACACGTTTAACATAAATTAAGATTTTATTATCACAATAATTTGAAATATGACAAAAACTTAGGTAATATAACTTGCTATTTATTTCCTATAGTATCGTAATATGTCTTAATATAATAATATATATTATAGGCCTATGTTCAGCAGTGGACTTGTAAAGGGCTGTAATGATGATGATGATGGTGATGATCGCTGCATTTGAGGTCATTCAAAGATTATTTAAAAAAATACTACGTAATATATATTATTAATATTATATTACAACTACGCAGATAACCTTAATTTAGTTGGCACTGTTATGAAGGATAATATAATGTAATAATAATCAATTGAGGAATTTAAAATCATATTAACATAAATTTATATCTATAAATAAAGTTAAACCATCTTCGGTTGCATCACCACTTACCATCGGATGAAATAGTAGTCAAGAGCTGGCTGAGAATAGTAAAAAAAAATACGAACATCACACAGGCGCCCGTTCTCACAGTTCGATACCTTTCATCAATGGTGGCAATGTTGTCTTTTTTCTTAGAGCCGAAATTCAGTGATTCACACGCTCAATAGCGAGATGTTGTCACTCCCATTATTGAGCCTTTTACTTAAAGGAAGATAGCGTATATCTGGTATTTATGCCAACGGACTTTGAAAGAGCTCGATTGATGATCTGATAACTGCCCGATACCATTAAGATTAATTAACACACAATTGAATTTTGAAAATGATTTCGATAAAATTTTATTTTAATCAAAGTCTCGAGGCGATGTCAAATTGTTTTTATAACTGGAGCCCTCAGAATTAGTGTCAGAAATTCCTTCTTTACGTGGTCATGGGCGACTAATGCCTACCTAATATTCGTACCCATCGCAGATAAAGTTGAAATTTATGCTAATAAGAGAATCCGATGAGTTTACGCGCTCTCGATTAATGAATTTCGGTAATCGGAAATACCGCAAATGTAAGTTTACGTTCGTTGGGTGGTAGTTTGCGAGACGAAGGTAAGGTGGGATTTGAATTAATATGTACTTATTTAGTAGCCTTCACTGATTATTTGTGTTAAAATTTGAATTTGGATACAATTAAAGTTAAAAAAAGGACGGATAAGGCACTGATGGGTACAAACCCATTTTATCGTTAAGACCGTAATGCGGAAAGAGCAAAACTTCAGAACTCTGCATCAATATTTTGCTGTACACCGTAATATTTTATGGAAATCATTTTTTTATTTCTTTGATCTTCTTCTTGCGTCACAATGTTTTATCCGTGATGGCTAAGCGTATGATAAACTAGTACTCTCAATCGCACAAATAAAAAAAAATACTGGTGCTTGTTATTTTTAGTGACGATGAAATTCCTCTTTCACAAACTTTCACATACATACACTGATACTCGTAATAATCTAAGTATGAATGAAACAGTGGGGAAGTTGATTTATATGACGTGTATCATCAGTTCCTTTGAAACCCATCAACACAGCCTGTAACATTTTAACCCCACGGGTGCTAAAGGCGGCTGGCTGGTATAATAAATTAAGTGTGGCGGCAGCACGGGCGGGCGTACCGGCGCAGCTTAATTATATAAAAATAAGTTATTTTTCTACGATTCGCGCGCTCTGCTGACCATTTTGTAGAGTTAGCAGTCTATCAGAAGTCTATATAGTATATCTCTTTTATTAATGATTTGTTTTTACATCATGTAGACTTTTTAATCGACTTCAAAAAGAAGGATATCAACTTGTATGCCATATATAGCGTGGAAATATCCTTAGGTAAATGATTTATCAGAACTTTTTTTATGTACCCATGGAACATACTTGCATTGTGTGCCCATATACATTTCAATGATATCGCATAATAATTAAAGTCGGTTTCCTCTTTTTAATTATTTTTAATTCATTTCAATTTTAAAATAATTTTGAATAAATATTACTATGAATTCAATAATAATTAGCTTAATAAGCGGTAAAGTAAAGTTACAGCCTATATACATCCCACAGATGGTCACAGGCCCCCCTTTCATTTCTGGAAGTATTTTGGGGCAATGAAATGTCTAGATTTATTTATTTATTTATTTCCTACTATACAATTATCATTACAGGTTTATTACTTGATGCGATAATGTCGACAACTATTTTTACAAACTACAATTACACAGCTACAATCTAATATGTACTTATTTCTACCACAAAACACCATATCTATGTCACAGTAGGACCATAACTTATTTCAAAAAGAGCTCTCACTATGAACCCACCCAGAGTACAACAAAATAGATCTATGTCTTTTGCTATACGGTTGAGGGCGCGCGTAAACGGCGCCTCGTTCACCAGCTTAGTGCGACCGCGCGGCACAGCCAGCAGCCGCGGCCGTCGCCGCTGTCACACATATCTGTCCGGAACACACATGCACACTTGTTGCAATACGTTTGGATTGTAAATCTTTCCCCTCATCACCTTAAAGATATATGAGACTAGCGCTAAATTCCTTCTAACTTTTATCTCTTTGTATCCTACCATACCTAAGGTGAATAAGGTAGGATACTTATTTGGGTAAAATTGGTATACTCCATACATTTTTTTTAATTTAAATATCTAATAAATATATTCTGCACTCTCTCCAACACGATACTATATTTAGTTTCATGTGGAAACCAGATGACTGCGTTGAACTCTAATTGGCTCCTCACTAAAGAGTTATACAATGCAGTAATTGTCTTATTATTAGTGAAGCCCCTAGCTACCCGAAGCACGAATCCTAAATTTCTGGAGGCTTTTTTACAGATTTTGGTTACATACTCTCGAAATTCTAGTTTAGAGGAGAAATTAACCCCTAAATCTCTGACTTCTCACACTTTCGCTATTGGTACCCCGTTAATTTGGTATTGGTACGTAACTGGAGATAGTGCACGGCTGAAAGTCATAGTTATGCACTTCGAGACGTTAAATTGTAAACTATTATGTATGCTCCGGGTTACCACCCTATCTATATCTTGTTGTAACTTTTGGCAATCCTCTCTGTTCCAAACAGCAAGATACAGTTTCAGATCATCTGCAACTAGAATGCAATGAGCATGCTTGCCAACCGTCGGTTGGTCATTTATTATTAAAATGAATTTCAACGGACCAAGGTTGCTGCCCTGACTCACTCCGGTCATGGCATGGCGTCTATCTCCCAAAAACCTCGCAATGTGACACATCAACATATTGTGAAAAAGCTTTTAAAATTATTATAAAGAATAATTTCTTATTGCTTGACACTGGCAAAAGTACAACAGTACGAGTCCATTACAAAGAAAATAAAAAGAAGTTGGCGGAACAGCTACGCGACGACGTGCAGCGCAGGCGTAGAGCCGGTCCAACGGCGCTTTAGATAAACAATTAAATTTTCGGCAATTATTCACAGGAGTCTACATCCCAGGATCGTTTTTGTCAGGAGTCGGTGTTTTGACATTTTACTTGAGTTCCTGAATAAAGCATCAAAATCTTCTGGTGTAGTTTTGCAATCCGTAGATTCAGTGGTTGGTTCAGTGGTCAAAAAAGAAAATAGATAACTTAAAAGAAAGGAACTCTAACGCAGCTAACAAAAACAGCTGATGACCTTGAAACAGCTGAACCGATTTTGACAAAACATGTCTAACAACCACCGCTAGAAAAACTGCTTTTAAATATCTTAGTCACTAATCTGGCTATCAGTCGCATTCATGGAATTTTCCAAAAGGAAATGTAGTAAATTTTTTGCACCACTATTACACAACAAATGTTGCTTTAAAAATAATATCAGTACAAAGTAAGATGTTCAGATTTCAACACAGCCTGAGAGGTGGCAATTTAAGCATACGCCTCTACACTATACTTAGATCTTTAAGATGGAAAATATCGCAAAATAACGTGTTTAGAGTGTACCAGCGCTGTGTGGTCCCGGCCGCGGGCTCGTAGCGCTTGACGGATCAATTACTTTATTGTTGCCCTGTTGCCTTCCCGTGCTGGTTCGGACACCCCAGGCCTTTCCCGTCACATTAGGGTTAGCAACTGTATTTCTTTCTAATGTAAGTCGTATGAACGTATAAATTATAATAAATAATAAAAGGAAATAAAAAAATAATGCGCAGCAATGGGATTAGTGTGGACGGTTAATTTATGACTGTTAGGTAATTCTTTCAAGTAGCAATACTATATAATATTAATATAAAATACGGCGTAATGTTAAAATAAATGTTCCGTGTAGTGGCGGTGTAATAATATCTACTTCCCCATATCATCCCGTGGGAATCGTAAAAGGCGACAGAGGGAAACAAATCAGTAGATGGACAGAAGCGTCTGTTTAATAACGTCTAAAAATAAAAATAAACTGCGGTTGTAAACCCTCTTGCCAATCGTGGCAACAATGGCAAATATCCCCTTTATGAGGCAATCTATGGGGGAGGCCTATGTTCAGCAGTGGACTGTAATAGGCTGTAACGGTAACGGTATTAAAATAAAATAATATAGAACTGGCTATATACAGCAGAGAGCTTTTGATAGGGCGTAATGAAAAACAAATGAATGAGCAATGCAAAATTAATTGTAAGTGCGATAAATCGCAAGTCGGTAATTTGGTAAGCAATATAACGTTTACTGTTGGCTTCCACTAACAACTACTAAATGTTTGTTAATTAAGTTGTAACTGGAAGCCGTGACTCTGTAATAAATCTCCTATTAATTAAACCTGTTATTTTACTATTCCACAAACATAAGAACATCACGCGGCTACATTTTAATTAGTAGACCTATAACAACTTTTGTTTTTACCTAAACTATTCGATTTTTAAACTATCATAAGCCATAAAATTACAACCTAAGTATCACCGCCTGCTGGGAACACGGCTTTTTCTTCTTCATCATCATCAGCCCGTAAAAGTCTACTGATGAACATTAGCTTCTCCCGTTTTTGGGGGGATTTGTCTAAATCGTGATGCTTAGCAAGGGAATTGACCGTTGCCGGTCTGAATTTTGCATCTGGCGTGAGCACATGTGTCCCTCCTCGCATTTCTAAGAAAATTGTCTGGAATTGACAGTTTCGTGCCGCACATGGCTTGGCATTGAGTTACATTGAGGACCACAGGTTCGAATCCAGTCAGTCCCGGAACAAGACTGCCCTACAAATAACTGTTTCGGCTCTGGATGTTTATCCTTGTATAATTTATGTATGTAATCTGCTTTTAAGATACAGCAGAAAACTCTAGTGTGATGCTAACGTTTTCTAAAAGAAAAAAATAACAGCAAAGTGTCCGCCGAACTGCCCTTACACGAGTTCATCTAAGTAAGGTAAGTTTCAACTAAGTACTTGGTATTTCGGCGCTTAAAACTGGAATTAGCAATTTCATTGATGCAGGTGAGATCAATATTGGATGCTATGAAAGTAGAGCGAGTTCTTATCCTCAATTACCTGTGATCATAACCATAGTACCTACCAATAAAATCTTTGGCAAAGCGTGACCTAGTTTGAACTAGAGTCAACACTTTTATTCAGATCTCGCTTTTTCCTGTCTTAAATATATTATTTTCATAGCTATTACTGTGGAGTATTTAATAAGATTATCATCAAGGATAGTTTTAATTAGATTCTCTTTAAACTTTCTATTTAAAGCCCTATGTTGTATTTTAAAACTAGACCTTTAATTTTAAGCAAGAATAAAACTATGAAATTAAAAAAATGTGGGACTGCTTTGGACTTAGTACACATCTTTCATCGTTTTAAAATGAGAACGACAAGCGAGCTGACAATCCCTTCAAAAAAGGAACATCACAGATCCGTTGTCATCGCTGAGGACTAAGATGGAGCGCCTGGCTGGCTTCTAATTCTTTAGTTTTTTTAGCCTAGTCGGCAGAATGGATAAGCGGTTGTGATAATGAGCAAATCTTGTAAACTTGACTCTTAATGATGTGACTTTTGATTCGCTAAATCCTTAGGAAATATTTTGGTCGATAACCCTACAATCGGACTGCGATTTCATAGGACGCCTCCGGTTAAAACATGTAATATTTTGCGTCCGCAATACGCTCAACCGCCTGTGTTATTATTGGAAATATATATGTTTAAGAATTCAGTTGCACTATTTGTTGTTGGCCAGTCTATCATTCGAACGTGGAACACTATTATATAATAAAAATTTTAAATATGCAAAAAGGTTTTTGTAATATACTATACTTTATTCACGATATTCAGATCGTTGGTCGTATAAAATAAACAGGCATTAATTATAATGAAATTATTATTATTATTCTGAAGATTTCACTGATTCTTCTTGGGAGAGTTATATTTCCAAAAGAGGATTGCCGAAATATGTTAGCGTAGCGTTATGTATATGTATGAGTACATTAGGTATATATTTTATATAAAAGATTAAAATAAACTCGGTTTGTAACGAATAAGGCCGATTGCCGATATATATATATATATATATATATATATATATATATATATATATATATATATATATATATATAGGCAATCGGCCTTAAAGTACTTAATCGTATTGAATAAAACTACTTTGACGGATTCTATTGCGTTTAATTAACCTATTTTTGTTAAATTCCCGACGTTAAATTCCCAAAACGTCGGGAATTTAAATGTAAATTACACACATACTGTAAATTACGGGTAAGTCACGGGGGACTGAGGTGACCCGTGACCATGGGTGCTGTAAAGCACCGAAACGTCGGGAATTTAATAAAAATAGGTTAAATAAACGCGATAGAATCTATAAAAGTAGTTTTATTCAATGTGTAGTGTTCGCGTAAATATAAGAAATCATTACTTAATCGTACTTACTATCGCTATATAAGTACTTATACTTATATAGCGGTAATAAGCTTGCGATTTTGTTGTTTAATTGTTTTTCAAGAATTTATTTAAATATTTTTTATAAAACTGAAGTGACAAATGAACTAACGGTCCATCTGATAGTTAGTGATTACTGCAATCCATGGACACCTGCAGACAACTTTAAACAAAAGAGGCTACAAGGACTTATACTTCTACGAAATGAGATGGAATATCTTACAGCCTGTAATTATAGTGGGTCTCTATACTGTTCTGGCTATACAGTAGTGCAATTACTGCTATTTGGCCGCAGAAATAGGAAAAAGGGTGGTATCTAGACTCCTAGGTAGAAAAGAAGTCAGCTAGTAAATGTCATACCTATTAATAATTTATGGTGACAGAGCGAATAATATTTAGTTATGGCAACGTACAGGATTACGCACGAGATAAAAAATCGTTAATATGAATTTTATTTAAATCGATGATCCTCCCACACAAACTTTATAACCTTTTTAGGATAGTGCCACATCTATTAATCAGTTAGTTGTCATCATAATACTTTTTTCTATATATTCTGTATCTATCATAATAATAAATATTGTGATTGATTAATCGAAAGAAACACTCGATACTATTCCGTGACATATGTAACCGAGAAATTTATTTAGATAAATCTAAGAAGTGATCTTTTAATAACTAGAACAAAACTATAGTCATAAGTCAGAATGCGATTCGAGAAAACTTTTTTTTTCTGCGAGCGCCGTATTCATATTTATTATCTTTACAACTTCTCCCTAGACCACTGTTGAATACTATTTTCCCCTAAAATGCCTCAAACACGGTTTGAGCCACTTGCATAAATCAAATTCCCGCATGGCCTACTAGGTTGTCACTCCATCTAGTGCAGCGCCGCCGATCCGTTTACAGGTTCCTCATCGTTATATCGGTTCTTTGAGTCAAGTGGCCAGTCCATTGCTGCTTCAGTTTACCGATCTTTATTGCTATTATTTCCATTAAATATAACGAAAATTAAGATAATTGTAACAACATCTCGTACTTCACACGCACAAGCTGATAAGGTTGGCAATTTTTTATAAAAATACAATTTTTATAGATAATTGATAAGTCAGTGCGCATTATCATCTTCGAGTGCACTAACATCAGGTGGAAGAGTCAAGCACTGGCTTAGAGTAGTTAAAAAAAAACAGTGATAGACGTGCAAAAAACCCTGACTGTAAATGGATGTTGTGACTCATAGAAACCTATATCTATCTACGATTAAAAACAAATTGCCTCATTGTCTAATCGAGGTCCCACAAGAAATCATTATGTTTTTTTTATAAAAACGTTACCCCAACACTAGGATTTACCCCTGTGTCGTTGAAGCAGTTTCATCATCATCATCATCATTACAGCCCTTCACAAGTCCACTGCTGAACATAATCCTCCCCCAATGAATGCCACAAAGTACGGTCCTGAGCCACTTGCATCCATCGACTTCCTGCATGTCTTACTAGGTCGTCACTCTATCTAGTGGGGGGTCGCCTTACACTTCGCCTACCCGTACGAGGCTGCCGTTCGAGAACCTATTTTCCCACCGGTTGTCGGTTCTTCGAACCGGCCCATTACCACTTCAGCTTATTAATCCATTGGGCTATGTCGGTCACTCTGGTTCTACTGCGGATATCCTCATTTCTAAGTTTATGACGCAAAGAAACTCCGAGCATAGCCCTCTCCATAGCTCGCTGAGCGACCTTGAGCGTCCTCATACGGCCAGCAGTGAAGGACCACGATCTCAGATCCATAAGTCATCACTGGCAACACGCACTGGTTGTACAATCTAGTTTCCATGTTTTGAGATATAACGAGAAGATGTGTCGTAATTTCCCGAACGCTGCCCAGCTGATTTGAATCCGTCGATTGACCTCTCGGTCGAAGTTGGACTTACTTAGTCGGACTATTTGTCCCAGGTAAACATACTCGTCAAAAACTTCGAGCTTAGTGCTCCCAACAACTACCGGCATAAGTGTGACATGGACATTACACATGAACTTTGTTTTGTCCATGTTCATCTTAAGACCCATCCGTTGGGAGACACTATTCAGGTCATTGAGCATAGTGCTTAGGTCCTCCAGCGATTCTGCCATAAGTACTGTGCCATAGGAAAATCGAAGGTGAGTGATGTACTCGCCATTGATATTAATACCGTATCCTTTCCAGTCCAGTAGCTTGAAAACGTCTTCCAATGCAGCGGTGAAGAGTTTCGGGGATAAACGTCACCCTGTCTTACACTGCTCTGCAGTTGGACAGGCTTCGTACTCTGGATAGCCATCGTAGCCCTACTGTACAAACACTTCAGCACTTCGATACACTGACAGTCAACTTGGCACCGCTGAAGGGACTGTAGCACCGCCCACATTTCGATGTAATCAAAGGCTTTCTCATAGTCCACATACAAAAGGCAAAGTGGCAGATATTACTGTGGTCTATGGTACTAAAGTCATCGTCGTTGAGTCTGCGTGCAAGACGAAAACAGCACGTAGACGCGGCTCAGAAGGGAAATCAGTCTGTAGTTCTTCAAGAGAGCGTTGTCGCCTTTCTTGAAGAACAAGACCACTGCACTTTTGCTCCACGCCTCCGGAGTAGTCCCACCATGGAGGACGGAATTAAAGAGCTTCTGAAGGACTTCCAGTACCAGTTTTTCACCCGCTTTCAGAAGCTCCGCTGTAATTCCATCCTCGTCTGGGGACTTGCCGTTTTTTAAGGTGCTGGAGAGCCATTCTAATCTAGCTCAGACTGCGGTCAGATAAGACTTGCTCTTGGATCGTTACTCACACTTGCGTGTGGCTCTAACGATGACGTGTACGGCTGCCCATAGAATCTCTCAATCTCACTCAAAATCTCAGGTGCCCCGGAAACGATGCTGCCACACTCGGTCATCAGCTTTGACAGTTGGCTCTTTCTGGCAGACAGATCTTGGAGCCTTGGTTACGCTCGATCGCTTCTTCAATACTAGCTGTATTGAAGTTGCGTAAGTCCCGTCGCATGCATTTGGAGATCTGTCTGTTCAGTTGCCTGTATGCTGTGAAATCTGCTGAAGACTGCAGATTCATTTCCCGTCTAACAGCCATGAGATTAATCGATTAAGAGTGTGATCGGACAGTTTTTGTGTTCTTCTACGACGGGTCTTGCAGAACTTAGCTCCGACCGCATGGACAGTTTCCACGAGTTTGTCATTCATATCGTCTACTGCATTGTAGTCTTCTAGACACTGAAAACGGTTTTTTTACTCGAGTTGAAAGGTCTCGGGACTTTGGATTGACGAGACCTCTCCAACTTAACGTTTAGGTTCAGTCTGCCTTTAACCATTCGGTGATCGCTACCAGTTTTCACCCTCGCGATCACTTAGACATCACTGAATAGTTGCCGTCTAGTCGTCATAATAAAGTCAATCACATTTTTTGTCGAACCGTCGGGGCACGACCAAGTACACTTCCTGTGGGGCCGCTTTTGGAAGAAAGAGTTCATCATAAAGAGTCCCATTTTCGCCATGAAGTCGGCCAGCTGCTGGCCCCTTGGGTTCCGTTGCCCTATTCCGAATTTCCCTACCTTCAGCTCACCGTTCTCTCTTGTGCCTAGTTTTGCGTTGAAGTCTCCCACTAACACCGTATATTGGGTTTTGGAGTAATGCATGGCTTTAGAGATATCCTCATACATTTTCTCCACCTCCTCATCGGGATGTGCCGAGGTTGGTGCGTAAACCTGTATGATCTTCAAAGCATACCGTTAGGTGATTCTGAGTATAAGGTACGCAACCCTCATCGACACACTCATAATCTTTACAACGTTGTTAAGGAGAGACTTGTGGACGATAAATCCGACACCTCCTTGGGACAGATGGTAGCCCTCCCGGTAACAGAACAAGTTGCCGGATTGAGGATTACCGTGTCCTCCCCTCTCTTCGGACCTCAGATATTCCTTTGATATCCCAGTGCAACTTGTTTATCTCTTCTTCCAGCTCCAGGATCTTCTCGTCAGTCCTCAGGGTGCGTGTGTTGTATGTTGCCAGGTCGAGTCGTCTTAGGTGGTAACCGAACCTCCACCGGAGATTCTTAGCACCCTCTACCCCGCCGTTACCATGATCGCCATGGGCCGCCGGGGACTGGGGGCCGTCTCTTCGTAACTATCGTCATGAGGGGATGTTTGCCACAGTTGCCACGCTTGACGAGCGGGTTGGCAACCGCAGTTTTTTTATTGTTTTATTATTGCTGTTATCAGGAAGATGCTGCTGCCTATCTCCTGCCTGTTTCCCACTGTCGTCTCTTACGACTCCCACGGGAAGATATGGCGTAGTGGATATTCCTAACCACCACTATACGGCTCTGCTAGGCACTGAGGGAGTTTACTTACATACATTTCACAAGAACAATCACCCAAACTCAAAACAATTACTTGTACGCCATATAAATGCTTGTTCCGTGCAGGATTCGAACCCGTGGCCCTCAGCGCTGCAACTCATTGCTAAGGCACTGCACTACGGAGTCGTGTTGCCAGTAAAATAAGCCTCCAATTCTCATATATTTATTTGTTTATTTATTACAGCCTATCAACAGCCCACTGCTCAACATAGTCCTCCCCCATACACTGTCTCAATAGAGGAATTTGTCGTAGTTGCTATGCAAACCGCCTGGGGTTTGCGTCCACAGTTTTTTTTGTTATTTTGAGTCGTCAGTGAGATGCTACTACCTAACTCTTGTTTCATTTCCCTTCATAGTCCCTTAATCCACCCACAGGTTGATACGGAAATCACAGCAGCATCGTGCTTATATACCACACTGGTGTTCTGTAAGCCGTGGTCCTTCCTCAGTCAAGACAGCTCATGGTTGCTATAGCCATAGTACAACCGCATCGTTGCTCTACCACGTATACCACATCATAAAGGATCAAGAAAACATACATTCATACATACATATATTATACATATATGTATATCCATAAAACTTTGCCCTCGTTCTAAGGCAGATGGGTAAAAAGTTAATAATCTTGCCTTTTCGACCTTGACCAGTGGTGTTTAGTCCAATTATGTTAAAACTAGTTCTCAAAGTTTTTGCATCGCGTGAGGCAAATTGAGTTCAAGTTTCGATTTCGTTAGACAAAGGAAACCGTTTAGTAAATGTGTTAAAATGTGAATAATCATACAGCTTACAAAATTTAAGCTCATGTCGATAGCTGATCGATATTAAAAGTTTATTTATTTATTTATGTATTTATTTATTATTTATTAATTTTTTATGCATTCCTTAATATAAAAGAATACAGAAGGCGGATTTAATGCCTTGAGGCATTCTCTATGCCTCAAGGCATTAAGTCTAGTCAAGTCAACCCATGGGTGAGAATTTGACGTAGGTGTAGCAATATAGAATAAAAACAAAATAAAAATGATAGTTAACTACGTAATATATACATTTTACTAATATATAAAATAAATAAATATATATATATACATATTAACATACATATATAAATAGTACATATAAATAACTATGAATATATACGTCTAACAATATAAATGACATGGATGATTCATGTAAGTAGCGTTGCCTTTAATAGATGATTACGCACCAACTTTTTTAAAGCAAACTTATTGGGAGCTTTTCTGATGTAATCGGGCAAGGAGTTCCAAAGGCGTGTAGCCTGAACCGTAAAGCAGTTACCATAGAACTCGGTGAACTGAACAGGAATACTTACATATTTTGTTATTAGAAAAAGAACGTAGAACCCTATAATTAGATTAGGAGAGATAGTGAAATTTACTCTTAAGATAAGAAGCCGAAAATGGGTCATTTAATATGGAAAAAAGAACAAGTAATATTCTGGAATTACGTCTCTGCCGGATTGTAAGCCAATTAAGCTTAGATCTATATTGCGAAATATGGTCATACTTACGAAACCCGAAAATAAATCTTATACAGTTATTGAGAAGGTGTTCCAGCTTGTTCAGAAGATCCCGGGACAGATACGGGTAACACACATATTCATAATCAATTATGGGTAATATGAGCGATTGGACAAGCATGATCTTAGACTTTGTCGGGAGAAAATGTTTTAAACGATACAGAAAACGTAACGTGTCAATGACTTTACGAATCACATCTGAAACTTAAGTTCTCCAATTCAGCGTGCTGTCAATATGTAGGCCAAGATTTTTTACAGACTTTCTGAACGGTATTGTAAGTCCATTGTAATAAATAGGAGGTAAGTCTGCAAGATTAATCTTGGCTAGCATCCTTGAGCTACTCACCTGTAAAAGTAGTCCGCTGTGACATTTTTATGACTGTAATCGTCTCCTCTCTTTCTTCACGAGCTCGTAATAGTGCACTGTTAGACACGGGCTTCCTATTTGGCAGTATATGAAGTGTTGTATAATTAAAACTGATTTGACAAGTGTTTATGGAAATACGGAGAACCTTTACCTTGGTAGCGAGGCCATTGTATATGCTTTCACATATGCCACAGCATTCACTTGCCATAAGGTAGAGTGTGTGCACGTTACTTGTATAAAAATAAAACTCAAAGTAGTAATTTTAAAAAAATTTATTTACCTTATTCACAAATTAATAAAAGTCTATTGGCTGGTAAGCCTCCAACACAATGGAAGGTTTTGTCATAAGTTTTTATGAAAGTGAGTAAGAGGTTTTGTCAGTGGCTCTACTACGAGAACCATCACGTTCAAATACCTGTATTTTTCACGAGGTCACAATCTGAACTGCATATCTGAAAATAATTTTTAACCCATCTTCTCGACAGGCAAAAAATCCCACTGACTGTAAACCAGTAGGTACATATACACGTGGTAGAGCTACGCTGCAGCTATATTATGGTTGTAGCACGAATGGGTCGGCTCGACCGGGGAAGGACCACGCTCTCACAGAAAATTAGTGTAAAATAGCAGCTCAATGCTGCTGTGTTTCGTAAGGTAAGCGTAGAGAACCGGAGATCCTTTTTACTGGAAACGATGCATTCCACCTCCCAAGCAGCATGCGAGCTGTATACGAGCTGTATTGAAGTTCGTTTTATACTATAAGCTGTATTTTCTGACTGTATAAAAGCTGTATAAGCGCTTATACAGTTCTTATAAGTAAAAATTTGGCACAAATTATGCAGCTTTATGCGTTAATAGAGCTGTACAGTAGCTGTACAAGCATAAAAGAGGCTGTATAACTGCTGCATTACAGCTGTTATTTGGTGTACAAGGAAACTATTACACTACAGATATTGTCTCATAAGTAACTTTTAAATACAAACGTTCTAAATTGGTTTTTGAACGGAATTACAAATGAATATAAAAAAAAAAAAACTTTTATTGAATGATGGCGACATTTAATGTCTTAACATATATATTTTTTTTATTGAAACAAAATCTACAGCTTGTACATTTACCAATATATATAAACGAGTTTCTGAGATGTTATGTTATATAGAAGCCTTTATAGATTTACATTAATTTTTGAAAATTTTAAATATTTTTTTTTGTCTTCAGCAATGTTTACAAATAATTTACAGTGTATAGCATAAGATACCTTTACCTGCGTCGATGTTGTGACTACTGTATATTGATATTACTGATTATTTAACATATTAATATTAAATTCGGATTGGAATTGAGTTTGGACGGTGATAATTGGTGAATTGAAAGTGTAAAATTAGATTTACGGTAAACTTGTATATGTTTTCTATCTAAAAATTGCCGCGCCAGCAAAATAACAAAATAATATAAGGACAAAATACTAAATACGGTAACTAAATATCGGTTGTATAGGACAGAATAAAAAAAATGGATATGAAGGCACATTGGGGCACAGTGATCATTAGTCAAACTGAAAGTAATGGTATAGGCTTAGACTAATGTCTAATATTCCCATAATTATATTTAAAAATTTGTTTTTATGGGTCTTAAAATGGCGACAATTCGCTAAACAGCCTAAACGGTATTTCGAGGGTCTTATAGTCTTATTACCTGTACTATGTATGTTATGGATTATATCATGCAGCTATTAGTTTTTAATTCGTTCATTAATAGGATATTTTTATTACTTACGCTGTATAGCAGTTTTTTCAATCATATCAGTCATAAAACTTCTGTATTTACAAAAGTATACAATGACACCATGAAAATAAGTTTTAGAAGAGAGTTTGCATACACTATTGTTCAGAAATAAGATTTTAGTGATACTATAATGACACTTAGAGCTGTATAAGCAAGGGACAGCATGCAAAAAACAGCTTCTATACAACTTTAATGATAAAATCAGATTGAAGTGTTACGAAATACTTAAAGTTGTATAATAGAGTTTCATATTCTGATTAAGAACCCTAAGCTTACTTAGAATCCATAGTACAGACTTAATAACTCATCAACTTGTATATATAGAGGTCAGTGCTCATCAATTATAATAATTCATAAACCACTCTTAAAAGGATACAACCTCTTTTCATCACTTTTATACGCTTTTAAAAGAACTCTAAGTTCTATGTGGGCTGGTATATTGATGTTCATAATGGTTGTGTGCTGCTTGGGCTTAGTCCTTAGGTGTTACAACGTATATACGTTTTGTTTCCTAATCGAAGACAGGTTTATTCTATAGGTCCCAGCATCCACTTTCCACCAGGTAGATAGATTGTGTGTTCGTTTATCACCCTAATTCTATAAAAAAAATATAAATACTTTTTAATTAGTTATGATTATGAATAAAAAGAATATTAATTATTATTATTTTTATATCTATAAAACATATTTTGTAACATAGCCTTAAAGTTACTGTCTTTTTTTAAGTTGACACGTTAAACGCTACCCTGAGTTAAAATCAAGGTCACCCTGGCAATTAATATTGAAAAAAAATTAAAAGTGTTTCTGTGTACCACTTGTGTGGCAACAGGAAATAGTTGTTAGACATCGTGTAAACGCGCATGTTATATTTATAAATCAGGATCAGTGAGACATGGAGCAAAAACACGATTTGTTGTCAAGGGTTTTTAGTAAACTCATATTCGCTTTTAAATATGACGTAGCTGATTTTTTCGGATACGACTTAGGGACCTTCGAGAAAATAGCCTACTCTTTTTTAAAGGCCTGCAACGCACTTACATTTCCCCTGGTGTTGCAGTTGCTCATGGATAGCGGTAGTCACCACCATCACGTGAGCCGTATGCTCGTTTGCCCCCTCTTATATAGAAAGCTGGTCTGGGTACATCTGAAGGAAATGATAAAATATACCGCCATCTGTTTCTGTCAGAAGCCTTAATATTTTTGGCTCCATTCTATTCCTGTCCCATAGTCGTCTCTTATGACATCAATGGGACGAAATAGTGTTATGGATTCGCTTACGCCATCACCTTTTATTCTGTTTATGATAATAACTTTGTATGTATATGATTTAAAATATATCAAATATATTATGATATTGATGATGATGATACATGATTAGAGTAAATTATAATAATTATTTACGTGGTAGAGCCATGCTGCAGCTATATTGTGTTTGCAGCACGAATGGGTCTGCTCGATCGGGGACAGATCACGCTCTCACATAATACCAGCGTAAAATAGCAGCTTAATGCTGCTATTTTACCTGGTATTCTGCTGTTTCGTATGGTGAGTGTAGAGAACCGGGGACCCTTTTTACTGGAAACCAGTCAATCCATCTCAGTCCTCAGGAGTGACAACGCATCTGCATTTTGGTTCTTAATTGAGGATAAATGTAGATGTCTATGGGCCACAGCATTCACTTACCATCAGGTGGACTGTGTGCTCGGTTGTCACACTTATTCTAATTTAAAAGAAACATGCGTGAGTGTCGTGGAACACTCGGTTGCAACGAAGTTCCTTTCGTAGTATATTATTATTGATAAACGTATATTCTTATATTATTGATTAACAAATACAAATAAATGAATTACTAGCGTCTATTAAAATGAAACGTCATTTAAAATAAAATAATATTTATTTCATGGGAAGATAAGAAAAAGTGCAAGGGAGGTGGATGTTATTTCATCTCTCTTCCTTATAGCCGCCAAGGCCGTCTACACTACGTCAGAAGGGGTCGTGATGGAAAAATCTTACACTTTTTCTCGCCTTGCCCCCATCCGCCAAATCGTACCGTCCGATAAGGAACTTCGTTCCAAAAATGACTGTGCGATTATGATTTCATTCAACACCAGAAACACAGGTGTACGCGCTTAAACAGAGGAAACCATTCTTCCGATGTCATATTTATGACGTCCGTGTCCGTGACCCTGTATTCTACTCTACCCCATAGTCATATCGCGTAATTAAAGATGCGAACATTAATTAGCATAGATCCGATTGAAAAATAATATCAACTGCGTGCACTATCATTGCATTACCACTACTAAGCCCAACAGCACTACCCCTAACTGCGATGACTAATATATTAATATAACCTTCTAATTATGTCTTGATACATTAGTCTGTTAACGAGTGCATGTTGCCAGTAGGTAATAACATAATAAGGATCTGAGACGTGGCCCTTCACTGCTAGCTTGTGTGTGAACAGTGATTATTTTATTACATTCTGAAGTAATAAAATAATCACTATATATTTTGACATTGTAATATGTTATATAAGTAATAAAAATAAAACCAGAGTTTCTTGCCAGTTCTTCACTGAGAAGGCCTTGTTTTTGCGAACTGGTAGATTTCAACAGTGATAAGAGCTTTAATCAAGCCTTAAATGAATAAAAAGAAAGGTTCTCGTGTGACAGACACGTACCGTGATGAAACATGCAGGTGGCTTGGGATCGCGTTGCGTGGCATGCCTATGTACAGCAAGAAAAGTTCTGTAACGTTTATTACGATGATGATAGTTTAGTACTTTTCTTACAATTTTATCGTATTTGCGTTTCTTTAGATAAGAATAGGTTAAAATAAGTAAGAGCCTCTGTATTTGCCCGCATCCTTACAGCACTATAATATGCCCTACGTTGACTATGTTATTACCATCGGTAGTTGTCTATACAGTAACACGTTGACAAGTACATATTGGTATAATGATTTCTTATATTTACGCGAACACTACACATTTAAATAAAACTAGTTTTATTTAAAGATATTAGGATGTTGTCACTGTGGTCAAAGTTGGTTAAGAGAACTTCATTTTAATATTTTGCGATTCCCACAGAACGAAATGGAATATTGAAATTTCTTACGAAAATTCATTTCAATTCAGATCCAGGACACAACTTTAAACATAGGTGACCACTAGGTCGTAGGACAAAGTTTTTATCTAGGAGTCCATCTGGGTAGGTACCATCCTATTTCCTG
This sequence comes from Parnassius orleans, assembly GCA_029286625.1. NCBI lineage: Eukaryota > Metazoa > Arthropoda > Insecta > Lepidoptera > Papilionidae > Parnassius > Parnassius orleans. The sequence goes on from JAGSMP010000253.1 coordinate 1,264,631, forward strand.
TATCTGTCGCCAAAATAATAGTACTTGCAATGCTCTGTTCCAGTCTGAAGGGTATATGGAGCCAGAAGGTATAATTGTTAGGCTTTCCATCTTAGTCCTCAGTGGTGACAGTGCAACTGTAGCGTTCTTTGTCTGGAGTTCAGTGCTGGTGTTCATGGGCAACAGTATCCACTTACCATCAGGTGGACTGTAGGTTAGTTTGTCAATTCATTTTTATATATATAAAAAAAAAATCCACTGCTATATTGGCTGCAAGGTTGTTGTATGATTGAAAAATAGAAGCGTGTAAGAAGTCGTCAAATCTGACGCCTGCGTGTATATTTACTAATAACTTTTCAGTTTTTGCTCCTTGCTCTAAATGACTAAACCATGATATTAAAACGCTATTAGAATAGATGAGCGTACGATATATCATTCGAGGGCGGTGATTTTATCGTTCCTAAATGCGGACAAGAATTTCGATGTCTCAATTTTTTTTATCTCGCTTTTTGCGGGACCGAAAACAATGTTGGGCCTGCCATTAACAGGTCAGACGGATGTATCAATGCGAAATGAATTCGGCTCACGTTGCCTTATAATTGTTTATGTGAGAGCGATGATCGTCTCACGATGGGAGATGACTGTCAGAGACTCTTAGAATAGACCTCCCGAAACGTTGCTACGTTTTAATTTCTTACAATAGGCGAATTAACTATGTATAATAAGAAAACAATTTATATTTTTAGCAATGCAGGTAGAATAGTTCAACCTATTATTAATAGATTGGCTTTTGAACATTATTAAAAATATTTTAAAGCAAGAGTATTTTTATATAATACATCAAAATCAAAATTTAACATTAAAATACTTTTTTTAAATCTTAGCACTAATATTAAAAATATTCATTTAATAAACGTATTTTCATTTATTCTTATTAAAATTTTATGTTATTAACAATTATTGGTCTTTGACTAGTGAATAATCTTCACAAATTTGGCTTAAACTCGTTGGTTCAGAATTGGTTTCGTATTTCATCGTTTAATAAGTGCTAACGGTAACGGCAATGTAATCTTCGTTAAACCATTCCGCGTCTTCATGCCTACACATCTGCATCACTTATTATGCACATCAATTCCCATGTTAGGTGAATTCTCAGTAAACGTTCAATTATTTATAACAAAAATATGATATTATACTTAATGAAATTACATCAGTAACAGACAGCAATATGTTACAATCATGAGAGATTTTATAAAGTAGGAAGTACATTTTTATTCATTCGTTTGGCATTTGCGGTACATAACGCATCTAAGCAAAATATTCGACAGAAAAAATCTTAAAATCTTAAATAGATTTATATACAAGCGACCCGGCCCGGTTTCACCCAATTTAATTAATGAAAGAGAAAATAGATGAAAATAAGGATTTCATACCGTAGTCGTCTGAATATAGACTCAATGGGTATGGCGTTCCACAAGGAAGTGTGCTCGGTCCTATTTTATTTCTATTCTATATAAATGACATTGTTAATATAACAAATCATAAATGCATATTATTCGCGGATGACATTTCAATAATTGTGACTTCTAATAAAAAATATAATACTATTAATGACCACGAGACTGACATAAATAACACTATAGATAATTTAATTGAATGGCTTGACATAAATAATTTAAAAATAAATCTTGACAAATCTGTATATATACAATTCAGTAAATGTAATAATAAGAAATATAATATTAATCTTAACATACCAAAAATAAAAGCAGTGACTAATACAAAATTTTAGAAATAACTATAGATGAAAATCTAAACTGGAAATTGCACGTGAACGATGTATCTACGACATTAAATAAATTTGCATACACCTTAAACATTTACAAAACGTAAAAAACATAAAAACGGCTGTTCTGTCCTACCATGCATACGCAGAGTAAATACTGCGCTATGGACTTATAATCTGAGGTAAAAGCACGAATCAAAATAGAGCATTTAGTGCACAAAAAATGTATCAGAGTAATATGTGGGCTTAAACCAACTGAATCATGTCAACAGGTGTTTAAAAAACTTGACTTATTACCCTTTCCACGTCCTTATATTTATGAAATATGTATGCTCGTATGGAAGTATAAATAATTATTTATCACGGCAGATGATGCAAATCCTCAGAGCCGACGAAACTCATACAAGCTAATTTTAAGTGACATTCCTAGAATAAGTAAATACAATAAAAGCTGTCTATCTATGTGTGTACGTTTATATAACAAGCTACCAAATAATCTTAAAATGTTAAATACTAGATTAATCTAAATTACAAGAATACCTAATTAAGAATAATTTCTACAGCATTAGTGACTTTTTTAATTTCACGTTTTTATTTTTTTATATCACGTTCGTTCAGTTTTGTACAAAACAAAACCTTTGCATGCTATATATATAACTGTAGCAAAACATGTTGTTCAATTGTCTAATATTTGTAATACCTTTTTCGTACCATGTTTTAAGCAAATAAATATATTATTATAACCATCATAAAATAGTGTTATAATTTTGAGATAAATTGATGATCTGTTTATGAAGTATTCGCTATTTTTTATAAATCTTATGTAAGATTTATAATATCTCCCTCACTCCCTTTGTTAGTAAAAGTAAGAACGAATGGAAAAAACATCTCAAAAGAAGGTTTCTGTGGGCAGAAGCTTTTTGCGTAACTACGTTCAAATACATTATCTAGATTAATAATAATATATTATATGGATTTAATCATAACCATTGACTCATAATATGAGAATTATTTTTCCTAAAAAGAAATCTCAATCATGCGTGAAATAACAATCGGATTAACTTAAGATGACATCGTATATTTCCATGGCCGACTCTCAGGCGTC